>BSQZ01000010.1:12390000-12780000 GCA_033239005.1 Lamellibrachia satsuma
AGTAGAGTGCCATTGAAAATTGCCCCCACACACACACACATATATATATATATATATATATATATATATATATATATATATATATATATATTATATATATATATATATATATATATATATATATATATATATATATATATATATATATATATATATATATATATATATATATATATATATATATATCGCTTACCTGAAATCAGTCACCTCGCATGTTTGTACATCGACACTCATGTCACGTTGTGTTAAAGTAGTCATTACCTGGAAGCAGCCAAATCATTAACCGAAATCCCTGTTGTTGTTTTGCTCAAAACGTTAAAGGTTGCGTATTTTATATCTTATATTCGGCACCAGACATCATGTTTTCTTTATATATATAATGTGTACCACTGACTCCCTTTATCAACTAAATATTTAGAAAACTGAATGCTATGAGAAAGTGTACATTGGTATGTGTGCCTCTCAAATTGTGGTCTAAGGTGCCACATCAACAAAATCTTGTTTTCAGTACGTTGTTAACACTAAAACCTCATGTATAACTTGATATTAATGATATTCTACAGTCCCATAGACATAACTGAGAATTGACTCTTCATTTTGTACTGCTCGATTTTTTTTTTACAGTTTTGTTTAGATCATTAAAATAATATAGTATTATACCAACTTAGACCCTGTACAACTATTCTGTTTGTTTCAGCAAATAAACGTTTCCCGATTCCTGGGTCATGTTGTCGTACAAAAGCAATAGTTAGGCCTCATTTAAAATATTGTATTCAAGCTTGGAAACCATGTCGTGCGAAGGATATAGATACGCTTGAGTGAATACAGAGGAGAGCAACTAAAACTATTCCAGAATTGACATACCTTGCAACTAAAAGAATGTGATCTAACGACACCAGACACAAGGAGGTTAAAAGAAGATCAAATTGAAGGTTTTAAGATATTGAATGGGTATGAACATATTCATAGAAATTTTTTATTCACTAAAGGAAGATAGTAGAATCAATATCTAACATCGGGTAACATTATTATAAGTTCAGTGTAGATCGGACATCAGGAAGTACTCGTTCTCGCACAGGACAATAAATGGATGGAACACATTATTTATATATTGTGTAAATGCTAGCAGCATGAGTATATTTAAATATAACGTTGACACGTATCTCAGAAGGACGGGTTACACACATATGAAATACATGTTGGACACTCCATAAAACGATGGCTTCCTTGTCCAATTACCTTCGATAGCAATCGTGTTAAATTTGGCTAAATATTCAAACGGTTCTGTAATATCCTGCATAATGTGCAATTAAGGACCGCTCCCGATAATAAAGATCGTAAGCGGCTGGTAGCCTGCAGTGTTAGCCTGTGTTCGTAGTTGATCTCCGTTTAAATTCCGATATAAACGTTATTAACATCTCATCCGATGTGGCGATAGCAATCAGTGTCAATCACATTCCGGGTTTTGATTCTCATACACAGTCGTCTACAACAGGGGGCTGACCACAGTAGATACTTGCATTGGTAACTATGTTAATGTTTTGTCTGATTATGAGAAAACGTGATCATAAAAATGTCTTAATTGTTTTTACAGCAACTACCATCATCTCATTGCCACGTTGACCAAGTTTTGTCAAAATCACATACATCCAGCTCTTTTAAAACGCCCCGACGTGCGATGCCCGTCAATTTTTACACAAATGACCATGTGTTCATCCGCCCACGTGGCCCATAGCAGAAATATTCCCATAAATCCCTGCGCCTGTTAAACTATCAAAAAATGCACTATTTCACAGCCAATAGCTTCTACAAATAAACCTGTGAATATGCCTTCTCAGTTGCATTTATGTCATCATATGCATTATTTAAATTTACATATCACAATTTAATACGCCCTACATTCGTGTGAAACAATAAACAGGAAGGTTAACAGTGGTCTTACCCCAAAAGCCGAAAGATTTCAAAAAGTGGATAAGAAGTTTCGAGCGCATGGCCAGTACATCAGGCTGCATTAATGACTCGCAGCGAAGGGACCTCTTCTTGCACACAGCAGGCGAGGCTGCGTAAGACATATTTGACACGTTGACCAATATGGGTGCAACGTACCAGCGGACGAAAGACACACTGACCGAATATTTCACCCCAAAAACGGATGTGCTGTACAACAGGCACATGTTTCACCGAGCCGAACAATAGGTAGACGAACCCGTTGGTCAATATGCGATGAGACTGAGACACCTTAAGCGAATATGGTAACAAAGCGACTGAATACATCCGATATCAGGTCATCGACAAATGCCAGTCCGAACAGTTACGTGTAAAACAGCTACCAGAGGGTAAATATTTGACGCTAGATCGGACGCTTGAAATTGTTCATGGCACTGACAGGAGGCCCCCACGCATACACGAAATAAAGCCGACTACACCAGTAACATCACATACGGTGTACACGCTGTGGTCTAAAGGACCATACAGGAGGTGCGTGGAGATGCACTGTCAACAAAGAGTTTAGTGTGCTGGGGCGTGCTGGGGCATGCTGAGGCAAAGTCACCAATCAAGACTTCGCAAGCGTTGCAAACAGATTGAACCATGCCGTCACAGCATACATTAGTACGAATCAGCTCCGGTTGTGGCACGTCTTTTAGCTACATCAAATTTACGCATCGGCAACATCGACAATTGTATAATTTATGGTTATTCCGGAAAACTCACCTCCGCTTCTGGGTAGATCTACTGCAGGGAAGCTTTTCGCCCTGAAGTTGGGAATATACTTCGTAAACAGTGATACAGCGAATGTCGACAAGATCGTTGCACGGTATCCCAGCACAGCCACATGAGTCGACCGTCTCAATAATGGAATTATCAGGCTGCACATTGACAAATCGATAACACGTTGCTCGTTAGCACAGTCGAGTCCCATTCCATCTCAGGCGCAACGTTGCGAAGGAGTTCGAAAAATGTGTAAGCGAAGATGTTATCGAAGAGGTCACTTGACCTACCAAGTGGGTATCTAGGATACTCACGTCGCCAAAGCCGAAAAGCCAGGATGAAATGTGTGTAGACACGAGAGAAGTCAGCAAGGCACTTATACGCACTCGTCACATGAACCCTACGCTGGAAAAACTAATCACCGATCTAGATGGAAACCCTCAACAGAGAATGACCTAGGACATTGTTAACTTCCACATCCATTCTAGTTGCAATAACTCTACATGAAGTCAAATTGGAGACAAAGAAATACACGGCTCTACAACAAGTGAAGTCAAACAACCGAACTCGTCGATGGTATGACAATGCAACACCTCATACTACAGACCCAGCCAGCACTGGTTGATGATATGACAATGCAACACCCGACACTACAGACCCAGACAGCACTGGTTGGTGGTATCACAATGCAACACCTGACGCTACAAACCCAGTCAGCACTGGTCGATGGTATGACAATGCAACACCTGACACTACAGACCCAGTCAGCACTGGTCGATGATATGACAATGCAACACCTGATACTACATACCCAGCCAGCACTGGTCGATGATATGACAATGCAACACCTGACACTACAGACCCAAACAGCACTGGTCGGTGGTATCACAATACAACACCTGACGCTACAAACCCAGTCAGCACTGGTCGATGATATGACAATGCAACACCTGACACTACAGACCCAGCCAACATCGCTACACGGGAACTTTCCAGGACGAATTTACTGGAAATGGCGACTATCTGCTTCGTATCTATAGGTTGGTGATTCAAGCAGCTTTGCAAAATCGAGTTATTCGTCTTGCGCATGGAGGCCATTAAGGCATAAGCAAGACCAAGGTGATAACCAGAAGCCGATTAAGGTTTTCAGGCATTGACAGAGCAACCAAAACTGCCGCCAAGAGGTGAATACCGAGCAGAGAGTTAAACTTTTAATTGAAGAAATATAAAGGGTGCAGCCGGATCGCGGCCCTGTTTACATTATTGGCTGGTTCTATGGGAGACTTGACACTCAAGTGTAGAAGACATTTTGAAGAATCAAGTGATGAGTACGTTATTCAACAATGGAACTTAATTGTAACAAAGACAATGCGTTAAATATATTATCAGCAGATTGTATAGAAATGCGTATCTACCTATATATATATAGTTAATTCTACTTTTAATTCTTCATAACCAGTTGAGGAAGGATATAATATCCTGCATAATGTGTTCTAGTAATTAAGGACCCCTCCCTATAATAAAGATCGTATGCGGCATGCAGTGTTATCCTGTGTTCGTAGCTGATCTCCGTTTAAATCCCGATGTAACAGGTCTTATATTTCTTGATTCGCCTTATGATCATCAGGGTTTGATTGCATTGCCACTTGGAATCAATTGATGGAATACATTTGGCTATAAGCCCCCTGGGTCAAGGTTTTCAAGGGATCCGTCTCTCTTAGGTGATCATGACAAAAAGTTGATTACCATCACCATCATAATCAAAAATTAAATTTAATTACGCTTTGATGAAGACAACGACGCCTACACTACCTCTACTCCACTACATGGTAAACACCAACCCGCGAGCAGAAGTCACCAGCCAGTTTCTGGTACACAGACGAGTCAGGATTTCCGTAAGTGTTCGGGTCGTAATGCAACTTGTCCAATTTCATCGTTGCGTAGAACGTCTCTGCAAAATACCAAAAAGCAGGAACCGACTTTGAAAATGCTGTGAAAGAAAACAATCGACGAAAACTTGAGTAATACAATAACGGCGGATTACAAATGGCTGACACATATAAGTTTGTGCCGTATAAAATTGCAGGATGTGGATGCTGTTTTGACTTTTACAGCTAATGACTCGACAGCATATCGATAAGGATGGAAAATTGGCCTTAGCAGATGGTCACAGTTGGATTGCAATTAACGGCAGATCATGCAACAGAATCACGCGGAAACGAAGTGATATCGGCAAAGAATTTATATCACGTTGCGAGGAGAAATGTGTCGTTGATGTAGTGAAAGCACGATTCGTATCGCCCGCAGCTGAAAGGTAACTGTCTGTGGAGGCGAGGCCTTGGCGGCCAGGTGGTTACCTGTCTGCGGAGGCGAGGTCTTGGTGGCTGAATGGTTACCTGTCTGTTGAGGCGAGATCTTGGCGGCTGCAACGCAAAAACAACACACGCTCAGGTTTCGGGTAAGCAGAAACAACAACAACTGGTGCAGTTCTTTGTCATGCGTTATCCAATAGTTAAACCTGCCCCTTAAACATTAGTCTTAATGCATTTTCTAATTTATTTTAACGACGTTCTGACCCACAAAGGTAACTTGTTTCCGCAAGGTTTCTGTTGTAGTTCCACTTTCCTCGTCACTCGGGTTATTGTGGCACAACACGACGATTTTGAAGTATACAGTAACGCTGCCTTCGGTGTGACAACACTAAAAAGCCTTACTGCAAATAAGTATCGCTGTTTTAAAACCCGTATATAAACTTACTATAAATTTGCGTGGTTTAACATAGTCGGTGTTCTGCTAATGTAAATCAGATAATCAAAATCAAAGTTTCATGACAAAGAGCATATTCATGCCAATCATGCAATGACACATACAATGCTGAGACATACCTGGTGGATAGAACATTTTTACCAAGTCATATACGAAAAGGAGATGATCATCGTATCTTTTTCTAAGTGGTCGAAATAACATAGCTTTATAAAGAGGCCACCATGTCGGGTGATATATGTGAATTTATTGCTGATATATATATATATATATATATATATATATATATATATATATATATATATATATATATATATATATATATATATATATATATATATATATATATATATATATATATATATATATATATATATATATATATATATATATATATATATATATATATATATATATATATATATATATATATATATATATATATATATATATATATATATATATATATATATATATATATATATATATATATATATATATATATATATATATATATATATATATATATATATATATATATATATATATATATATATATATATATATATATATATATATACATATATATATATATATATATATATATATATATATATATATATATATATATGTATATATTGTTTATGTTCATAAATTCATAATATATCACCCAAAAAGGTGACTTCATTATAAAGCTATCGTATTTCCACCACTTTGAAAAAGATACAATCGTTATACTGGAAAATAGGATACCGCAGGGTGGTTGTTTCAAAGCCAGTAACTGTCACGAAATACTCTATTGATAAATTACCGATCTTATGTCTTAGTAGATTCTTACCAATATCCGAATAGATAATGACGCCGACGAGCGATGCAATGACAATCGCCGGGAGAACGAACACTAGAGCCAGGCCCCGACTGCCACACAGCCACTTCCGGCGTTGTGTGGACGACGGAGCGGAAAGGTCTGGTGGCGATGAAGGGTCGAGAGGCTTAGTGCCGGCCGGCTGCAAGCCAAACAAATTGACATATACATGTGAATGAACATGTAACAGTTAACTACAAGTTTTGCTTAGGATGTGTATACCTTTGAAATATGAATGGCTGCTGCAGATTATGTACACGTCGGTCTCTTGGTCTGTCTGCAGTCTTTTGTCAGTTTTCTGTCTCTTTTTTACTAGCATATATCTGTGTGTTTGAAAAACTGTTTGTCCCCAACCTATATGTCTTAGCTATGCTCTTGCATTGATAATAACAAAGAGTTATTTGATGCGTGAACCGAAATAATAGGCCGTATTCACCCACCCTGGCTCTAGTGTTCGTTCTCCCGGCGATTGTCGTATTATATATATATATATATATATATATATATATATATATATATATATATATATATATATATATATATATATATATATATATATATATATATATATAGGTAGTATGATGCATTGCGATGGATTATTTACTCCAAACAACCCTTTTAATATTATTTTGTTTTCTGGCTGTGTATAGTGACTTATGCACAATGCTAATGTTTGCTTGCAGTTACATATTCGTGCAGAGATTGTTTCGTTGTCTTTTAAGAAAATACTTATTTAGCGCCTGTTTTCGACTCACAAGTTCATGTAGGTCTCCGCTTATCAGACTCTCGCTTTCTTTCTCCGAGAAGAGTTTGGCCTCAGTACATGGTCAAACTCCCCCATTTTTTCAATAATTCTCCCAATTTCTATTGCAGACAATATATATATATATATATATATATATATATATATATATATATATAATATATATATATATATATATATATATATATATATATATATATATATATATATATATATATATATATATATATATATATATATATATATATATATATATATATATATATATATATATATATATATATATATATATATATATATATATATATATATATATATATATATATATATATATATATATGCAACGTGAATCGTGCATCCGCGTTCCGTCGCAATGGAACCTGCGCTCTGGTTTAAAGCAATATTGTATGCGACAAAAGGTAGAATAATCCAAGCTACTCCATTTGCACCAATCGGAGTTGCCGCGATCTATATATATATATATATATATATATATATATATATATATATATATATATATATATATATATATATATATATATATATATATATATATATATATATATATATATATATATATATATATATATATATATATATATATATATATATATATACATATGTCTGTATCTTGCTTGGTTGCGAAGATACGATAAAAAGATTATTTTTGGTGGCCATTTTGGATATTTTTTTTTCAAAATGCTCAAAAGTGAGAACTCCATATCCCTCTCGATGTCATTATATACATGCTAGAGATGAATAATCAACATAGAAAAAAAACTATATCAGACAAAAAAGGGTTATGTAAAAAAATGCCCTTTGGCTGCCGGACTAATATCGGCAAGAATTTATATCACGTCGCGAGGAGTAATGTGTCTTTGATATGGTGAAAGTACGGTTCGTATCCGTGGCTGAATGGTAATTGTCTGTGGAGGCGATGTATTGCGGATGAATGGTAATTGCCTGTGGAGGCGAGGTCTTGGCGGATGAATGGTTACCTGTCTGTGGAGGCGGGGTATTGGCTGATGAATGGTAACTGTCTGTGGAGGCGACGTCTTGGCGGATGAATGGTAAATGTCTTGGAGGCGAGGTATTGGCGGATGAATGGTAACTGTCTGTGGAGGCGAGGTATTGGCGGATGAATGGTAACTGTCTGTGGAATCGAGGTCTTGGCGGATGAATGATTACCTGTCTGTGGAAACTAGGTATTGGTGGACGAATGGTAAATGTCTGTTGAGGCGTGGTCTTCACGGCTGAATGGTAACTGTCTATGGAGGCGAGGTATTGGCGGATGAATGGTAACTGTCTGAGGAGGCGAGGTATTGGCGGATGAATGGTAACTGTCTGTGGAGGCGAGGTATTGGCGGATGAATGGTAACTGTCTGTGGAGGCGAGGTATTGGCGGATGAATGGTAACTGTCTGTGGAGGCGAGGTATTGGCGGATGAATGGCAACTGTCTGTGGAGGCGAGGTATTGGAGGATGAATGGTAACTGTCTGTGGAGGCGAGGTATTGGCGGATGAATGGTAACTGTCTGTAGAGACGAGGTATTGGCGGATGAATGGTAACTGTCTGTGGAGGCGAGGTACTGGCGGATGAATGGTAACTGTCTGTGGAGGCGAGGTATTGGCGGATGAATGGTAACTGTCTGTGGAGGCGAGGTATTAGCGGATGAATGGTTACTTGTCTGTGGAGGCGAGGTATTGGCGGATGAATGGTAACTGTCTGAGGAGGCGAGGTATTGGCGGATGAATGGTTAATTGTCTGAGGAGGCGAGGTATTGGCGGATGAATGGTTACCTGTCTGTGGAGGCGAGGTCTTGGCGGATGAATGGTTACCTGTATGTGGAGGCGAGGTATTGGCGGATGAATGGTTACCTGTCTGAGGAGGCGAGGTATTGGCGGATGAATGGTTACCTGTCTGAGGAGGCGAGGTATTGGCGGTTGAATGGTTACCTCTCTGAGGAGGCGAGGTATTGGCGGATGAATGGATACCTGTCTGTGGAGGCGAGGTATTGGCGGATGAATGGTTACCTGCCTGTGGAGGCGAGGTATTGGCGGCTGCAACGCAAAAAAACACCTCAGGTTTCGGGTAGCAGCGACAACAATATATGTTTTGGAATATTGTATCCAAGCATGGAGGCCATATCGTAAAACGTATATACAAGCTAGAAAGAATACAACGAAGAGCAACTAAAATTATTCCAGAATTGAGAGACCTTAGTTACGAAAGTCGCTTATTACAATGTGGTTTGACAATACTAGAGACAAGGAGACTCAGAGGAGACCATATAGAAGTGTTTAAAATAGTGAATGGTTATGAGGATGTTGACAGGAATATGTTCTTCAAACTTAAAGAAGGTAGTAGAACAAGAGGACCCAAAGAAACATTGCTTAAGGAGCAGTGTAGGTTGGACATGAGAAAGTACTCTTTCTCACAGAGGGTGGCAAATAAATGGAACAAACTGCCAAATGATTGTGTTAATGCTAGTAGTGTGAATATGTTTAAAAATACAATTGACAGATATTTGATAAGGGCGGGCTACACATAGATGAGAACATTGTTGGACTCTCGATAAGCCAATGGCTTCCTTGTCTACATGCCATCTGGAACTTGTTGTTTGGGATGGCAATCTTGTTAAATCTGGTTAAATTTGCCTATGCAAATGCTGTCACCATTCGGAGTTCCCGCGAACTAATGTATAGTTATATATATGTCCACAGCTACATCAGTTGTCATCTCCCTACATTTGAGTTTTATATTTATGCCGGTGGCCCCCATCCCAATATTCAAAGGTTTTCGACGTTTACGTTTGAGAAGTACGTCGCAGTCATCGCCATAGACGAGTCTACAGCGGGTGTATTGGTCATTTACGAGGTCATACCGTCTAATCACAGACCAGTTTCCCACACATGCATTAATTGCACAGTCAAGGAACATATATTGTGCGCTGTCGGATCTGTCGTCACATAGATGACAACAACACGTTACACCCTAGCCAATGGTGTGACATGGCCATACTGTAGCTGGCCTGTCTTGTAAGACGCAACTAGTTAGCACTATACACGAATACTACTACATCAACTTAAATATCATCTTGCTGAACTTCAGTTAGACGTTCAATAAGTTCACGCATTCATGCATGCACGCGTGCAAGCACGCACAACACATACTCAATCACGCACGTACCACGCACACACATGTATACACGCACGTACTCACACGCGCACGCACGCAAACACTCACTCACATACACACACACGCACGCACGCGCGCACACACACACACACAGCTGTATCCCAATTAAATGTAGTATGCACTCACTCAGGAAGAGTCGCATCGTCTACTCTAGAAACATTCCGCGGAACTGACCCCCCTCAGTCATCAAGTTTTTTGAAGTAGTTAACGCGCCCGTCTGCAACCTTGTGTTGTATGATTTTATTGTACGTACAGAGAAAACATCAACTCGACCTTTACAGCTGTTATGAGAAGAACTCGCAGTATCTTTGTCTGTCTGTTTTTTCATTCAACTCGATGCAGCCATTATTCATCACACTTCATGTTCAAAATGTCCAGACGCTGACAACTTGAATAGAAAACTGACACCAAACCAGTGTAAGACTTTGTAAAACATGGCGTGTTGCCTTCATTCAAAGTGATGTGCAATTATGAACTGTTTATCGCGGTTTCGGCGGCGGCGGCGGCGGCGGCGGCGGCAGCAGCAGCAGTAGCAGCAGCAGCAGTTGTGTAAAAAATGTGGAAACTCACAGTTCTAAAACCATTTCAATTAAGAACAGTTCGCCGTTAAAACATTATTTACTATGCAATATATGATTCTGCCAACCCACTTTCACTGAGCGCTGTGTTAGTGCATGCGTGTACTTCACGATTTGTGTACTTATGAAACGCGCTAACTGAAGTCATATCTGTAGCGTATTTCGACAAACCGACCGACACATTCCAAGTTGTTTTCCTTGTTTCACTGCTGTGAAGTTGTCTTTTCTGGACATTGGACAATCGTGTATATATTTGTTTAATACTATTTCTGAGCGTTCATCTTGTCAGCAACATACATTTTGAATCAGTTACTGAATGTTTGAAAATATCGTCATAATATTTTGTTTAATATCATGAGATCGCTAATCAAAGAAGCAAACTCCAGATGGCAGATAGAGAATGGCGCCACTGGTTCATCGATAATTCAACAATTGTCATCTATGCGTAGCCCTCTTTTGCGAGATATAGTTCTTTATTTTACACATTTACACTGCTAGCATTTACAATCATTAAATCAATTTTTCCATTCAGATTTATTGTCCTCTGTGACAATGAATGTGTTCTTATGATCAGTGTTCATTTCTATTGTTTTATTGTTTTAAAGCCCGTCTGCAACTTTGCATTATACAGTCGCGCCTCGTTATAACGCGGTAGTCGGGATCCACGACTTCGGACCGCGCTATAAGCGAGGCGCGTTAGGTGTTCTCATATCTGCCACCAGGGAGCTACTAAACAACAGCGACCGCCGCCCGCTGCACCAAGTCCATGATCCCTGTCGAAGCCCTGTGTGCTTGCAGCATTGTCTTATACGGCAATATGCAGTTTATGGAACTCATTAAACGCGTATACTAGCATCAACGTGTATTAGTTTTAAATGTCACACCCTCTTGACTCTTGAACTGAATAAAACACATGTACGTATACCGTTATGGACTAGATCTAATACGATGATGATGTACTGTACCAACATGCCTACGAATCGAAAATAATAACCTGGACCTGAGCAGCCGAAAACGTATATGATTTGACAAACCTAGTATGCAAGCTGATAAAACACAGAAAAAGACAATAGGTAGAATTAATAATTGCTTCACTTCGCCTTTCAACCGATCTCGACCGAAGCATAAATTTATTACGCAACACTTAACATCGATTCATCATTTCATATGCGGATGACGAATTCGTATTTTCGCCACCGGTAGAGCCTTGGGTTAGGAATTTGGCATGTTGGTTTCGCGTCGCGAAAACGATTAAATTTACGATGTAACGGAAGCATGTAATTTCATCCAAGTGTTATATTGGTACTGCATGCATTTAAATGCATTTAAAACGGTTGATCTGATTCTTACGCCAGGCATATTTGTGTATCTCGATTGCAATTTACAAACCGTCGAAGCGAAGCCAGCGACAGCGATTGATGTCGGCGGCAGCGCAAAATAAACAACACGTTGATACTCGTTCATTGAAATTGTTCACCTAATGTTTCTTGAGAATTGTCAAAGCAATTCTAAGTAGGTTTAAGCGGGCCCATTTGACATTTTCCCCTGGCGGCAGAAATTCGGGGTCCACGACCGACCGCGTTATATGCGTTATTATAACGAGGCGCGACTGTATGAGTTTATAGTACGTACAGAAAAAAATTCAGCTTGACTTCTTCAGCTGTTATGAGAGGAACGCGCAGTATCTTAGTTTGTCTGTTTTTTTTTCATGCAGCTCGATGAAGTCATTATTCAGCACACTTCATTAAAAAAATGTCAAAAACTGCTGATAACCCGAATATAAAACTGATACCAAACCAGTGTAAGACGTTGTTAGACATGGCGTGTTACCTTTATGCAAAGTGATGTGCAATTATGAAATGTTCATCTGATGTGTTTAATATCAATGGTATATCACATTATAATAGCCTTTTGCAAGTAGCAATCACGCGGTATCGGCGGCGGCGGCGGCGGCGGCGGTAGCAATAGCAGAAGCAGCAGCACCACCAGCAACATCATCTGCAGCAGCAGTAGATCCAATAGTGATGGCAACAGCAGCAACAATAGCAGCACCAACACCACACCAGCAGCGGCAGCAGCAGCAGTTGTGTCAGAAATTCGAAAGCTCCTGGTTGTAAAACCATTTCAATTGAGAACAGTTCGCCTTCAAAACATTATATGCTATGCAATACATCATTCTGTCAACCCACTTTCACCGAACGCTGTGTTTAGTGCACGCGTGTACTTCGCAATTTCTGTACTTAGGCAACGCGCAAACTGAAGTCATATCTGTAGCGTCTTTCGACAAACCGGAAGAAACATTCTAAGTTGTAGTCAGAGGGTAGACAGAGTAGAGGATGAATGCGACTGAGATTGGAGGACTGCGTGAAGAGAGATTTGGGGAGAGGGGAGGGGAAACGGCAGTGAAACGGGAGGAGTGACCGAAGAGGGAAACCAAAATGTTTGACAGCCAGCTTCACTCCGGAGTTCACTTACACAAACCTTTTCCTACAACACGATTATTATGGATGGTTAAGTGTTAGTAATTATTAGGAAAACTGCATATTTAATAAATTCATTATTGTAAGCGTAAATGTTAATCGCCAGCGTCGGTCCTGGATGGAGGTGATTTACTAACCATCAGACAACACAGGGTCGGTGTTCTCCACAACACAAGGTCGTTGTTCTCCACTACACAGGGTCGTTGTCCTCCACAACAAAACGTCAGTGCTCTCAACAACACAGCGTTGGTGTTATCCACAACACAGGGTCGGTGTTCTCCACAACACAGGGTCGGTGTTTTCCACAACACAGGGTCGGTGTTCTCCACAACACAAGCACGTTTTACATTTGCCTAGGAGACAATATGCCTTCTTCAAATGTCCCATGCTCGTAGTAATGTTCAGAGAAAGCTTTGTAACTAAAACATTTTTCATCATGGGACTCCGAAATAGATAGTGATGCCGATGAGGGATGCAATGACAGTCGCCGGGAGAACGAACACTAGAACCAGACCCGACTGCCACACAGCCACTTCCGTCGGAGTTTTGTGGACGATGAAGCATCGAGAAGTTTAGCGACACCGGCGGCAAGCCAAACAAACGTGCATATAAGCATACGGGTGAATGGAAGTGTGGCAATACTCCTTACCCTGCTATATTTCTGACTGTCTGAAAAATGGCTCTTATTCGTGCACCATTTTTACTATTTGGATTATATGTCAGATTCCTAGATCTTGCGAGTGGCTTTCAAATTCTACATAATATAACAACTGACATGAACATTTTTAATTGTGCGACTGGATGTATTTACTAAGTAATTATGTTTTCACCCAGTGAGCCACAGTTGTCTTCAAGCATATCTATGTAGCAGAAATCTAAGCAAAATGTAAATTGCCCATCATTGGATAATTGTGCTCGGTTTGATCATTTATGGACTTTACAACTGATGGAAGTTGACTAAAACGCCTTCTTACCTTCGTTCATCTAAAACCGCTCCTATCTTGTTCAAAATTCCAATAGAGACATGTTATAGACATTGTAAAGAATATTATTCAAATATCTGCATAAACATAATAATAAACATAATTGTAATGATAATATGATCTTTTGTTTGTTATATATCAACAGCGAGTTGATTATCGAGTTGGTATTTGTGCTTTATTTACGTTTCAATTTAAGAGAGTTTGTGTCGTGCAAAACATAATGGAGTAAAATGAGCCGGGTGTGTTTTTTCTAATAGGCATTCGCATAATTCAATACATGTTCGCAACGAGACGTTGACAGTTGTTTCAAAGAGTCTTTACGGTTTTTCAACACCCTGTTGACAGATGTTTCACAGATGCATTGGCAGTTGTTCAAATTTGTCTTAACGTTTGTAATGCGTCCTACGCTAAATAACCTACTATTCAAGCACCCTTTAGTGTATTCTAATTTAGAGCCCGGCGGTGCGCACTAAATGTTTGTAACCGCGTCAGACCTGACTGAACAACCAGCATCAAACCTTGTCTCCGTGATATCTGTGTTGTTACAGTTGACGGACATTCCCTAGTCGGGTATCCGGAAATTGTGCATGTGTACATCTAGACAGAATGTTTACCCGTTTTGACCATTAACTTGTATGTACTTCGCATAACTGATGATAATGGATTAAAGCGCCTCGTTTCAAAGTTTCATCCATCAAACCGCGTTACTTTATCTTAATCGAAATGTCGATGGGTATTCGTTTTATATACTATAAAACTGAGTAAAGCTTGTTTCGGTGCGCAACAGTGTGTGCGCATGCGTGTGCGTGTCCATGTAGACATGTGTGTTTAAATATATTTATGTTCTTCTGTACATGAACAAATATTTGGCATTATTCTCTGGCATGTACGTGTGATATGTATGCTGCGGGTAAATACTAAAATTACAATGACCTATTAATTGCTGCCACAATAACTCCATGTATGAAATTACAAGTTACTAGCCTACCTGTCCAAACTCGTCACATGCCCCGCCATTCTCATACGCGAAGTCTTGTTTCTCTTTTCTTTGCCACGACAAGAGAGACATGTTGCTCTTGCGGAGGCAACACTCGGACTGACTGTCACTCTGACAGCGTTAGTAGTAAACATCTTAGCTTCGCGAGTCCACCCATGCCGAACTGTGGAACCCTGTTTTTCTCGTTTTTTTAATTACTCCTTGACGTGATGTATGACACGACAAGTTGCTGACGAACATACAAACGCCGGTAAACCTCGAAGCATTCACGATTCGCTGACACACAAAAACACCTGTATGAGTGGGTGCGTGCGTTCGTGGATGTGCGCACGTGCGTGCGTGACTGAGTTTATACGTACGTGCGTCAGTCAGGTGGGAGTAATCGATAGGCGTGTATCGGAAACAAAGTGTCCTAGCTCCCAGGAGCTTCCCACCAGGTACGGTGACACTAAATACAGTGACACAACGTACAGTGACACCAAGTACAATGATACCAAGTGTAGTCACACCAGGTACAGTCACAGCAGGTACATTCACACCAGGTGCAGTCACACCAGGTACAGTGACACCAGGTACAGTGACACCAAGTACAGTGACATCAGGTACAGTCATGCCACGTACAGTGACACCACGTACAGTCACACCAAGTACAGTCACACCAAGTACAATGACACCAAGTACAGTCACACCAGGTACAGTCACACAAGGTACAGTCACACCAGGTACAGTCACACCAGGTGCAATGACACCAGGTACAGTCACACCAAGTACAGTCACACCAATTACAGTCACACCAGGTACAGTCACACAAGGTACATACTCGAAGCACGCAGGATTATCACAAATTAATATTGTTTATGCAAAACTTATACAATAAAATACTTTGATTACTGTTGCTAAAATGATGACCACCAGGCAATACACTATGCGAACGTTAAGTATTCAATACAATTTTTCGTTCTGAGAAATATGAAAAACTACTGTTAAAGTGCAGCCAAGGAGTTTGCTTTGGACAACGTTATTTAAAGTGTTGTGCTGCGGTGCTTCACTTGAAGAGGTGCGACAACAATTTACACCCCACTTCAATACATTCGCATCCATCAACTACGACTCCAGCCACATAATTACACCATTAATCATTTCTCTACTTTTCTTTACAAGTATCCAGAAGTTTTAGACGCCTATACATGTAACTGAGAATACGTGGCAGTCATCGTCACAGACATTTATATATCACGTCTTTTTCAGTGGCAAATCGGACGCTATTTTTATGTGTAATAACCCTTCCCACAGTTCACCAACATCACTTTTTGGATTCAGCTGGACAAAGTCACTATAAAACCGGTGTGAATAGATTAATATATCATTATTATATTGAATAGAAGTGTGTTTGTCTTTTTTATTTATTTTATATGGCCATTTTGTTTGGTTTTGCAATTTACTGGGTCAAGGATGCCTCCCACAGTTTGTCAAAATCACTTTTTGGAAACAGCACACCAAAATCATACTAAGACCGTTGTTAGATGATTAAGGTAACACTATTATACAAATTAAAGGGTGTTTGTTTATTTCGGGGGTAAATAGGGGTAAATCGGGCGGCATTTTTGCGTAGCTCTCTTTATCGCTGTCGACTATCGGGCGACCAGTGTCACTGCAATGTGTGTTGACCTGATGTAGACCAGACATTGTCTTATAGGTGCCGCTATATTGTTTAAGATATACCACGTACTAGCTCACGCCATTAATGTTGCAGAGGATGTCGCAGCAACGAGATACTACCACGAGTACAGTTTGTGAATACTGCCAGCCTCCTACCTGCTCTACCAGCCTCCTGCCTGATCTACCAGTCTCCTGCCTGATCTACCAACCCCCTGCCTGATCTATCAGCACTCATTCTATGTCTGCTCTATCCCCATGTGGAATGCACTCGCTCGGGAAGCAGTCGCGTCGTTTGCTGGATACGGATTCCATACAGACGCCCTCCCAGACACAAAGTCTAGATTTCGGTGACCTTGCACTAGACGATTGTATTGTACGTAGAAGCAGTAGCAATTATTCATCACACTTCATTTTCTAAACGTTTAAACACTGACAACTTGAATATAAAATCGACACCAAACCACTGTAAAACACAGGTATTGCCTTTATGCAATTTTTTTGGGGACATTTTCTTGCCATTTGTACAAGAGACCGCACCCTGTTGATAAGTTAATTATAATCTCATAGATCTTGGGTAAAAACAGTTAAGGACATGGATGAAAGGTCAATAATTACACAGCGTATTCTGCATGTATCGTCAGTAAGTTTCACGCATTTGAGTTATGTGCGTGAAGTCGGTTCTCTTTTTACTGATGAAACCTATCATGTTCTTTGTTTTTTTGTTATGTTAAAACGTACATTAAAGCGGCGTCAGATACGGTTGCTGCAGGAAAGATAAGTGATGCGCAGTGCACTCTTTTGGTGGCAGTGCGGCTGCTGTGGTGTTTGTTCTGACGAAAAATATCCTGTTATAAACGAGGTGCCCCAGCATGTGCTTTGAATAACGTCATCTAAATGTAAATGTCGTGGTAATGTGAAAACTTGTGTTGGAACCAGGGAGCTTGAGGTGGAGAGGTGCGGGGTCACCTTGCGCCCCACCCCAATATGTTTGTAGCCATCAACCCACCCACATAGCTACATTATTAAATATTACCTACTTATTAGTTGCCTGTGAGCCCAAACCCAACATTGAAATCTTTCCTATGCCTATGCCTGTAACTGAGAAGTACGTCGCAGTCATTGCCATAGACACGTCTATATATCAAATAAATATGCATATTTCGCACAGGACAAATATGTTCGGTGTGTCGTTGCCTATTGTTGACAATCCATACAGGTGTCGCCGACTAGATTATAATCTGTATAACATCCAGTACAGTCCATCAAATTTCGTCTTGTCGAGTTTCTGAATCTTTGTGAATCTAGCCTTGTACTTGAGAATGTCGGATTTGTATTTTAATATTTCAGTGGGACGAAGCACCTGAAAATATGTACATCATTTAGTAAGAAATATTTAAAGAGATTGCCATCCAAGCCAAAGGCCCTTGTGGCAAGAGGACAAGGAAGCCATTGGCTTATTGAGTCCAACAGTTTTCATTTATGTGTAACCCGCCCTCTGAGATAAGTGCCAACCTTTTTTTAAACATATATGCGCTGCTAGCCGTTATACAATAAGTATTATGAACCAATAATAAAATGGAATAGCTCTGCATGGATTAATTGATAGAGAATTAAAGAATAATGCTAAATTGGGTTAAACATGCCGGTCTCTGCTACTTTTGCAGAATGTCAATATAAAAAATCCTTAGGCAAGCAAACATACAACATTTCACAGGACAGTGGGAGAGAGGAAGGCCACTGAAGAGGTGGAATGACCAAATCATAAAGGATAGTGGGGTCCCGTTGCTGATGATAGAGCGGCATGTCATAAATAGAGCAAAGTGGAGGGGTGAACCAAAGACATAGGAATGACAGTAAGTGCTGATATGAGCAGTGTAGCATTGCAACTCCTGCAAAGGGTAATCAAATTATTGGGTTGATCAGGAGAGATATAATATACAAGGAAAAAGAGCTACATTTACCTACGTAAATAGCCATAGTTAGGCCTCATATATAATACTGTATACAAGCTTGGAGAAAATATCATAAGGCGGACGTCAATACGCTCGAAAGAATACAGAGGAGGGCAAGTAAAATTATTCCAGGACTGTTATTTATGAAGAACGCCTGATAGAATGTGGAGTGACAACCTCATAGACAATGAGGTTAAGATGAGATAAAATCGGAATGTTTACGATATTGAATAGGTATGAAAATATTGATAGAAATAGTTTCTTCTCACTTACGATACATAGCAGAACTAAAAGACATCGTCAGTGAATGGTCATTATAGATTGGAAATAAGCAAGTGTTCGTTCTCACATTGGGTAATAAATGTTTGGAACATATTATCAACATATTATGTAAATGAAGGCAGTCTGAACAATATCTCAGGAGGGCGACTCACACATAGATGAACAATTGTTGCACTCTCGATGAGCAAATAGCTTCCTTGTTCACTTGCCATCTGGGCCTTTGCTTTCGATGGCAATCTGTTAAATCTTGCTACAATGAAACTAATAGGTTTTTCCAGGGTGTAGTTTATAGGCGCCTCCGAAAACATGGAACAAATCAAAACAATTCAATGGAGGGCATACAATCTGCCTCCAATGTTCTGATTCCTTTATGAATTTTATGAAGAGTAAAAACGATTCAACGTGTGGTTGATATTAAATGTCATCATAAACAAACGGCCGTGAACCTATGTTATCTTTAGATATTGAATGAGTTTGAAGATGTTGATATATAAATGTTGTTCTCACTTAAGAAAGATATTAGAGGACTCGAAGTAATGAAGTAACGTTAGTGAAGTATCAGTGTAGATCAGTGTCCCAATATATGTAAAACGTCTAGTTAGGTCAGCGTAGCGTAGGACAAGTGCGATATTATCAGAATCACCAACAGAAGGAAGAACAAAGTAGTCAGCTGCTACTCGATCCACGGGAAAGCTCTGAAGGAGGTCACTGGCTCAAATTACCTTGAAGTAACCTTCGACAGGAAATTAACATGGATTGATCATATAGCCAACATATCAAAGAAGGCCAACAACACCAGAGCTTTCTTACGGCGCAATATCAGCAGCTGCCCGTAAGCCATCAAATCGCTGAGCTTCAAGAATAAATGGTTCTTACTATTATCATCATAAACTTCAATAAAGCTAGCTCCGCGTCTTTCTTTGAGCATCTTATCAATTAATTTGAGATATATTTTCTTCTACAAAAGACAACCAAAGTAAATTAATGTTATCTCCAATTCATTCACAGTCAGTTTCGCTGTGTAAGCCATGATCAACAGCTACAAATAGCCTCAAATGACTCTAACGTTCTGGCATTTGGCGTTCATGCCAACTGGGGCAGAGGCGCCATCTAACGGAGAAAAATATGGTGCGTGCTGATGCGGCGGCGATTGACGTCATTGTCACGTCAACCAGCGTGAGGTTGATGCAAGACAGCATCATCAACTTGGCATCAGTTCGTCTTCGCTCTAGTGACTTTTCGATGGATGGGTCCCATCTTGTAGCACCGCGATTTGATGGGTCGGTAGCAGCTGTTGATATTGCGCCGTAAGAACGCTTGTGTTGTTGGCTTTCTTTGATATGTTGGCGATATGATCATTCAATGTTAATTTCCTGTTGATGGATACGTCAAGATAATAGGCGAAAAATTTACATTTATTTGACATGTAGACGTGTCTATGGCGATGACTGCGACGTACTTCTCAGTTACAAGCATAGGCATAGGAAAGATTTGAAAGCTGGGTTTGGGGCCGCAGGCAACTAATAAGTAAGAAAATGTTGAATAATGTAGCTCTGTGGGTGGGTTGATGGCTGCGAACATATTGGGGTGGGGCGCAACGTGACCTCGCACTTCTCCATCCCCAGCTCCCTGGTCCCAACACACATGTCACATTACCACGACATTTACATTTAGATGACGTTATTCAAAGCACATTCCGGGGCTCGTCGTTTATAACAGGTATTTTGTGCGCCAGATCGAAGCATTACAAAAACCATAGCAGTCGAACCGCCATCAACAGAGTGCACTGCACATCACTTATCTATTCTGTAGTAACCATAACTGACACCGCTTTAATGTACTTTTTAACATAACAAAAACACAAAGAACATGATAGATGTCATCAGTAAAAAGAAAACCGACTTCACACACTTAACTCAAATGCACTAAACTAGCTGACGCTGGGTAATTATTGACCTTTCATCCACGTCCTTAACTGTTTTTACCCAAGATCTATGAGAGTATAATTAACTTGTCAACAGGGTGCGGTCTTTTGTACCAGTGGCAAGAAAATGTAATGTGTTTTACACGGGTTTGGTGTCGATTTTATATTCAAGTTGTTAGTGTTTGAACATTTAGAAAATGAAGTGTGATGATTAGTTGCTACAGCGAGATGCATGGAAAGACAGACGATCAAAGACATATTGTAATGAACTTCAAGTCTTCCAGTGTGTAATGCTCACACGTAATGAAATACTATTATACTGGACCGTGCGAAGTCATCTCACATGAAAAGTCTGAAAAGAGCGAGCTAATAGTTTTCTATATGCAGTACAATCGTTTAGTGCAAGGTCACAAAAACCTAGACTTTGTGTCTGGGAGGGCGTCTCTATGGAATCGCAAACTGTACTCGTGGTGCCATCTCGTTGCTGCCACATCCGCTGCGACATTAATGATGTCAACTAGGTATATCTTAAATAATATAGCGATACCTCTAAGACAACGTCTGATGTACAGTGAGTTCTACATCAGGTCAACACACATTGCAGTGGCACTGGTCTCCTGATAGTCGACAGCGATAAAGAGAGCCTTGCAAAAATGGTGCCCGATTTACTCACGAAATAAACAAACAATCTTCTAATTAGTATAATAGTATTGTCTTAATCTTTTAACAACGGTCTTAGGGTGATTTGTGCTAAATCCACAAAGTGATGTTGGTGAACTGTGGGAGGGGTTATTTCAAACGAAACAAATGGTGTCCGATTTGCCACTGAAAAAGACCTGATATATAGATGTCTGTGCCGATGACTGCAATTCTCAGTTACATGTATAGGCGACTGAAACCTTTGGATACTAGTAGAGGAACGTAGAGACATGATTAATGGTGTAGCTCTGTGGCCGGAGTCGTAGTTGATGGATGCGAACGTATTGGAGTGGGGTGTAAATTGTAGTCGCACATCTTCACCTGAAGCCCCCCCCCCAGCACTACACGTTAGATGACGTTATCCAAAGCAAACTCCTTGGCTGCACAATTACAGCAGTTTTTTTTCTCATATTTCTCATAAAAAATTGTAGTGAATATTTAATGTTCGTATCGTATATTGGCTGGTGGTCATCATTTTAGAAACAGTAATCAAAATATTGGATTGTGTAAGTTTTGCAGGAATAATACTAATTTGTGATTGTCTTGCATGCTTCGTGTCTGTGAGACTGTACCTGAAATGACTATAATTGGTGTGACTGTACCTGGTGTGATTGTACCTGGCGTCAGTGTACTTGGTGTCACTGTGCATGGTGTTACTGTACTTGGTGTCACTGTACCTGGTGACACCGTACCTGGTGCGACTGTACTTGGTGTCACTGAGCCTAATTCCACTGTGCCTGGTGTCACTGTGCCTGGTGTGACTGTACCTGGTGCGACTGTACCTGGTGTCACTGTACCTGGTGCCACTATACCTAGTGCCACTGTACCTTGTGTCACTGTACCTGGTGCCACTATACCTGGTGTCGCTGTACCTTGTGTCGGTGTACCTGGTGTCGCTGTACCTGGTGCCACTATACTCGGTACCGCTGTACCTGGTGCCACTGTACCTTGTGTCACTGTACCTGGTGCCACTATACCTGGTGCCACAATACCTGGTGCCGCTGTACCTTGCGTCGATGTACCTGGTGTCGCTGTACCTGGTGCCAATGTACCTTGTGTCACTGTACCTGGTGCCACTATACCTGGTGTCGCTGTACCTTGTGTCGGTGTACCTGGTGTTGCTGTACCTGGTGCCACTATACCCGGTGCCGCTGTACCTGGTGCCACTGTACCTGGTGCCACTGTACCTTGTGTCACTGTACCTGGTGCCACTATACCTGGTGTCACTGTACCTTGTGTCACTGTACCTGGTGCCGCTGTACCTGGTGCCACTGTACCTTGTGTCATTGTACCTGGTGTCGCTGTACCTGGTGCCACTATACCCGGTACCGCTGTACCTGGTGCCACTATACCCGGTGCCGCTGTACCTGTTGCCACTGTACCTTGTGTCACTGTACCTGGTGCCACTATACCTGGTGTCGCTGTACCTTGTGTCGGTGTACCAGGTGTCGCTGTACCTGGTGCCACTATACCCGGTGCCGCTGTAACCGGTTGCCACTGTACCTTGTGTCACTGTACCTGGTGCCACTATACCTGGTGTCGCTGTACCTTGTGTCGGTGTACTTGGTGTCGCTGTACCTGGTGCCACTATACCCGGTGCCGCTGTACCTGGTGCCACTGTACCTTGTGTCACTGTACCTGGTGCCACTATACCCGGTGCCGCTGTACATGGTGCCACTGTACCTTGTGTCACTGTACCTGGTGCCACTATACCTGGTGCCACAATAACTGGAGCCGCTGTACCTTTTGTCGGTGTACCTGGTGTCGCTGTACCTGGTGCCATTATACCCGGTACCGTTGTACCTGGTGCCACTGCACCTTGTGTCACTGTACCTGGTGCCACTATACCTGGTGCCACAATACCTGGTGCCGCTGTACCTTGCGTCGCTGTACCTGGTGTCGCTGTACCTGGTGCCACTGTACCTTGTGTCACTGTACCTGGTGCCACTATACCTGGTGTCGCTGTACCTTGTGTCGGTGTACCTGGTGTTGCTGTACCTGGCGCCACTATACCCGGTGCCGCTGTACCTGGTGCCACTGTACCTGGTGCCACTGTACCTTGTGTCACTGTACCTGGTGCCACTATACCTGGTGTCACTGTACCTGGTGCCGCTGTACCTGGTGCCACTGTACCTTGTGTCACTCTACCTGGTGCCACTATACCCGGTGCCGCTGTACATGGTGCCACTGTACCTTGTGTCACTGTACCTGTTGCCACTATACCTGGTGCCACAATAACTGGAGCCGCTGTACCTTGTGTCGGTGTACCTGGTATCGCTGTACCTGGTGCCACTATATCCGGTGCCGCTGTACCTGTTGCCACTGTACCTTGTGTCGCTGTACCTGGTGCCACTATACCTAGTGCCACAATACCTGGTGCTGCTGTACCTTGCGTCGCTGTTCCAGGTGTCGCTGTACCACCACCACCACCACCAGCAACATCATCTGCAGCAGTATTAGATCCAATACTGATGGCAACAGCAGCAACAATAGCAGCAACAATAGCAGCAGCAGCAGCAGCAGCAGCAGCAGCAGCAGCAGCAGCAGCAGCAGCAGCAGCAGCAGCAGCAGCAGCAGCAGCAGCAGCAGCAGCAGCAGCAGCAGCAGCAGCAGCAGCAGCAGCAGCAGCAGCAGCAGCAGCAGCAGTTGTGTCAGAAATTCGGAAACGCCCAGTTCTAAAACCATTTCAATTTCGAACAGTTCGCCTCAAAATATTATATTCTGCCAACCCACTTTCACCGATCCCTGTGTTAGTGCATGCGTGTACTTCGCGATTTCTGTACTTATGCAACTCGCTAACTGACGCCATATCTGTAGCGTCTTTCGACGAACCGTTTCGCTGCTGTGAAGTTTTGTTTTGTGGACATTGGACAATCGTGTTTCTACTTGTTTAATTACTATCTTTGAACGTTCTTCTTGTAAGTAACATTTTGAATCAGTTACACATTACTGAATGTTTGAAAATATGGTCATGATATATATATATATATATATATATATATATATATATATATATATATATATATATATATATATATATATATATATATATGTACAAATGCATGTATACATCCGACGACTTCAAGATCAGCAGTGGAGTATAGCAAAGTTGCGTTCTCGCACCAACCCTCTACCTGCATACCAGGTCTGACGGAAAGCTGCTCAATCTGGCGAGACTACGCTCTAAGACGCCTATAGCAGCTGAGTGACCAGTTCTCCCATGCCTGCTAGGAGTTTGGGCTGACGATCAGCATTAGGAAAACAAACGTCTTGGGTCAGGATGTAGAGATTCCACCTTCCATTAATATCGACGACGCTACTCTAGAGGGTATTGACAGCTTCGCGTATTTTGGCTCAACCATCACCAGCAACATGTATCTTGATTCTGAATTCAGCACCAGGATTGCCAACGCTGCTGCTGTCATGTCAAGACTCATGCATATCCTCTGTTAAATTGCCTACCGAGTCGGGAATTTTCAGGAGATGTGCCAGTAACGTCTTGTCATTCACAAACGTGGAAAACATCAGCTGTGCCTTCTCGGTCCAACAATCTTCAATGACCATCTCAGTTCCGTCCAGCTTGCAATCAATTGCACATTTCAGGCTTGAAGTCGTAAATCAACAGCATTCTGTGCATGTCGTATTTCCACAGTCAGTGAAGAACACGCTGACCGTTTCTGCATCGATGTCGAGAACCAGACCCCTGGAAAGACCGCCGTCTTTGTACCTTGCGACCCAGGGTGCTCTTCCATCTGATCCAGTGATGCTAACTCAACTGTTCCGGCGAGTAACTCAAGTGGACAAAAATGTGTATACTGGTGGCAAGCTACCCATCGTAGGTTACTTCAACTGCCATGTGGATGATCCTACCAACAATTAGCCTTCCAATTTCCTGAATCTGATTAACTCTTACATATCTGACTCAGCGTGTGTCTTTAACCATACACATACGTGGTGATACACTTGACCTCATTCTCACCAGGTCATCTGGAGAGGCTGTAAAGACAAAGCCCTTCCTGACATGTGCGACCATTTCTTTATTCACTTTTACCTAGCAGTGAACAAGCCTAAGATGCAAAAGTAGGTCATCATGTACAGGAAATAGAGGCAAATCAACGCTTTCACATTTCAGAACGACATGAAGGAGTCAATAATACAATTGACATACGTCCCTTTCGGAAAATTTGTTCAGCAGTTCAAAACTGTTCTAGCAGAACTAATCGACAAGCATGCTCCAGTCCAATATCGCATGGTGGCCATGCGACCCCATCCAGCTTGGTACACTGCAAATACCATGGAGACAAAGAAGATTCGAAGGAAAGCATAGTAAAAGTGCCAGGAAACGGGACTTACGGTGCATCTGCACATGTACAGGGACATACGGCATGAACTTTCCAGGCTGATAGATAATGCCAAGAAACAGTACTTCACTGAACGCTCTGGTGAAGCCCAGTCTGTTCCCAAAGTTGTGTTCAATATCATTGATCAGCTGATGTATCGCAGCACTCCGAGCATCCGCCCAAACCATGACATTCATGTAGAGATGGCGGACAGGTTTAAATTCTTCACACATAGGACCACCAATATACGCAGCGATTTGTCACACGTGCGAGATCACCAGCAACACTTACCTCAACAAGCTTCATTAGATGATGACGACGTCAACTCTAGCTTGTCGAAATTCACCTGTAAATGGTGTTTTGACTTGCGGGACGTTAAATGAGAAAGTATCGCCATCTAACGATTGTTACATGTATTACATTTATGATCTCCACCCTGCGCGGAGGTCTTTCTTGATGACTCGCGTTTAGTGTTTTGCGAATTTATTGTATTGCGTTATTCCGTTTTATATTATTCAGTACGTTATAGCGTTATTACAGTTTTACGGACACTATTCAATGGAACTTGTGAAGATAGTTTTTTCCGTTGATGCCGATAAATACTAATAATCTCCTGTTCAATATCCACAAACTCCTGGACCCCTGGCTTGTTTACTCATACCCACGGGACAATACGATTGCGTCCCACTCGTGATGGGTCTGCCATTACGTCTGGAGCTGCCCAGCATTATTGTAAGATTCGGCCTTCGAGCTGCCCACCGTTCCCCAGAAGCTGAGATCAAGAATTTCGTCATACAATCTCCATCAAATTCATGCAGCTTAGATCCACTTACGACTTGGCTTCTGAAAAACAATCTGGATGTATTGATGCCGGCGCTAACTCAGATTGTAAACATTTCCATGTTATCAGGGAATGCATCCGACTCATTGAAGGAGTCCTTTGTCAAACCTCTGAAAAAGAACAATCTTGATTCCGAGCAACTGAAGAACTTCCGACCTGTGTCGAATCTGTCATTCGCTTCCAAGCTGATGGACCGTGTGGTGGCAACACGACCGAACAACTGTATATCTGAACACGGCTTGCATAATATTTTCCAGTCAGCCTACAAGAAACGCCACAGTAATGAAACAGTGATCCCCAGGACCAGTGATGATGTGCTTCGTGCCATGGATAATAAGAAATGTGCCTGAGCTCCTTGTGCTGCTCGACCTATCTGCTCGACCTATCTGCGGCGTTCGATACGGTGGACCATTCAATACTGCTTTCCAGGATATAGACTAAACTAAGCATCGTAGGGACAACCCTCTCTTGGTTATAGTCAACACTTTGGAGTACCTCAGGGCTCTTAGCTGGGGTCTATCATTTTTGTGTGTGTCTACACCCTACCGCGATCAGTTTCAACTGCTGTTCACCTTTAACCCCCCTGGTTCACCGCAATCAGCGCTTGACGCTGAGATCAGGCTCTGGATGGCTATGGACATCTTAAAACTCGATGACAGCAAAACGGAGTTTGTTGTGGCTGGTAGGATAGCTCATCAAAGCAGCCATGACAGACATCTCCATCGGGAGAGCATCATTCCGGCAAAATCGAAAACAAGGAACAATGGAGCAGTTATCGACTCAAGCTGTGGACTGAAGGGACATGTAAACATGATGTGTCGTTCAACCTACTACTGTATGCGGAGTATTGGAAAAATCAGGAAATATATAGACGTGTGTACAGCCCAGATAGCCACCCTCGCGCTTGTTACCTCACATGACTGCTTGAATGGACGTTTGCTCGGCCTTCCCGCAAATCAGTCGGTACCGTTTCACTAATATTCTTATCAGCGCATAAGCACGATTTCACTCTTAAAAATCAATGTCGCTCGTTGGCTATGATCACAACGGAAAATTATATTTGACTAAGAATGAACCATAAAAACGCTCTTGAAATCTTACGATGAGGTTAGACCGCTCATAAAGCAAAAAATATATATATATACCATAAACCGTTGTAGTTACCTAATTGAGATTTATCTTGACTCCAATTTTAAGCAGAGATCCAGTTTGCCACAGTCAAATAAGTTTTTAAAATGTGAGCGATGAATAAATCGTAAATTATGGCTTTTGTCTACAGCGTCTATTTTATAGCACTGACGTTGACAAGTGGTCGCGTGCCCTGTTTTACAGCATCGCGAATGTCAAGGTTATTCGCAAAACCTCATATTACCACCGTTCTTCTTACATTACATTGGTTTCCTCTCAAGTACCGTGTGCAGTTTAAGCTGTCGATACTGACTGATAAAGCGATCCACAATGGAAGAACACCATACATAAAGGACATGCTCGTACAATACAACCCACAAAGGACACTTCGCTCAGAGAACCAGTTGCGGCTTGAGGTTCCCTGGTCCAGGACACAGCTGTGGGACAGAGCTTTCTCCGTTGTTGCCGTCACATTGTGGATAAAAATTCCACTTGTTCTTCGCCCGGCTCCCTCGGCTGATGCCTTTAAGAAACATATGAAGACAAACTTGTTCACTCGTGCATCTTAATTAGCTGAGTTTTATTGATTTCGGCATTTTAGTGATAGTTTTTAAATTTACTGAATGTATCTTTTTGTATTTAGGACTTTTTTATTATTAAATTACTTAATGAACTTGAAACTCATTTGGGCAGCTAAGGCTGGAGAGGGCGCTATGTAAACATGCCTGATTGATTGATTGATTGACACATTTGTCAACTCAGCCTACCTACGCACCATTTGACAAAATAAATGAGCTGGTGACAATATGTGACTGGCGTGTACATCAAACTTGTGACAAGCGAGGTCACCAGTGTTTGCTAGACACGTGCTTAGCCTGTGATCTTTATATTCAGCATCTGTCATCCAGCTGTTCCCGTTGCCCGGCAGTGTCTCCACTGTTGCTGTCAGCGTCATTCGTCTCACGAATAGGGAAGTTATATCAACTGATCCATCACTAGGCTGGGTTTGTCCCGTATTGTTCCGATTCAGCATCACAAACTTTTTCTTGTGTTTTCTGAAGGAACACATCATTCTTGAAACAATATTTATATCGTGATATTGTAATGTGTTTAATACCACACCTGCTCTCTGTCATATTATAGCTCATCTCGTCGCTAGGTGTCAGCACATGCATATTGTAACATCCTTCTTTTTTATATTTAGAGAACAAAACATTGTCGAAATGTCCATTTCAACTAAACAGAAAATGTATCTGAAACATGTATATTGCAGATTATAGTTCACATTAATTATTTTGGATGTTTACTTTCCTATTTGAAAGTCTTTATATCTTACATGTTGTTCGCCTCTCGACTCCCTCACACTTCTGCGAGTAGCTGTCTAGTTAATGCGTTCGGTGGTAGGTAGTCTCGCCCTTGCAATTGTATAAGATCAATCCCTACCTGTTCCTAAGTTTCCTTGTTTCATTCTTATGTTAACATTAGTTTTCTTTATTGTGTTTGCATTTTAAACCTGTATCCCTCTTTCTAGGGTTATATGGATTTGCGGATTATCAATCTGCCGCGCTGCCACCATGAAACAATACATATATCATGGTATCGTGATGTGTTTAATGTCACACTTAGGTACACGCATGTGCCCTGCTCTATGTCATATCATAGTTCCTCTGACCGCTATGTATCAGCACATGCATATTGTAACAATTCACGCGTGGCCTCGACTATGCGTTGTTATCAAGTCTTGCCAGATTGCAGTGTATGGCAAATTGTGGTTGTCGGGCGAATGTATCGCAGTTCCTCAGCCACGACATAGACTTCGGGACCGATGTCCCGAAGTCTATGAGCATCGGTGCTTCTGCGCATACAACCTGTTCCACCTCGTTTTGGGTCAATGAGCACGTGTCTGTCAGAGCCAGGGCTATTATATGTACCTGCAAATGATGTCATCAGCTCTGCAAAGTCAGCTTCCTTTTCCGTCAGTTGTACGTAGAAGTCGACTGGGTTGACAACTGCAGCTACAAACGCTGGTTTCTCATTTGATGGCAATACCACCTACAGGTATCTCCTCGCACAGTGTACGGGCAAATCTGTGTCTGGTTCATTCAAAGCTACCTCTCTATCTGTACCAGTACTTGCCTTGACCTCATCTTCCGGTAAAGACCCTGCTCGCAGCGTCAGTATTGTGCTTCGGTTCTCACAATAATACGGCTGCACAGTGGTGTGAGACATGAAATACCGGACCAGGCGACGGCACTGCGTTTGTGAGGGGTGCTATCATCGGTCCGGTCTCTTGCGTCAACGGGGCGTATTCGTAGACTATTTTGGTGTGTAACTATTGTGTGGATCATAATGACTATTGTGCGGATTAACCGTGATATTTTCATATGTGTTTCGCACTAAATAACTAAACATCTAATTATTTCAATTAATAAATAAGTTTGTTATTTCTGTCCTATGTCAAACATTTTGTCTTAAAACAGGCATACAAATAAATAGATGAATAAGGCGTTAACAACCATTTTCAATCCAGGGCGGATGTTTGTTTCTAGAGTTAAATGGATGGCCACATACTATTTGGAAATGAAATCTGCTGAAACGCCATTATAAACAACGAACAAAATTACAATTTAAATTGATACTTTAATGCACAGAACACCATGGTATTACATACATTGTATTACATTGTGTTACATCCATAGTACCATAGGTTACTCAAAATGTAAAACTAGTACAACAGCAATATATTCTGATGAATAAAGGTAAGCATCATAAGAAAAAAAAATGCGTTATGTTTTATAATCTTGCATGAATATTATGCGATAGGCACAAGTTGCTTCTCTTGTCGTTTCGTGAGTGCTCAATTTTCCTTAATTGTCTAAATGTTAGTCAATCCACACGTTATGATTAACATTGTCAGGTCCCCTTACAACTCCAAACACATACATTTTAACTGACATGCGATATTTGCTACAGTGGATAAGTGATGTCTACATGTCTTCTAGAAGCTATTATTTATTATATGATACCAAACATTACACAAAACTATTGTTTGTAATACTAATTACATACGTCCTGGGGTATATGAAGAATACACTAGATATGTCTCCATCACCTAAACATTTCCGAAAGACCCATTAGGGATGTAACTTGCGGTCCATCAAAAACTACACTTGTTTGTGTTTCTTATGCATTATTCCAGTTAACACGATTTTAAGTTTATATTATCTGCAGGCAAATTCAGTACATATTTAATATAACAAATTAGTTAAATTAGCCTGTTTTATGTGACGAAAGAAGCATTGATTACTGCCTCTTCATTTCCTTGGATAAACACCTGCTCCAATGTTTACACATTAGAGGTCACGAGTTCACGTTGCATTGGGTGGTTGCTGGTACAGTCTCTCTTTCGTTCCCGTCGTTTCCTGGAAATATAAAACAATCATGCAATACAATCAAGAAACATATATTGCGCTAAGATCATCCGGAAACCCAAGCTCAGCAGCGCACCAAAACTTAAGGATTATGCAGTTACTAGTCGATAAACATTTACAGTTGTAAACATTTGATTGGTACGCTGAGGAGCTATGGGGGATACGCGAGTTTAAATTTGACGACGAAATGTTGTTATATTTCCTGTTGACTTGACGTTAAGCGCAACAACTCACATTCTTAATTTTTGACCTATTTGCTGTTTGCCATCGCTTGGCATGGAACTGTTTGCAACGCACCCAGACAATAGTTACGAGTAGTCCGACCTATTGGAATGTGAATGCACGTACTGCTCACGTCGGTCGTCAATATCAAGTCACCTGGGGTTTGCCTAGCTACACGTACTGTTCATGTCGGCCGTCAATGTCAAGACATATGGTGTTAGCCTAGCTACACTTACTGTTCACGTCGGCCGTCAATATCAAGTAATATGTTTTTTAGCTTAGTTACACGTACATCTCACGTCGGTCATCAATATCAAGTCATCGGTTGTTGACCACTTACATATTACTTGATATGTAGCTAGTCAGCAACGATCTATCTACATGTATCCTTCACGTCCTTACACAATATCAAGCAATCTTCGACATAAACGTTTTGAACCGGACCTACGTAATATCGTTGCTCTGTTTAATGTAATTCAGGCAATAATGAGTCACTACACACTTTCACAGTAAACGATGTTATTGCCAGCAACACATGTGTTTGTTCGTTGTCAGTGTTTGTTCGTTACGAAGTAAAGCTTAAAGTCAATTACATCTAAGTCAAGTCAGGCGTCATCTATCTGAATTCCAAGTCAAGTCGCAATTCATGAAAATAGGTAACTCGAGTCAACAAATTTGCAAAGCAATAAAGAAAAATAAAACTTTTCAGTGGCAAAATAATATAAAAAAATTACCGTGATTTCATTTGAAAAGAACTGGATATGATTTCAGGATATAATGACACCGATAATACAAATCAATTTGCTTATTCATACAGGCGTATATTTACCAATGTAAACAGTTTAACAGAAATGAGACTTACAGCTTACAATAGCCGAATACTTTATACGGAAGCCATCCCTTGTCACCGAAGAGTCAGATTGGAAAGACACAAACAAGGAATTTGTGTTGGAAATGATTTCCCCCGGCAATGTGGTACCGCAGTATCTGCCCAGTCGTGTCGCCGAGTCATCCACCCCGTCGTACACTGTGACTTTGTCATACGAACAGGTGCTGCTCTGCTCAACGTTCAACGTGAGGAACTCCAATTTAACTACCTGCAAAGAATACGTTTTAGTATGAGCAACAACTGTGTATATCAAACGACTTGCTGCACTCCATTTGGAACATGAGGAAATCCAATAACATTTATCTATCTGCAAAGGAACATGTTGTAGTGTGAAAAAAACCTACGGTATTCACTATCATCTATGTATTTCAGTCGTTCTTGTGGGAACATCATGTTAAGCATAATCTCACTTACAAGTACCTTGCAGCCTTAACATTGTTTACCTTGGAATATTCGACTTGAATCTTCCAACCACATGTCATGCTGTTTTTGTATTGAAGCTTATCAATGCCAAATGTTCCTTCTGGACCAGTGAGTACCGCAATGCGACGACATCCTGAGACAAAAAAGCATATGTTTCAGTTACGTTGCACCATGAAGTACAGGGAAGTAGTCGTAGTGAACATGTTACAATCATATGTATTCTTGCTTGCTGTTTCTATACAGAAACACAGTCTTAATAAGATTCTAGATAACGCCAGGTGTAACTATTCAAGTAAAACAAATAATTACAAGACTGACCTTGAGCATGAGTATAATAGACTTGTTAGAGTATGCACGCATTTGGTGAATGCTATAATTTTCTTTAAAGTTTAGACATTATTTAATAATACAAAACAGTAGCTGTTTTTCTGTGTAAGATTTTATACAACACCAGTGGTAAAAATGCAAGCAAAAAACAGATAATGACGTGGTTTGATATTTAGAGTATGCAAGCGCTTGGCGTTATATTACTAAGGCTGCATACACCTGACAGATAAGCCTTTCCCATATAGAAAGGGCTGATAGCGTCGGCCATTTTTATTGGCTTGATGGATTTTGTCACCTGATGGATCCGCCAATTACGTTCGAGGGACTGGATTTTTGGCTGAAGCCATCTGGTATTGCAAAGTTTCCCTTTGACTTGTGAATGTGCATTTTCAATGCAAACGTAAGATCAGCCGAGTGCTGTGGTCTGATGCTAGCGTTGTGGAAATATAATAGCCAACGATTATCGAGATACAATTTGAAGAGAGCTCTGGCTGATTTCCGGAGATAATGACTGACACCAATAATGCAAACTGGTCTAGTCACCCGTAAAGGTGCATCAAAACCAATGACAATAAAATAACGACACATCGCGCACAAAACGAGACTTACCGTCTATAATAGCCGCATACTTTATACTGAAGCCATCATTTGTCACCGAGGAGTCAGATTCGAAAGACACAAACAAGGAATTTGTGTTGGAAATGATTTCCCCCGGCAATGTGGTACCGCAGTATCTGCCCAGTCGTGTCGCCGAGTCATCCACCCCGTCGTACACTGTGACTTTGTCAAACGCACAGGTGCTGCTCTCTTCCACACTCAACCCGAGGAACTCCAATTTAACTACCTGCAAAGAATACGTTTTAGTATGAGCAACAACTGTGTATATCAAACGACTTGCTGCACTCCATTTGGAACATGAGGAAATCCAATAACATTTATCTATCTGCAAAGGAACATGTTGTAGTGTGAAAAAAAACATACGGTATTCACTATCATCTATGTATTTCAGTCGTTCTTATATATATATATATATATATATATATATATATATATATATATATATATATATATATATATATATATATATATATATATATATATATATATATATATATATATATATACATATATATATATATATATATATATATATATATATATATATATATATATATATATATATATATATATATATATATATATATATATATATATATATATATATATATATATATATATATATATATATATATATATATATATATATATCAATGACTTGGAGGATAGCATAACACGCAACGCACTGAAATGTACGGATGACACAACAGTGTTTAGAATGGTTAGTATATATATATATATATATATATATATATATATATATATATATATATATATATATATATATATATATATATATATATATATAGCATATGGGAATATCATGTTGAGGGTAGTCTAACTGACGCATTTCCTGCTGCTGTAAAATAGTTTACCTTCGATGAATCGACCTGAACCTTCCAACCACATTTCATGTTGTTTACGTATTGAATCTTATTGATGCCAAATGTTCCTTCGGGTCCAGTCAGCGTCGCTGCACTGCCACGACAACCTGGGGTAAACACGCTTCAGTTCATTAACTGTTGGGAATTAGTCGCTTGGAATGTCTTACCATCCTGCAATAATTCTTGATGTATTTATGTTACAGTAACACAGCCTTAATAAGACTCTATGTAAACCAATTGTAAATGTGCATGTAGTATTGACGTGTTTTGATATTTAGCGTATGTGTGTTTGGTGAATGCGATGATTTTCTTTGTTGAATAACGCAAAACAATAGATTCATTGTACAGTTTTCCTGTGACGAATTTGGGAGTGTGTAAATCTAACATATTTCCACCCATACATATTCGCGAAACACAATTATCCATATAAGCCGGGAAATCGAAGTCAAATGCAAATGTTACCTGGACATGTGACCACAAGTCATGTAATATTGTAATAGGTAATATTATTCAACACGTTATACTTCTAATAGAAACAGTAGAACGAGTTATTGCACCACTAGCAAGAGTGTTAAACTTGTCATTAAAAGCGGGAGTAGTTCCTTTTGTATGGAAATAAGCAAACATCATACCATTATTTAAAAAGGGTACGAGAAATAAGTCACATAATTACAGACCAGTGAGTTTAACATCAATGATTTGTAACTTATCAGAAAGGTTAATTTAAGAACATATGGCGGATTTCCTTGTTAGGCATTAATTATTATATCCATCTCAACATGGATTCCTCACAGCGAGGTCATGCTTAACAATTACGTTATGTTTTTGGAAGAAATCACTAAGCGGATAGACGAGAGCTCACTAGTAAATATTAACTATTTTGATTTTTCAGAAAGCTTTTGACAAAGTGCCACATCAAAGATTACTGCCTAAATTAAAAGTCCATGGTATCGGGGACGGCATAATCGACTGGATCGAAAAATGGCTGACTGGAAGAAGACAGCGTGTTGTAGTAGGTGGGGATGTTTTCAATTGGAAATCAGTTTTGAGTGGGGTACCACAAGGATCAGTATTAGGACGTTTATTATTCTTAATATATATATATATATATATATATATATATATATATATATATATATATATATATATATATATATATATATATATATATATATATATATATATATATATCAATGACTTGGACGATAGTATAACACGCAAAGCACTGAAATGTGAGGATGTCACAAAAGTGTTTAGAAAGGTTTGCAATGATGGTGACAAACAAAAACGATCTAGACAAATTAGTTATATGGTCTGAAAATGGCAGATGTTATTAAATTTTCATAAACGTAAATTCCTACATACAAGACATGGGGAATTGGATGAAAAAAATGGGAGATACTGTTCTGGGTACTACTGTAAAAAAGACTTAGGCGTAACAATAAGTGCTGATATGAACGATTCAGAGTAGTGTATCTTCAAACGGTAATAAAATTCTTGGATTGATTATGAAAAATATAATATACAAGGAAAAAAGGTAATTATACCTCTGTATAAAGCAATGATTAGGCCTATTTTAGAATACTGCTTACAAGTATGGATACCATATCGTAAGAAATATATAAATACGCTTGAACGAATACAAAGAAGAGGAACTAAAATGATTCCAGAAATGAGAGACCTTGCTTATAAAGACCGCCTAACATAATGTGGTTTAGCAAACCTAGAGACAAAGAGATTAAGAAGAGATCAAATTGATGTTTTATTATATTAAATGTGTATGAAAATAATGATAGCATTTTTTCCTAACTCAAGAAAGATAGAAGAACTAGAGGACATGATGTAAACATTAACAAAGGACCAGTCTAGCTTGGATATAAGAAGTATGCGTTCTTACAGAGGACAATAAATGAAAGGAACAGATTATCTACAGATTGTGTAATTGCTGCTAGCAGTGTGAAGATGCTTAAAAACAAGGTTGACATATATCTCAGGAGGGCAGGTTACATAGATGAAAAACATTAGACTTTCGGTAAGCGAATGGTTTCCTTATCCACTTGCCATCTGGGTCTTTGCCTTCGATGGCAATTTTTGTTAAATCTTAATATATCTTTATATTAGAACCACACTGTAAAAAAGCTTTCCTACCTTCTACCTGACTGACAACATTTCTGTAGCTGATCCTGAAGCCGGGGTACACCCTTGTGTTATCAGACGTGAATGTCACAAACACTGTGTTCCCGGTGGTTGTCACATTGCCAGGTAAGTTACTACCACATAGCGAGTGCATCAGTTTCGCTGTGGCATCACTTCCGTCGTATATGTTGATTCTGTCGTAGTGACAACCACTGCCCATTGACGCCTCTAGTTCAAATCTTTTGAAATACAACTGCACTAGCTGAAAACGCAAATTCGAAAGATTAATAACACACGGTAAATCGCATATATATATATATATATATATATATATATATATATATATATATATATATATATATATATATATATATATATATATATATATATATATATATTGTTGTGTGTGTGTGTGTGTGTGTGTGTGTGTGTGTGTGTGTGTGTGTGTGTGTGTGTGTGTGTGTGTGTGTGTGTGTGTGTGTGTGTGTGTGTGTGTGTGTGTGTGTGTGTGTGTGTGTGTGTGAGGCTTAGAATCTGTGCTAACTTGGTTCATCTTTCTTGTCCGGGAGAGTATTTTAACATAAGGAAGAACATCAATCAAGCGGTAGTTAGGCTGACAAATGCAGCTGAAATCTGCCAAAACGTCGCTATGAATTAGCAGTGAGAACGAAACAGAATATATATATATATATATATATATATATATATATATATATATATATATATATATATATATATATATATATATATATATATATAATGATGTCTTCTTACCGCTCCCTTATCAGTTTCAATCCTCCACCGACACTTCTCGTTGTTGTAATATGGATGTCCCTCTGTGCCAAATTCTCCCTCCCGCTCGGTCAACACGACTGTCTCACTGCTACACGACGCTGTTGGAAGACACCCATGAATATTCTGATATTTTGCACAGCTAGATGCATTACAATTGACAATGACATTGTTAACGTCTGACAAGGTTGAATGACATATTGGTGTACACTCACGATTGGGCGTTGCTCAGTATGACACACAAGAACGATGCGCATAATGCTCAGGATAAGGTGTACGCAAAAAATACTAACATCTGGATCAGTAATACATTAAGGGTCAGCGAAGAAGAAGGTATGTATCCATCAAATGATGAAATACTGTTAAATGCGGCCATTGATAGTCTGGTACTTGGCGCATAGAAGGAGGAATAAAAACACCCATGAGGGGTTGAAGAAAAGTTGTGTGGATTAACAACGTCAAAACAGGTCGTGGATGGGAGTAATTGCAAGGAAATACAAACGGCCAAACTGAAACTATAGCTACACATCATCATCATCATCGTCGCCATCATCATTATCATCGTCATCTTTAACATCGTCATCACCATCGTCGTCGTATACCCACTTAGCATAACAACTAAATTAGTCAATTGAATATACTGGTAACACTAGTAAATGACAATACAGACAATTGGTTTAAAAAATATTATTATTGGGCCTAATGTTAATATGTTTTCCATGTATGAATTATATTGCACATATGTGACTTATTGTGTCAGTGATCACATCTTTACCTCCACTCATCGTTGCATTGTTGATCGTCTGTCTGATCCAAGACACGAATTTTCTCACACGGGCATAGACACTCGGTCGTGATCTGTTTATGCACATTTATGTCGTTAACACATTACCGAATGTATTACCATTTATATGTAAAGCTATATTTTAATGGTTAATATTTCCATGTTGGGACAACATAATACATCGATTTCATAATGACTTCATAACAACTAACTATTTTTTGCTACTTGTCATGACATATGCAAGAAAACAATAATAAAACTACACACTAATATATTCCATTTATTTTCTGCTTCTACTACTTATAAATAGTTTATTTTCAATTCTTCTTCGGACAATTCCCAATTCTCTTTGTTGTGGCTTTGCCGATAGAGAGTAAATCAAATGTATGTTGGAAGTAGACATTACTAACCTAGCTTTGCAGCCACGTTTTACCCAACTTGTAATTCCATGTAATGTCCAATGTCCGTTGACAGATCGGCACACCAGGGGGCCACCGGAATCTCCCTATGAATACCACCTAATTAACTAAGCATCTACGAAATTTCCATATTACCGTTACGAGAAATGTAAATTGTGCACGGGGATTACGTAATTGTAAATTCGTTCGGCAATTGTAAAATTATTACAACGATTCATGCAGCAAGAACAAGATATTCATGATTTTAAATTATACAGTTTCAGAATATACATATAACATCGTAGAAATGGCATAGGTATTTCAGAGCTTCAGCCTATTACGATGTTTACAGAAATTTGTAATGTGACGTTCAACAAACTATACAATGTGCGCAAAGGGAAAGGAAACCAGTTGTTGGTCGGGAAGAACGAAATTATTTAGTAATATAATATGAACAAACTGTACAGCGATGACAAAAGTGAACACAATGTTCTTATATGTGTAGATGCTTTGATGTAGCCTTAACAACGAAATGTCACTAAGACCAATTAAATATCAGAAACATGTGATACGTACGTTACATGCACCTCTGGCACCATCTTCATATCCGGCACATACCATGGCATCAGTAATATGGTTGTGCCACCACCCGGTACCATTGCAAGTCTCCGTGGCAACGATCGGCGCAAGAACCTGACGTAGAACATTTCCGTCGCCCGTTCCTACAGTATGTTGTAAAGGGAACAGGACGCAAGTTATTGTGAACGTTGTTCCCACAACTCAACAACGTGCAGTGTTCCTGCGAACGTACCTGTGTGTGTGTGTGTGTGTGTGTGTGTGTGTGTGTGTGTGTGTGTGTGTGTGTGTGTGTGTGTGTGTGTGTGTGCGTGCGTGCGTGCGTGCGTGTGTGCGTGCGTGTGGGTGGGTGTGTGTATCTGTGTGGGTGGGTGGGTAGGTGGGTGGGTGGGTTTTTATGGGTGCATACGGCAGCGAGAGGACTCGAACCTCGATCCTCTCGATTGTCAATACCTATGTAAGTTTATGGCGCTGTTTTACTTCTAGCGAGTGTGAAGGTGTCGAGTCATGTCTCCTTCTGTCACACCCACCTTTAGTGAGCCCCCAGCCGGTAGTTACACACACCGTCCCGGGCGATATGTCCGCGTCGGGCAGACACACTGGCGCCACCTCGCGGCGGTATTCGAGACTGACTTTCAGTCTGATCAGGGCGATGTCGTTGTTATACTGTGTGCTAACGAAACGAGGATGTCTGAAGAACCGTTCAACTTCCAAGACCATCTCGGTCCCCTCGGACTTGTAACAGTTGTGTTCGCCAACGACAACTCGCAACAGCGACGCCTTCTTGCCTTCTCTTAGAAACAGCAGCAGTTATGTTGTATGCATATAGGTCTGCGATGTAAGGTAACTGGGCTCATATCGGGAGATGTTGTACTTATTGTTAATATTACATTTAATATCCATGGCTCACAATGTAATATTGTATGTGTTAGGCCCTACCACATACATTATTGAGAACATACTGTTAGTAGCACACATGCAGGGTGTTCAAGCTAGTAAATAACTCCTTTGTGACATGCCAGTGGCTCGAACTACCGAGTCTGTCGTGCTTACAGCGAGGATTGCTCACTTCCATTCACATAGAGCAAACAACTAATCTGTTTAAATGTTTGTGATTTTTCATGCGTGATGCCAATTTATATACGGACTTAAGACAAAAACGCTACTAAACATTTGCACGTATAACATGGTTGCACAAGGTAGTTGTATGTAGTGCGATTTTACAATGACATCTTCTGAGGCGCGCCGTTTCACCGCGGCGCACCGAACAATATCAACACACATTACATAAACTTCCCAACTACCCGTGAAAGGAAGGCAAAACCGGATATATTTCACTGTTTTATAGATCAGCAACGTGAAGCTTCCATTGTTCAAATGTTTACGTAGATATGTTTGTAGTACACTTACACACAGTGCGCCGCCGTCAAGATCCAGCGCTTATCCAGAATGCTTCCACCGCAGATGTGACCTAATCCGAGCCGGACGATGCTAATTTGCCACGGCCAAGAGTGTTCCTTTGCCTCTGTGCCGCCAACGATTAGTGGAAATTGAGGAGGTACTGATGGTTGTCCGCATGCTTCAGAAACTGTACAAAGAGGAAACACTGTTTAATATCGTTACACGTAACACTATTACCATTCTTTAGGTGGTTGACTTATGTCTAACGAGACAATGTCCGCTACTTCTTGTTTGTGGCGCTGTAGTCTTGCCATAGTGAGATTTTTGTCGGTGCCAATATCACGGCCAGCGTGGAATACGACCCGCCAGCTTGGTCTGTCCACGGCCAGCGTGGTGCACGGCCCGCCAGCTTGGTCTGTCCACGGCCAGCGTGTTAAATAAAAAAAAAAGACTAGCAAAAAACCGAATTAAGGAGGAACCTTTAGGCGAGCCCATTGAAATACTAGCATCAATACATACTACTAATAATGTAATATAATTAATATCGTAGTAATTTTGTAATAATACTTTATGTAATAACTTTATATTTCATGTTTAGTTATCTGCGTGTGCATACTTACATGAATCCGATGGTAAGCATTTACCTACGTACACAAACAACAAATAAACACACAAACAGCATACGCACATACACACTTATTCGAACGTACACGTCGTGTAAGCCTACCGGGTATCGTTGTCCACGCAGTGTACTTGATCATAAAGCCGTAGTTAGTAACTGAACTGTCGGTCACGAAAACAATCAACAGTTGGTTACTTGACGAAATCACATCGCCCGGCAGGTTGCTCCCGCAAAACGTGTACAGCTGGTCTCCGGTTACGCTGTCTGTGACAGTGACGTTGTCGAGAAAACAGTTCTTATCATATTGCACGTCAAACTGCTCGAAGTGAAGGAGTACACGCTGCAATGAAAATGACCAGTTCACGTAGGGCACGCATTCTAACGTAACGTTTGTACACATGTACCTTTGTCGTGTTGTCATTATAAAACCGAACAAACATACTATCAGAAGCAAATACATATTCACAATGACAACACAGCATACCTTTCCGATTTCCACACTGATTTGCCATTGGCAGTAAAGATCATTTCGATATCGCGATGCCAACACACCAAACGTTCCGTACGTCTCGTTCATCTCTGTTGGGACACCGTTACAGATTGTCGGCCCTGAAACGGTAGTGAAGTGGTTTGTGAACTAACAAACTTGTGAATAGCATTCGTGGGCGTGTGTGTATGTGTGTGTGTGTGTGTGTGTGTGTGTGTGCGTGCGTGCGTGCGTGCGTGCGTGCGTGCGTGCGTGCGTGCGTGCGTGTGTATGTGTGTTTGTATATGTGTTGTGTGTGTGTGTGTTTGTATGTGTGTGTGTGTGTGTGTGTGTGTGTGTGTGTGGGGGGGGGTGGGTGGGGGGGGTGGGTGGGTGGGTGGGTGGGTGGGTGGGTGGGTGGGTGGGTGGGTGGGTGTGTGCGCTCGCGCGTGTGTGTGCTTGTGCATGAAAGTATGTGCGTACATGTGCTCGTGTATATATTATGTGCGTGCGCGTGTGCTTGCTATATATGTGAGAATGTGTGTGTATGTGTGTGCGTGCGTGCGTGTTTATTTGTTTGTGTGTTTCGATATGCGTGTGTGTGCTTGTGTATGTGCGTACATGTGCTCGTGTATATATTATGTGCGTGCGTGCGTGTGTGCTTGCATGTGCGTGTGTGCGTGCGTGCGTTCGTGTGCGTGAGCGTGACATGGACATAGCGTATGCGCATCCATGTGAGTTGCGAATCAATATATATATGTGAGAATGTGTGTTTACGCGCGCGCCCGTGTGTGTGTGCGTGCGTGTGTGTATGTGTGCATGCGTGTGTGATTGTTATTACATGCCTGTGTTGTGGATGAGTAAACATTAAATTAATGGTCAAACGGGTACCTACGTGATTCTACAGTAGTGTAATTTATAAGGAATCCAGCTCGTGTGTCTGAACTGTCAGTTTGGAACGACACGAACAGGGAATTGTTTGTGCTGAATAAAACCATCGGAATAGTATGTCCGGTGAAAGTGCCCAGCGGTGGCGCTGATTCGTTTGCTCCGTCGTACACTTGGACTCTATCGCAGCACATTTCGACATCAATCGTCAAGAATTTCAATTTGATCACCTATCAGGTGCCCAGCCATATATAATTGTCAACAGTGTGAAATGTTCTGTTAACCCAACACTTAATATCGAAACAAAATAACATTTACATGATTTATTAAATCATCATAATGCAGACATATAGGCAAGTAGGTAAAACATGAGGTTATAACATGGGAGTAATCACGAATGGTTTACCAAAAGTCACATGGATAAACATTGTCAGTTGTGCCGAGGTTGGTGTATTATCTAAGAAGGGATAAGAAGGCGTAAATATACAAAAGACAAAATGGTTCACTTTATAGCAAGGACGTACACAGGAATCACAAAATGGTAAGACACATTATTTGGACATCTTTTCAGTTGCGTAGCGATTGAGATATTATTTAATATGTGTTTCCTTAGGCCCAATATCTAGGAAGGCCTATTCGAACAGTCAGTGGGGACACGTAATTGCACTTATTATGTCTAATCTATATTGTTTTGCAACAGTTTATTGAATGTCTGCTTTACCATCGTCAACGTTTTAGTAAACAAAGCGGCTAAAAATAATATCATTGTTATTACGCTTCGACTTTCTTAACTGAGGTTCTACCACGGAAAAACCTTTATTTGACTGATATCGCAATAACTCATTTTATACAATAAAGCGCTAAAATATTGCATACCTTTGATGGGTCGACCCGAATGGTCCAACCACATCTCATGTTGTTTTCATACTGGCTCGAACTGATGCCAAATGTTCCTTCTGCTTCAGTAAGTTCAACTGGACTACCACGACAGGCTGCAATGTGTTAGACAAATGCTCAGATCGGTGGTAGCATGCCCTACTATTAGCATGCCCTACTACTACATACCATCCTCCGTATTCACTTCATGCATGATGATTATTCAACATAGCCGTTGTCACTGTACATTTTCTTATAGCATAAAGCACATTGTTTCTCTAAAGAAATGGCAACGTAACATGTTCGTCGAAATAGCAACAACACAATACATGCCATATTTACATGTGTGCATCCGCGGAGCATTCTGAAATCTCATGATATCAACTGACCTCTTCCTCATCAACGATGAAATTATGAATACAATACCTTTCCATGCATAAATATGTGTCTACTCCCACAGATAAAACGTGAAACAACATCAAAGCACCTTCTGTTATATGGTTGGGGGTCGGTACTTCACTTGCAGTTGTGGTAATACGGCTTGTAGTCGCTTCACTGGTAGTTTCTGTAATGAACACATAAATCCAAGGTTACTTTGTGTATGTGTTGACAAAACACTGTAGATGAAATTTGCATGATGATTGCATTATTAATATCAGTTACAGTTGATACTGCCGCGGTGGTTCATACAAAATAGGTACGGATTGTTCATAATAGCCGTTGCTACTGTATATATTGTTATTGCATGAAACAACTTTGCTACTGAAAGCTTATTACAACACAACAATTTCACCGAAATAGGCCAACAACACGTCAGGCCATGGTTACCCCTGATCACCCGGGAACATTATGACATCTAAAAATAATAATAATAAAATGATTTCTTTGGTGCCAATATCCTCAGAAAATCCGAGCTCAGTGGCGCATCAAAACCAAAGGATTACGCATTCTCGTGATCATGTACAACACAGAAAGTCGTCAACATATGGATGGAGGTGCCAAGAAGCTAAGGAGGATAGGCAATTTTAAAAATATAGGTTTTCAGATGACGGTGAAATGAAGCTATATTTCTTGCTGATTTTACACTGTCCGGGAGAGAATTCCACAAAGTTAGTGCGACAACCGAGAACGCTCGAGTTCCAGCGTTTTTCTTAACAGAAAGTAAATCAGAACGAGACGACCGAAGCTGTCTGGGGCGTCTTGTTGGAGCGAGCATTGAATGTAAATATGCAGGTTGTTTGGTTGAAAGGGCTTGATAGGTAATTGTACAAATCTTAACAATAATGTTGTATCGCACAGGGAGCCAATGCAGTGATTATAGAAGTGGCAGAGCCAGACAATTTTGGACCCGTTGAAGTTTTGTAATATCCTTAATAGCAATATTGTGAAGGAGGGAATTGCAATAATCAAGTCTGCTGCTAACAAGTGCTGTTGCAATTGTTTTAGCGAGTGATATTGACATATACCGGCGAATACGGCGAAGGTCACGGATATGATAAAAACAGCAACGACACGTTTGAGAAATCAGTTGTATAAAATTGAAGTTCTTATCAAAGGTGACTCCCAAATTCTGCGCTGATGTAGCTGGTGTGATATTTTGACTCAGGACACGTGTCGGGAAAAAAACCATCAAGTTTGCCAAATTGCTTTGGAGTACCAATGATGAGAAATTCAGTTGTGTCTGCATTTAACTTTAATTTGCTGTCAGTCATCCAGAGGTAGATTTCTTGGAGACAATCGCTGAGCTGATTTAGGGAGCGATTTGTAGACGGGGTAGCCAAAGAAATGTAGATAAGTGTGTCATTTGCATAAAGGTGGTGATCCAAGTTATGATTTTGGATATCACAACAGAGTGGCGTAGTATAAAGAGTGAACAGCAAAGGCCCGAGAACAGTTTGCTATCTTTGCGGTTTAGTGTATATCAGTTAGGCAAGATAAAAACCAGTTCAGAACTATGCCAGATATGCCATACCACAATGATAAGCAATTACAAATATTGTTGTGACCTATAGTGCTGTTACCTTTCTTTTGTCAATGTTTAGGGTCATTGTGTTCTTTTAAGAGACAAGTTCCTGTAGAGTGAAACTGATTGTAAGCTGATTGTGACACATTAGATAAGCAATTTGAGCTGATGTGAGACCTTAGCCGGCTTGCTAGAAATACATGCCATGGTTAAACGTGTGCACCCGCGGAATATTCTAACACCTCAAGAAATCAACTAATTTCGTCCACATTCACATACAAATTACGACAAATAATCAGTTCTCTCAAATTATATCTACCACCACCGATAACAAGTGAAACAACATCAACACACCTTCTGCTGTATGATCCTCCGTTGTAGTCAGGCTTGTAGTCGTTTCACTGGTAGTTTCTGTAATGAACAAGGAAAACCACGGTTCGGTTATTTTTTATTGTGTTGGGATAACATTGTAGATGACATTTTTTATGACGATTGTCCTATTAATATTATATACAGTTGATACTGCCGTGGTGGCTCACATAAAATGCGAACGGTTTATTCATCAGGGTCATTTCCACTGTAAATATTGTTATTGCATCCAAGCACCTTGCCATTGTAAGCGTACTGCAATATAAAAAGTTCAACGAAATAGAAAAACAACATTACATGCCATGGTTACGCGTGTTAACACGGAACAATCTGACATCTCACGAAATCAACTGATCTCTTCCTCATCAATGTGACAAATTATACAAATAAATGTTTCCCTCTATTTATCTCTACTCCCAACGATAAAAAGTGAAACAGCATTCAAATACCTTCTGCTGTTTGATCCTCCGTTGTAATTCGTCGTGGAGTCGATACCTCGCTTGCCGAAGTGCTAATATGAATTGAACTTGTTTCACTGGTAGTTTCTGTAATGAATACAGAAAGCCACGGTTAATTGTTCAAAGTGTTGCGAAAACACTGTATATTAAATGTAGCTATCCTGTTTGTCGTACTAATATTAGTTATAGTGGATATTGCCATAGTGGTTCACATAAAATAAGTAAGGTTTGCATATCACAGCAGTTGTCATTGAATGAATGCACGTTTTCTCTCGAAACGAATTGCAGTTTACGCTTTTCATCGAAATAGAACCTCAAAACCATATATCATGGTTAAAGGTGTGAAACCTGGTAACATTCTTACATCTCATAAAATCAACTGATCTCTTCCTCCTCAACTTAAAATTATGATTCTTTAACCTTCTCCTCCATTTATATCTACTCCCACCGAAAAAAAAGTTAAACCACATCAAAGCACCTTCTGCTGCTTGATCCTCCATTGTGGTCAGGCTTGGGGTCGGAGCTTCACTTGCAGTTATGTCATTTCGGCTTGTTATCGTTTCAATGGTAGTTTCTGTAATTAAAACAGAAAGTCACTGTTATTTTTTCTACGTATTGGGAAAACACTATAGATGAGCGTTGCATTATGTCGCGTTTGTGTTATGTTTGTCGAGCGCAAATAACATACCATCCTACGATAATTACTTTGTAGAGGCATTGCAATGTAACGGTTAACCTATATGCTTTGCATCCTATAGTTCAGGGAATGTGAAACCTGAATTTCAGCATTAATAATTGTTGTTCGGAAGAACACATCAATTTCCGATCAGTCTCGTCAAAAGTGGGACAAACGAATCAAATTTGAGGACCCCGCGTTCAATTGCCCTGACCACTTCAATTGTGAGAATTGTTGTGTGCGTATGTATCTTTTATGTGAGTGTGGGTGATAGCATGTCTGGCATCGAGCGGGAACGTCTATGTGTTTCGGTATTTTGGCTATACATTATATAACAAAGTGTGACCATAAGTCGCATGAAGGTACTTACGTGGGTTTAAAGTGATGTAATGCACCTGGAATCCAGATCGTGTAACGGATCCGTCAGTTTGGAAGAACACATACATATAATTGTATGTGCTAAATATAGCACTCGGTATGGCTCGTCCGCTGAATGTGCCCAAGAGAGGCGCTGAATTGACCGCTCCGTCGTACAGTTTGATTTTGTCGAAGCCTGACTCAACATCAAGCGTCAAGAACGACAATTTGATTATCTGTGAAGAATTAAGTAAGGAATGTCTCTGAATAATGTAGGTATGTGACAACCCAAATTCTAAATTCGACACAAAATAATTGATATGCTGCAAACGATAATTACAAACTCCGGTTGTATATGAAGTTAGAGTGCTTCACTTGATTGTAAGGATGTAAACATGAATCACGAAATGTTAATTCAAATGATATGGATAATATCTTGTCATTGGCCTCGTGACTGATATGTTATTTAGTATGTCTTTCCATAGATCCTAAACTCAGTATTGCCTACGTGTACAGTCAATAGTGTTACGAAGTTGCAATGATTGCGCTTGATCTATGTTTGGCTATAGTTTAATGAATGTCTGTATACAATCGTCAACGTTTTAATAAGCAAACCCACTGAAATTACTTTCAGTGGTATTATATATCGATTTTGTTATTTGGGTTTCTACCAGGGATAAAAACGTCTGAAAAAAATTAGGTTGACCGATATGGCAATAAATCCTGCATACAACACAATTTAAAATGCTTACCTTCGATGTGTCGGCCCGAATGGTCCAGCCACATCTCATGTTGTTTTTATACTGGCTCGAAATGAGGCCAAATGTTCCTTCTGGTTCATTTAGTTCGACTGGACTACCACGACAACCTGAAACGTGTTAGAGAAATGTTCAATTCGGAGTTTCCATACTCTACTATATACTTCATCATTTTATTCATTGCATTCATAATGATCGCACTTTTATTATCAATATCATTTAGGATGGAGGATCTCACAAAATATGTCCGGGTTGTTTATCATAGTAAATTGGGGCATTTCATAAAAGCACGATGTTTCTATAAACAAATTGCAACGAAACATTTTCATAGAAATAGAACCGCAACACCACAAGCCTTTTTTAAACGTGTGCACCCGCTGAATATTCTGACACCTCATGAAATAAACTAATCTCGTCAATATTCACGTACAAATTAAGATAGATAATCCTTACTCTCAATTTATATCTACTACCACCGATAACAAGTGAAACAACATCAACACACCTTCTGCTGTATGATCCTCCGTTGTAGTCCGGCTTGTAGTCGTTTCACTGGTAGTTTCTGTAATGAACACGGAAAACCACGGTTCGGTTATTTATTACTGTGTTGGGATAACATTGTAGATGACATTTTTTATGACGATTGTCCTACTAATATTACATACAGTTGATACTGCCGTGGTGGCTTACATAAAATGCGAACGGGTTATTCATCAGGGTAATTTCCACTGTAAATATTTTTATTGCATCCAAGCACCTTGCCATTGTAAGCGTAATGCAACATAAAAAATTGTTCAACGAAATAGAAAAACAACATTACATGCCATGGTTACGCGTGTTAACACGGAACATTCTGACATCTCACGAAATCAACTGATCTCTTCCTCATCAATGTGACAAATTTTAAAATAAATGTTTCCCTCTATTTATATCTACTCCCAACGATAAAAAGTGAAACAGCATTCAAGCACCTTCTGCTGTTTGATCCTCCGTTGTAATTCGTCGTGGAGCCGATACCTCGCTTGCAGTAGTGCTAATATGGATTGTAGTTGTTTCACTGGTAGTTTCTGTAATGAACACAGAAAGCCACGTTTAATTGTTCAAAGTGTTGGGAAAACACTGTATATTAAATGTAGCTATGCTGTTTGTCGTACTAATATTAGTTATAGTGGATATTGCCATGGTGGTTCACATAAAATAAGTAAGGGTTGAATATCACAGCCGTTGTTATTGAATAAATGCACGTTTTCTCTCGAAACGAATTGCAGCTTACGTTTTTCATCGAAATAGAGCCACAAAACCATATATCATGGTTAAATGTGTGAACCCTGGAAACATTCTTACATCTCATAAAATCAACTGATCTCTTTCTCCTCAACTTAAAATTATGATTCATTAACGTTCTCCTTCATTTATATCTACTCCCACCGATAAAAAACTTAAACCACATCAAAGCACCTTCTGCTGCTTGATCCTCCATTGTGGTCAGGCTAGGGGTCGGAGCTTCACTTGAAGTTCTGTCATTTCGGCTTGTTATCGTTTCAATGGTAGTTTCTGTAATTAAAACAGAAAGTCACGGTTACTTTTTTCTCTGTATTGGGAAAACACTGTAGACGAGCGTTGCATTATGTCGCGTTTGTGTTATGTTTGTCGTGCGCAAATAATATACCATCCTACGATAATTACTTTGTAGAGGCATTGCAATGTAACGGTTAACATATATGCTTTGCATCCTAGAGTTCAGGGAATGTGAAACCTGAATTTCAGCATCAATAATTGTTGTTCGGAAAAACACACCAATTTCCGTTCAGTCTCGTCAAAAGTGGGACAAACGAATCACATCTGAGGACTCCGCGTTCAATTGCTCTGACCAATTCAACTGTGAGAATTTTTGTGTGCGTATGTATCTTTTTTGTGAGTGTGGGTGATAGCATGTCTGGTTTCGAGCGGGTACGTCTATGTGTTTCGGTATTTTGGCTATACATTATATAACAAAGTGTGACCATAAATCGCTTGAAGGTACTTACGTGGGTTGAAAGTGATGTAATGCACCTGGAATCCAGATCGTGTAACGGATCCGTCAGTTTGGAAGAACACGTACATATAATTGTTTGTGCTAAATATAACACTCGGCATTGCTCGTCCGCTGAATGTGCCCAAGAGAGGCGCTGAATTGACCGCTCCGTCGTACAGTTTGATTTTGTCGAAGCCAGACTCGACATCAAGCGTCAAGAACGACAATTTGATTATCTGTGAAGAATTAAGTCAGGAATGTCTCTGAATAATGTAGGTATGTGACAACCCAAAATCTAAATTCGACACAAAATAATTGATATGCTGCAAACGATAATTACAAGCTCCGGTTGTATATGAAGTTATAGTGCTTCACTTGATTGTAAGGATGTAAACATGAATCACGAAATGTTAATTCAAATGATATGGATAATATCTTGTCATTGGCGTCGCGACTGATATGTTATTTAGTATGTATTTCCATAGATCCTAAACTCAGGATTGCCTACGTGTACAGTCAACAGTGTTACGAAGTTGCAATGATTGCGCTTGATCTATGCTTTGCTATAGTTTAATGAATGTCTGTATACAATCGTCAACGTTTTAGCAAGCAAACCGGCTGAAATTAATTTATTTCAGTGGTATTATATATCGATTTTGTTATTTGAGTTCCTACCAGGGATAAAAACGTCTGAATAAAATAAGGTTGACCGATATGGCAATAAATCATGTATACAACACAATTTAAAATGCTTACCTTCGAAGAGTCGGCCCGAATGGTCCAACCACATCTCATATTGTTTTTATACTGGCTCGAACTGATGCCAAATGTTCCTTCTGCTTCAGTTAGTTCGACTGGGCTACCACGACATCCTGAGACGTGTTAGAGAAATGTTCAATCTGGAGTTTCCATACTCTAATATGTACTTAAACATTTTATTCATTGAATGCATGATGATTGTACTTTTATTATTAATATCATTTAGAATGGAGGTTCTCACAAATTAGGTTCGGGTAGTATATCTTATCCACTGTCACTGTAAATTTGGTCATTGCATAAAAGCACGATATTTCTATAAACAAATTGCAAAGTAACATTTTCATCGAAATAGAACCACAACAGCACAAGCCATTTTTAAACGTGTGCACACGCTGAATATTCTGACATCTCATGAAATCAACTAATCTCATCCATATTCACGTACAAATTAAAATAAATAATCCTTACTCTCAATTGATATCTACTACCACCGATAACAAGTGTAACAACATCAACACACCTTCTGCTGTATGATCCTCCGTTGTAGTCCGGCGTGTAGTCGTTTCACTGGTAGTTTCTGCAATGAACACGGAAAACAACGGTTCGGTTATTTATTATTGTGTTGGGATAACATTGTAGATGACATTTTAATGACGATTGTCCTATTAATATTATATACAGTTGATACTGCCGTGGTGGCTCACATAAAATGCGAACGTGTTATTCATCAGGATAATTTCCACTGTAAATATTGTTATTGCATCCAAGCACCTTGCCATTGTAAGCGTAATGCAACATAAAAAGTTCAACGAAATAGAACAACAACATTACATGCCATGGTTACGAGTGTTAACACGGAACATTTTGACATCTCACGAAATCAACTGATCTCTTCCTCATCAATGTGACAAATTTTAAAAATAAATGTTTCCTTCTATTTATATCTACTCCCAACGACAAAAAGTGAAACAGCATTCAAATACCTTCTGCTGTTTGATCCTCCGTAGTAATTCTTCGTGGCGCCGATACCTCGATTGCAGTAGTGCTAATATGGATTGTAGTTGTTTCACTGGTAGTTTCTGTAATGAACACAGAAAGCCACGTTTAATTGTTCAAAGTGTTGGGAAAACACTGTATATTAAATGTAGCTATGCTGTTTGTCGTACTAATATTAGTTATAGTGGATATTGCCATGGTGGTTCACATAAAATAAGTAAGGGTTGAATATCACAGCCGTTGTTATTGAATAAATGCACGTTTTCTCTCGAAACGAATTGCAGCTTACGTTTTTCATCGAAATAGAGCCACAAAACCATATATCATGGTTAAATGTGTGAACCCTGGAAACATTCTTACATCTCATAAAATCAACTGATCTCTTTCTCCTCAACTTAAAATTATGATTCATTAACGTTCTCCTTCATTTATATCTACTCCCACCGATAAAAAACTTAAACCACATCAAAGCACCTTCTGCTGCTTGATCCTCCATTGTGGTCAGGCTAGGGGTCGGAGCTTCACTTGAAGTTCTGTCATTTCGGCTTGTTATCGTTTCAATGGTAGTTTCTGTAATTAAAACAGAAAGTCACGGTTACTTTTTTCTACGTATTGAGAAAACACTGTAGTTGAGCTTTGCATTATGTCGCGTTTGTATTATGTTTGTCGTGCGCAAATAACATACCATCCTATGATAATTACTTTGTAGAGGCATTGCAATGAAACGGTTAAAATATATGGTTTCCATCCTATAGTTCACGGAATGTGAAACCTGAATTTCAGCATCAATAATTGTTGTTCGGAAGAACACATCAATTTCCGTTCAGTCTCGTCAAAAGTGGGACAAACGAATCACATCTGAGGACCCCGCGTTCAATTGCCCTGACCAATTCAACTGTGAGAATTTTTGTTTGCGTATGTATCTTTTTTGTGAGTGTGGGTGATAGCATGTCTGGTTTCGAGCGGGTACGTCTATGTGTTTCGGTATTTTGGCTATACATTATATAACAAAGTGTGACCATAAGTCGCATGAAGGTACTTACGTGGGTTTAAAGTGATGTAATGCACTAGGAATCCAGATCGTGTAACGGATCCGTCAGTTTGGAAGAACACGTACATATAATTGTTTGTGCTAAATATAGCACTCGGTATGGCTCGTCCGCTGAATGTGCCCAAGAGAGGCGCTGAATTGACCTCTCCGTCGTACAGTTTGATTTTGTCGTAGCCTGACTCGACATCAAGCGTCAAGAACGACAATTTGATTATCTGTGAAGAATTAAGTCAGGAATGGCTCTGAATAATGTAGGTATGTGACAACCCAAATTCTAAATTCGACACAAAATAATTGATATGCTGCAAACGATAATTACAAACTCCGGTTGTATATGAAGTTAGAGTGCTTCACTTGATTGTAAGGATGTAAACATGAATCACGAAATGTTAATTCAAATGATATGGATAATATCTTGTCATTGGCGTCGCGACTGATATGTTATTTAGTATGTATTTCCATAGATCCTAAACTCAGGATTGCCTACGTGTACAGTCAACAGTGTTACGAAGTTGCAATGATTGCGCTTGATCTATGTTTTGCTATAGTTTAATGAATGTCAATCAATCAATACAATCAATACAATCGTCAACGTTTTAATAAGCCAACCGGCTGAAATTAATTAATTTCAGTGGTATTATATATCGATTTTGTTATTTGAGTTTCTACCAGAGATAAAAACGTCTGAATAAATTAGGTTGACCGATATGGCAATAAATCATGTATACAACACAATTTAAAATGCTTACCTTCGATGAGTCGGCCCGAATGGTCCAACCACATCTCATGCTGTTTTTATACTGGCTCGAACTGATGCCAAATGTTCCTTCTGCTTCAGTTAGTTCGACTGGGCTACCACGACAACCTGAGACGTGTTAGAGAAATGTTCAATCTGGAGTTTCCATACTCTAATATGTACTTAAACATTTTATTCATTGAATGCATGATGATTGTACTTTTATTATTAATATCATTTAGAATGGAGGTTCTCACAAATTAGGTTCGGGTTGTATATCTTAGCCACTGTCACTGTAAATTTGGTCATTGCATAAAAGCACGATATTTCTATAAACAAATTGCAAAGTAACATTTTCATCGAAATAGAACCACAACACCACAAGCCATTTTTAAACGTGTGCACACGCTGAATATTCTGATACCTCATGAAATCAACTAATCTCATCCATATTCACGTACAAATTAAAATAAATAATCCTTACTCTCAATTTATATCTACTACCACCGATAACAAGTGAAACAACATCAACACACCTTCTGCTGTATGATCCTCCGTTGTAGTCCGGCGTGTAGTCGTTTCACTGGTAGTTTCTGCAATGAACACGGAAAACCACGGTTCGGTTATTTATTATTGTGTTGGGATAACATTATAGATGATATTTTAATGACGATTGTCCTATTAATATTATATACAGTTGATACTGCCGTGGTGGCTCACATAAAATGCGAACGTGTTATTCATCAGGGTAATTTCCACGGTAAATATTGTTATTGCATCCAAGCACCTTGCCATTGTAAGCGTAATGCAACATAAAAAGTTCAACGAAATAGAACAACAACATTACATGCCATGGTTACGAGTGTTAACACGGAACATTCTGACATCTCACGAAATCAACTGATCTCTTCCTTATTAATGTGACAAATTTTAAAAATAAATATTTCCCTCTATTTATGTCTACTCCCAACGATAAAAAGTGAAACAGCATTCAAATACCTTCTGCTGTTTGATCCTCCGTTGTAATTCTTCGTGGAGCCGATACCTCGCTTGCAGTAGTGCTAATATGGATTGTAGTTGTTTCACTGGTAGTTTCTGTAATGAATACAGAAAGCCACGTTTAATTGTTCAAAGTGTTGAGAAAACACTGTATATTAAATGTAACTATGCTGTTTGTCGTACTAATATTAGTTATAGTGGATATTGCCATGGTGGTTCACATAAAATAAGTAAGGTTTGCATATCACAGCCTTTGCTATTGAATAAATGCACGTTTTCTCTCGAAACGAATTGCAGCTTACGCTTTTCATCGAAATAGAGCCACAAAACCATATATCATGGTTAAAGGTGTGAACCCTTGGAACATTCTTACATCTCATAAAATCAACTGATCTCTTCATCCTCAACTTAAAATTATGATTCATTAACCTTCTCCTCCATTTATATCTACTCCCGCCGATAAAAAAAGTTATACAACATCAAAGCACCTTCTGCTGCTTGATCCTCCATTGTGGTCAGGCTTGGGGTCGGAGCTTCACTTGCAGTTCTGTCATTTCGGCTTGTTATCGTTTCAATGGTAGTTTCTGTAATTAAAACAGAAAGTCACGGTTACTTTTTACTACGTATTGGGAAAACACTGTAGATGAGCTTTGCATTATGTCGCGTTTGTATAATATTTGTCGTGCGCAAATAACATACCATCCTACGATAATTACTTTGTAGAGGCATTGTAATGTAACGGTTAAAATATATGGTTTCCATGCAATAGTTCAGGGAATGTGAAACCTGAATTTCAGCATCAATAATTGTTGTTCGGAAGAACACATCAATTTCCGTTCTGTCTCGTCAAAAGTGGGACAAACGAATCTCATCTGAGGACCCCGCGTTCAATTGCTCTGACCAATTCAACTGTGAGAATTTTTATGTGCGTATGTATCTTTTTTGTGAGTGTGGGTGATAGCATGTCTGGTTTCGAGCGGGTACGTCCAAGTGTTTCGGTATTTTGGCTATACATTATATAACAAAGTGTGACCATAAGTCGCATGAAGGTACTTACGTGGGTTTAAAGTGATGTAATGCACCTGGAATCCAGATCGTGTAACGGATCCGTCAGTTTGGAAGAACACGTACATATAATTGTTTGTGCTAAATATAGCACCCGGTATGGCTCGTCCGCTGAATGTGCCCAAGAGAGGCGCTGAATTGACCGCTCCGTCGTACAGTTTGATTTTGTCGTAGCCTGACTCGACATCAAGCGTCAAGAACGACAATTTGATTATCTGTGAAGAATTAAGTCAGGAATGTCTCTGAATAATGTAGGTATGTGACAACCCAAATTCTAAATTCGACACAAAATAATTGATATGCTGCAAACGATAATTACAAACTCCGGTTGTATATGAAGTTAGAGTGCTTCACTTGATTGTAAGGATGTAAACATGAATCACGAAATGTTAATTCAAATGATATGGATAATATCTTTTCATTGGCGTCGCGACTGATATGTTATTTAATATGTATTTCCATAGATCCTAAACTCAGGATTGCCTACGTGTACAGTCAACAGTGTTACGAAGTCGCAATGATAGCGCTTGATCTATGTTTTGCTATAGTTTAATGAATGTCAATCAATCAATACAATCAATACAATCGTCAACGTTTTAATAAGCAAACCGGCTGAAATTAATTAATTTCAGTGGTATTATATATCGATTTTGTTATTTGAGTTTCTACCAGAGATAAAAACGTCTGAATAAAATTAGGTTGACCGATATGGCAATAAATCATGTATACAACACAATTTAAAATGCTTACCTTCGATGAGTCGGCCCGAATGGTCCAACCACATCTCATGCTGTTTTTATACTGGCTCGAACTGATGCCAAATGTTCCTTCTGCTTCAGTTAGTTCGACTGGGCTACCACGACAGCCTGAAACGTGTTAGAGAAATGTTCAGTTCGGAGTTTCCATACTCTAATATGTACTTCAACATTTTATTCATTGAATGCATGATGATTGTACTTTTATTATTAATATCATTTAGAATGGAGGTTCTCACAAATTAGGTTCGGGTAGTATATCTTATCCACTGTCACTGTAAATTTGGTCATTGCATAAAAGCACGATATTTCTATAAACAAATTGCAAAGTAACATTTTCATCGAAATAGAACCACAACAGCACAAGCCATTTTTAAACGTGTGCACACGCTGAATATTCTGACATCTCATGAAATCAATTAATCTCATCCATATTCACGTACAAATTAAAATAAATAATCCTTACTCTCAATTGATATCTACTACCACCGATAACAAGTGTAACAACATCAACACACCTTCTGCTGTATGATCCTCCGTTGTAGTCCGGCGTGTAGTCGTTTCACTGGTAGTTTCTGTAATGAAAACGGAAAACAACGGTTCGGTTATTTATTATTGTGTTGGGATAACATTGTAGATGACATTTTAATGACGATTGTCCTATTAATATTATATACAGTTGATACTGCCGTGGTGGCTCACATAAAATGCGAACGTGTTATTCATCAGGATAATTTCCACTGTAAATATTGTTATTGCATCCAAGCACCTTGCCATTGTAAGCGTAATGCAACATAAAAAGTTCAACGAAATAGAACAACAACATTACATGCCATGGTTACGAGTGTTAACACGGAACATTTTGACATCTCACGAAATCAACTGATCTCTTCCTCATCAATGTGACAAATTTTACAAATAAATGTTTCCCTCTATTTATGTCTACTCCCAACGATAAAAAGTGAAACAGCATTCAAATACCTTCTGCTGTTTGATCCTCCGTTGTAATTCTTCGTGGAGCCGATACCTCGCTTGCAGTAGTGCTAATATGGATTGTAGTTGTTTGACTGGTAGTTTCTGTAATGAATACAGAAAGCCACGTTTAATTGTTCAAAGTGTTGGGAAAACACTGTATATTAACTGTAACTATGCTGTTTGTCGTACTAATATTAGTTATAGTGGATATTGCCATGGTGGTTCACATATAATAAGTAAGGTTTGCATATCACAGCCTTTGCTATTGAATAAATGCACGTTTTCTCTCGAAACGAATTGCAGCTTACGCTTTTCATCGAAATAGAGCCACAAAACCATATATCATGGTTAAAGGTGTGAACACTGGGAACATTCTTGCATCTCATAAAATCAAATGATCTCTTCATCCTCAATTAAAATTATGATTCATTAACCTTCTCCTCCATTTATATCGACTCCCCCCGATAAAAAAAGTTAAACCACATCAAAGCACCTTCTGCTGCTTGATCCTCCATTGTGGTCAGGCTTGGGGTCGGAGCTTCACTTGTAGTTCTGTCATTTCGGCTTGTTATCGTTTCAATGGTAGTTTCTGTAATTAAAACAGAAAGTCACGGTTACTTTTTTCTACGTATTGGGAAAACACTGTAGATGAGCTTTGCATTATGTCGCGTTTGTATAATGTTTGTCGTGCGCAAATAACATACCATCCTACGATAATTACTTTGTAGAGGCATTGTAATGTAACGGTTAAAATATATGGTTTCCATGCAATAGTTCAGGGAATGTGAAACCTGAATTTCAGCATCAATAATTGTTGTTCGGAAGAACACAACAATTTCCGTTCTGTCTCGTCAAAAGTGGGACAAACGAATCACATCTGAGGACCCCGCGTTCAATTGCTCTGACCAATTCAACTGTGAGAATTTTTATGTGCGTATGTATCTTTTTTGTGAGTGTGGGTGATAGCATGTCTGGTTTCGAGAGGGAAGTCCAAGTGTTTCGGTATTTTGGCTATACATTATATAACAAAGTGTGACCATAAGTCGCATGAAGGTACTTACGTGGGTTTAAAGTGATGTAATGCACCTGGAATCCAGATCGTGTAACGGATCCGTCAGTTTGGAAGAACACGTACATATAATTGTTTGTGCTAAATATAGCACTCGGCATGGCTCGTCCGCTGAATGTGCCCAAGAGAGGCGCTGATTTGACCGCTCCGTCGTACAGTTTGATTTTGTCGAAGCCTGACTCGACATCAAGCGTCAAGAACGACAATTTGATTATCTGTGAAGAATTAAGTCAGGAATGTCTCTGAATAATGTAGGTATGTGACAACCCAAAATCTAAATTCGACACAAAATAATTGATATGCTGCAAACGATAATTACAAACTCCGGTTGTATATGAAGTTAGAGTGCTTCACTTGATTGTAAGGATGTAAACATGAATCACGAAATGTTAATTCAAATGATATGGATAATATCTTGTCATTGGCCTCGTGACTGATATGTTATTTAGTACGTCTTTCCATAGATCCTAAACTCAGGATTGCCTACGTGTACAGTCAATAGTGATACGAAGTTGCAATGATTGCGCTAGATCTATGTTTTGCTATAGTTTAATGAATGTCTGTATACAATCGTCAACGTTTTAATAATCAAACCAGCTGAAATTAATTTCAGTGGTATTATATATCAATTTTGTTATTTGAGTTTCTACCAGGGATAAAAACGTGTGAAAAAAATTAGGTTGACCGATATGGCAATAAATCCTGCATACAACAAAATTTTAAATGCTTACCTTCGATGAGTCGGCCAGAATTGTCCAACCACATCTCATGTTGTTTTTATACTGGCTCGAACTGATGCCAAATGTTCCTTCTGCATCAGTTAGTTCGACTGGGCTACCACGACAACCTGAAACGTGTTAGAGAAATGTTCAATTCGGAGTTTCCATACTCTACTATATAATTCATCATTTTATTTATTGCATGTATGATGATTGCACTTTTATTATCAATATCATTTAGCATGGAGGATATCACAAAATAGGTCCGGGTTGTCTATCATAGCCGCTGTCACGGTAAATTGGGTCATTTCATGAAAGCACGATGTTTCTAAAAACAAATTGAAACGTAACATTTTCATCGAAATAGAACCACAACACCACAAACCATTTTTAAACGTGTGCACCCGCTGAATATTCTGACACCTCATGAAATAAACTAATCTCGTCCATATTCACGTACAAATTAAAATAAATAATCCTTACTCTCAATTTATATCTACTACCACCGATAACAAGTGTAACAACATCAACAAACCTTCTGCTGTACGATCCTCCGTTGTAGTCCGGCTTGTAGTCGTTTCACTGGTAGTTTCTGTAATGAACACGGAAAACCACGGCTCGATTATTTATTATTGTGTTGGGATAACATTGTAGATGACATTTTTAATGATGATTGTCCTATTAATATTATATAAAGTTGATACTGCCGTGGTGGCTCACATAAAATGCGAACGTGTAATTCATCAGGGTAATTTCCACTGTAAATATATTTATTGCATCCAAGCACCTTGCCATTGTAAGCGTAATGCAACATAAAAAGTTCAACGAAATAGAACAACAACATTACATGCCATGGTTACGAGTGTTAACACGGAACATTCTGACATCTCACGAAATCAACTGATCTCTTCCTCATCAATGTGACAAATTTTAAAAATAAATGTTTCCCTCTATTTATATCTACTCCCATCGATAAAAAGTGAAACAGCATTCAAATACCTTCTGCTGTTTGATCCTCCGTTGTTATTCGTCGTGGAGCAGATACCTCGCTTGCAGTAGTGCTAATATGGATTGTAGTTGTTTCATTGGTAATTTCTGTAATGAATACAGAAAGCCACGTTTACTTGTTCAAAGTGTTGGGAAAACACTGTATATTAAATGTAACTATGCTGTTTGTCGTACTAATATTAGTTATATGGATATTGCCATGGTGGTTCACATAAAATAAGTGAGGTTTGCATATTACAGCCGTTGCTATTGAATAAATGCACTTTTTCTCTCGAAACGAATTGCAGCTTACGTTTTTCATCGAAATAGAGCCACAAAACCATATATCATGGTTAAAGGTGTGAACCCTGGGAACATTCTTACATCTCATAAAATCAACTGATCTCTTCATCCTCAACTTAAAATTATGATTCATTAACCTTCTCCTCCATTTATATCTACTCCCGCCGATAAAAAAATTAAACAACATCAAAGCACCTTCTGCTGCTTGATCCTCCATTGTGGTCAGGCTTGGGGTCGGAGCTTCACTTGCAGTTCTGTCATTTCGGCTTGTTATCGTTTCAATGGTAGTTTCTGTAATTAAAACAGAAAGTCACGGTTACTTTTTCTACATATTGGGAAAACACTGTAGATGAGCTTTGCATTATGTCGCGTTTGTATAATGTTTGTCGTGCGCAAATAACATACCATCCTACGATAATTACTTTGTAGAGGCATTGTAATGTAACGGTTAAAATATATGGTTTCCATGCAATAGTTCAGGGAATGTGAAACCTGAATTTCAGCATCAATAATTGTTGTTCGGAAGAACACAACAATTTCCGTTCTGTCTCGTCAAAAGTGGGACAAACGAATCACATCTGAGGACCCCGCGTTCAATTGCTCTGACCAATTCAACTGTGAGAATTTTTATGTGCGTATGTATCTTTTTTGTGAGTGTGGGTGATAGCATGTCTGGTTTCGAGCGGGAAGTCCAAGTGTTTCGGTATTTTGGCTATACATTATATAACAAAGTGTGACCATAAGTCGCATGAAGGTACTTACGTGGGTTTAAAGTGATGTAATGCACCTGGAATCCAGATCGTGTAACGGATCCGTCAGTTTGGAAGAACACGTACATATAATTGTTTGTGCTAAATATAGCACTCGGCATGGCTCGTCCGCTGAATGTGCCCAAGAGAGGCGCTGAATTGACCGCTCCGTCGTACAGTTTGATTTTGTCGAAGCCTGACTCGACATCAAGCGTCAAGAACGACAATTTGATTATCTGTGAAGAATTAAGTCAGGAATGTCTCTGAATAATGTAGGTATGTGACAACCCAAAATCTAAATTCGACACAAAATAATTGATATGCTGCAAACGATAATTACAAACTCCGGTTGTATATGAAGTTAGAGTGCTTCACTTGATTGTAAGGATGTAAACATGAATCACGAAATGTTAATTCAAATGATATGGATAATATCTTGTCATTGGCCTCGTGACTGATATGTTATTTAGTATGTATTTCCATAGATCCTAAACTCAGGATTGCCTACGTGTACAGTCAATAGTGTTACGAATTTGCAATGATTCCGCTTGATCTATGTTTTGCTATAGTTTAATGAATGTCTGTACACAATTGTCAAAGTTTTAGTAAGCACACCACCTGAAATTAATCTCAGTGGTATTATATATCGAATTTGTTATTTGAGTTTCTACCAGGGATAAAAACGTCTGAAAAAAATTAGGTTGACCGATATGGCAATAAATCCTGCATACAACAAAATTTAAAATGCTTACCTTCGAGGAGTCGGCCAGAATGGTCCAACCACATCTCATGTTGTTTTTATACTGGCTCGAACTGATGCCAAATGTTCCTTCTGCATCAGTTAGTTCGACTGGGCTACCACGACAACCTGAAACGTGTTAGAGAAATGTTCAATTCGGAGTTTCCATACTCTACTATATAATTCATCATTTTATTTATTGCATGAATGATGATTGCACTTTTATTATCAATATCATTTAGGATGGAGGATATCACAAAATAGGTCCGGGTTGTCTACCATAGCCGCTGTCACTGTAAATTGGGTCATTTCATGAAAGCACGATGTTTCTAAAAACAAATTGAAACGTAACATTTTCATCGAAATAGAACCACAACACCACAAACCATTTTTAAACGTGTGCACCCGCTGAATATTCTGACACCTCATGAAATAAACTAATCTCGTCCATATTCACGTACAAATTAAAATAAATAATCCTTACTCTCAATTTATATCTACTACCACCGATAACAAGTGTAACAACATCAACACACCTTCTGCTGTACGATCCTCCGTTGTAGTCCGGCTTGTAGTCGTTTCACTGGTAGTTTCTGTAATGAACACGGAAAACCACGGCTCGATTATTTATTATTGTGTTGGGATAACATTGTAGATGACATTTTTAATGATGATTGTCCTATTAATATTATATAAAGTTGATACTGCCGTGGTGGCTCACATAAAATGCGAACGTGTAATTCATCAGGGTAATTTCCACTGTAAATATTTTTATTGCATCCAAGCACCTTGCCATTGTAAGCGTAATGCAACATAAAAAGTTCAACGAAATAGAACAACAACATTACATGCCATGGTTACGAGTGTTAACACGGAACATTTTGACATCTCACGAAATCAACTGATCTCTTCCTCATCAATGTGACAAATTTTAAAAATAAATGTTTCCTTCTATTTATATCTACTCCCAACGACAAAAAGTGAAACAGCATTCAAATACCTTCTGCTGTTTGATCCTCCGTAGTAATTCTTCGTGGCGCCGATACCTCGATTGCAGTAGTGCTAATATGGATTGTAGTTGTTTCACTGGTAGTTTCTGTAATGAACACAGAAAGCCACGTTTAATTGTTCAAAGTGTTGGGAAAACACTGTATATTAAATGTAGCTATGCTGTTTGTCGTACTAATATTAGTTATAGTGGAAATTGCCATGGTGGTTCACATAAAATAAGTAAGGGTTGAATATCACAGCCGTTGTTATTGAATAAATGCACGTTTTCTCTCGAAACGAATTGCAGCTTACGTTTTTCATCGAAATAGAGCCACAAAACCATATATCATGGTTAAATGTGTGAACCCTGGAAACATTCTTACATCTCATAAAATCAACTGATCTCTTTCTCCTCAACTTAAAATTATGATTCATTAACGTTCTCCTTCATTTATATCTACTCCCACCGATAAAAAACTTAAACCACATCAAAGCACCTTCTGCTGCTTGATCCTCCATTGTGGTCAGGCTAGGGGTCGGAGCTTCACTTGAAGTTCTGTCATTTCGGCTTGTTATCGTTTCAATGGTAGTTTCTGTAATTAAAACAGAAAGTCACGGTTACTTTTGTCTACGTATTGAGAAAACACTGTAGTTGAGCTTTGCATTATGTCGCGTTTGTATTATGTTTGTCGTGCGCAAATAACATACCATCCTATGATAATTACTTTGTAGAGGCATTGCAATGAAACGGTTAAAATATATGGTTTCCATCCTATAGTTCACGGAATGTGAAACCTGAATTTCAGCATCAATAATTGTTGTTCGGAAGAACACATCAATTTCCGTTCAGTCTCGTCAAAAGTGGGACAAACGAATCACATCTGAGGACCCCGCGTTCAATTGCCCTGACCAATTCAACTGTGAGAATTTTTGTTTGCGTATGTATCTTTTTTGTGAGTGTGGGTGATAGCATGTCTGGTTTCGAGCGGGTACGTCTATGTGTTTCGGTATTTTGGCTATACATTATATAACAAAGTGTGACCATAAGTCGCATGAAGGTACTTACGTGGGTTTAAAGTGATGTAATGCACTAGGAATCCAGATCGTGTAACGGATCCGTCAGTTTGGAAGAACACGTACATATAATTGTTTGTGCTAAATATAGCACTCGGTATGGCTCGTCCGCTGAATGTGCCCAAGAGAGGCGCTGAATTGACCTCTCCGTCGTACAGTTTGATTTTGTCGTAGCCTGACTCGACATCAAGCGTCAAGAACGACAATTTGATTATCTGTGAAGAATTAAGTAAGGAATGTCTCTGAATAATGTAGGTATGTGACAACCCAAATTCTAAATTCGACACAAAATAATTGATATGCTGCAAACGATAATTACAAACTCCGGTTGTATATGAAGTTAGAGTGCTTCACTTGATTGTAAGGATGTAAACATGAATCACGAAATGTTAATTCAAATGATATGGATAATATCTTGTCATTGGCCTCGTGACTGATATGTTATTTAGTATGTCTTTCCATAGATCCTAAATTCAGGATTGCCTACGTGTACAGTCAATAGTGATACGAAGTTGCAATGATTGCGCTTGATCTATGCTTTGCTATAGTTTAATGAATGTCAATCAATCAATACAATCAATACAATCGTCAACGTTTTAATAAGCCAACCGGCTGAAATTAATTAATTTCAGTGGTATTATATATCGATTTTGTTATTTGAGTTTCTACCAGAGATAAAAACGTCTGAATAAAATTAGGTTGACCGATATGGCAATAAATCATGTATACAACACAATTTAAAATGCTTACCTTCGATGAGTCGGCCCGAATGGTCCAACCACATCTCATGCTGTTTTTATACTGGCTCGAACTGATGCCAAATGTTCCTTCTGCTTCAGTTAGTTCGACTGGGCTACCACGACAACCTGAAACGTGTTAGAGAAATGTTCAATTCGGAGTTTCCATACTCTAATATGTACTTCAACATTTTATTCATTGAATGCATGATGATTGTACTTTTATTATTAATATCATTTAGAATGGAGGTTCTCACAAATTAGGTTCGGGTTGTATATCTTAGCCACTGTCACTGTAAATTTGGTCATTGCATAAAAGCACGATATTTCTATAAACAAATTGCAACGTAACATTTTCATCGAAATAGAACCACAACACCACAAGCCATTTTTAAACGTGTGCACACGCTGAATATTCTGATACCTCATGAAATCAACTAATCTCATCCATATTCACGTACAAATTAAAATAAATAATCCTTACTCTCAATTTATATCTACTACCACCGATAACAAGTGAAACAACATCAACACACCTTCTGCTGTATGATCCTCCGTTGTAGTCCGGCGTGTAGTCGTTTCACTGGTAGTTTCTGCAATGAACACGGAAAACCACGGTTCGGTTATTTATTATTGTGTTGGGATAACATTGTAGATGATATTTTAATGACGATTGTCCTATTAATATTATATACAGTTGATACTGCCGTGGTGGCTCACATAAAATGCGAACGGGTTATTCATCAGGGTAATTTCCACTGTAAATATTTTTATTGCATCCAAGCTCCTTGCCATTGTAAGCGTAATGCAACATAAAAAGTTCAACGAAATAGAACAACAACATTACATGCCATGGTTACGAGTGTTAACACGGAACATTCTGACATCTCACGAAATCAACTGATCTCTTCCTTATTAATGTGACAAATTTTACAAATAAATGTTTCCCTCTATTTATGTCTACTCCCAACGATAAAAAGTGAAACAGCATTCAAATACCTTCTGCTGTTTGATCCTCCGTTGTAATTCTTCGTGGAGCCGATACCTCGCTTGCAGTAGTGCTAATATGGATTGTAGTTGTTTGACTGGTAGTTTCTGTAATGAATACAGAAAGCCACGTTTAATTGTTCAAAGTGTTGGGAAAACACTGTATATTAACTGTAACTATGCTGTTTGTCGTACTAATATTAGTTATAGTGGATATTGCCATGGTGGTTCACATATAATAAGTAAGGTTTGCATATCACAGCCTTTGCTATTGAATAAATGCACGTTTTCTCTCGAAACGAATTGCAGCTTACGCTTTTCATCGAAATAGAGCCACAAAACCATATATCATGGTTAAAGGTGTGAACACTGGGAACATTCTTGCATCTCATAAAATCAAATGATCTCTTCATCCTCAATTAAAATTATGATTCATTAACCTTCTCCTCCATTTATATCTACTCCCGCCGATAAAAAAATTTAAACAACATCAAAGCACCTTCTGCTGCTTGATCCTCCATTGTGGTCAGGCTTGGGGTCGGAGCTTCACTTGTAGTTCTGTCATTTCGGCTTGTTATCGTTTCAATGGTAGTTTCTGTAATTAAAACAGAAAGTCACGGTTACTTTTTTCTACGTATTGGGAAAACACTGTAGATGAGCTTTGCATTATGTCGCGTTTGTATAATGTTTGTCGTGCGCAAATAACATACCATCCTACGATAATTACTTTGTAGAGGCATTGTAATGTAACGGTTAAAATATATGGTTTCCATGCAATAGTTCAGGGAATGTGAAACCTGAATTTCAGCATCAATAATTGTTGTTCGGAAGAACACAACAATTTCCGTTCTGTCTCGTCAAAAGTGGGACAAACGAATCACATCTGAGGACCCCGCGTTCAATTGCTCTGACCAATTCAACTGTGAGAATTTTTATGTGCGTATGTATCTTTTTTGTGAGTGTGGGTGATAGCATGTCTGGTTTCGAGCGGGACGTCCAAGTGTTTCGGTATTTTGGCTATACATTATATAACAAAGTGTGACCATAAGTCGCATGAAGGTACTTACGTGGGTTTAAAGTGATGTAATGCACCTGGAATCCAGATCGTGTAACGGATCCGTCAGTTTGGAAGAACACGTACATATAATTGTTTGTGCTAAATATAGCACTCGGCATGGCTCGTCCGCTGAATGTGCCCAAGAGAGGCGCTGAATTGACCGCTCCGTCGTACAGTTTGATTTTGTCGAAGCCTGACTCGACATCAAGCGTCAAGAACGACAATTTGATTATCTGTGAAGAATTAAGTCAGGAATGTCTCTGAATAATGTAGGTATGTGACAACCCAAAATCTAAATTCGACACAAAATAATTGATATGCTGCAAACGATAATTACAAACTCCGGTTGTATATGAAGTTAGAGTGCTTCACTTGATTGTAAGGATGTAAACATGAATCACGAAATGTTAATTCAAATGATATGGATAATATCTTGTCATTGGCCTCGTGACTGATATGTTATTTAGTACGTCTTTCCATAGATCCTAAACTCAGGATTGCCTACGTGTACAGTCAATAGTGTTACGAATTTGCAATGATTCCGCTTGATCTATGTTTTGCTATAGTTTAATGAAAGTCTGTACACAATTGTCAACGTTTTAGTAAGCAAACCACCTGAAATTAATCTCAGTGGTATTATATATATCGAATTTGTTATTTGAGTTTCTACCAGGGATAAAAACGTCTGAAAAAATTAGGTTGACCGATATGGCAATAAATCCTGCATACAACAAAATTTTAAATGCTTACCTTCGATGAGTCGGCCAGAATTGTCCAACCACATCTCATGTTGTTTTTATACTGGCTCGAACTGATGCCAAATGTTCCTTCTGCATCAGTTAGTTCGACTGGGCTACCACGACAACCTGAAACGTGTTAGAGAAATGTTCAATTCGGAGTTTCCATACTCTACTATATAATTCATCATTTTATTTATTGCATGTATGATGATTGCACTTTTATTATCAATATCATTTAGCATGGAGGATATCACAAAATAGGTCCGGGTTGTCTATCATAGCCGCTGTCACGGTAAATTGGGTCATTTCATGAAAGCACGATGTTTCTAAAAACAAATTGAAACGTAACATTTTCATCGAAATAGAACCACAACACCACAAACCATTTTTAAACGTGTGCACCCGCTGAATATTCTGACACCTCATGAAATAAACTAATCTCGTCCATATTCACGTACAAATTAAAATAAATAATCCTTACTCTCAATTTATATCTACTACCACCGATAACAAGTGTAACAACATCAACAAACCTTCTGCTGTACGATCCTCCGTTGTAGTCCGGCTTGTAGTCGTTTCACTGGTAGTTTCTGTAATGAACACGGAAAACCACGGCTCGATTATTTATTATTGTGTTGGGATAACATTGTAGATGACATTTTTAATGATGATTGTCCTATTAATATTATATAAAGTTGATACTGCCGTGGTGGCTCACATAAAATGCGAACGTGTAATTCATCAGGGTAATTTCCACTGTAAATATTTTTATTGCATCCAAGCACCTTGCCATTGTAAGCGTAATGCAACATAAAAAGTTCAACGAAACAGAACAACAACATTACATGCCATGGTTACGAGTGTTAACACGGAACATTCTGACATCTCACGAAATCAACTGATCTCTTCCTCATCAATGTGACAAATTTTAAAAATAAATGTTTCCCTCTATTTATATCTACTCCCAACGATAAAAAGTGAAACAGCATTCAAATACCTTCTGCTGTTTGATCCTCCGTTGTTATTCGTCGTGGAGCAGATACCTCGCTTGCAGTAGTGCTAATATGGATTGTAGTTGTTTCATTGGTAGTTTCTGTAATGAATACAGAAAGCCACGTTTAATTGTGCAAAGTGTTGGGAAAACACTGTATATTAAATGTAACTATGCTGTTTGTCGTACTAATATTAGTTATAGTGGATATTGCCATGGTGGTTCACATAAAATAAGTAAGGTTTGCATATTACAGCCGTTGCTATTGAATAAATGCACTTTTTCTCTCGAAACGAATTGCAGCTTACGTTTTTCATCGAAATAGAGCCACAAAACCATATATCATGGTTAAAGGTGTGAACCCTGGGAACATTCTTACATCTCATAAAATCAACTGATCTCTTCATCCTCAACTTAAAATTATGATTCATTAACCTTCTCCTCCATTTATATCTACTCCCGCCGATAAAAAAATTAAACAACATCAAAGCACCTTCTGCTGCTTGATCCTCCATTGTGGTCAGGCTTGGGGTCGGAGCTTCACTTGCAGTTCTGTCATTTCGGCTTGTTATCGTTTCAATGGTAGTTTCTGTAATTAAAACAGAAAGTCACGGTTACTTTTTCTACGTATTGGGAAAACACTGTAGATGAGCTTTGCATTATGTCGCGTTTGTATAATGTTTGTCGTGCGCAAATAACATACCATCCTACGATAATTACTTTGTAGAGGCATTGTAATGTAACGGTTAAAATATATGGTTTCCATGCAATAGTTCAGGGAATGTGAAACCTGAATTTCAGCATCAATAATTGTTGTTCGGAAGAACACATCAATTTCCGTTCTGTCTCATCAAAAGTGGGACAAACGAATCACATCTGAGGACCCCGCGTTCAATTGCTCTGACCAATTAAACTGTGAGAATTTTTATGTGCGTATGTATCTTTTTTGTGAGTGTGGGTGATAGCATGTCTGGTTTCGAGCGGGTACGTCCAAGTGTTTCGGTATTTTGGCTATACATTATATAACAAAGTGTGACCATAAGTCGCATGAAGGTACTTACGTGGGTTTAAAGTGATGTAATGCACCTGGAATCCAGATCGTGTAACGGATCCGTCAGTTTGGAAGAACACGTACATATAATTGTTTGTGCTAAATATAGCACCCGGTATGGCTCGTCCGCTGAATGTGCCCAAGAGAGGCGCTGAATTGACCGCTCCGTCGTACAGTTTGATTTTGTCGAAGCCTGACTCGACATCAAGCGTCAAGAACGACAATTTGATTATCTGTGAAGAATTAAGTCAGGAATGTCTCTGAATAATGTAGGTATGTGACAACCCAAAATCTAAATTCGACACAAAATAATTGATATGCTGCAAACGATAATTACAAACTCCGGTTGTATATGAAGTTAGAGTGCTTCACTTGATTGTAAGGATGTAAACATGAATCACGAAATGTTAATTCAAATGATATGGATAATATCTTGTCATTGGCCTCGTGACTGATATGTTATTTAGTACGTATTTCCATAGATCCTAAACTCAGGATTGCCTACGTGTACAGTCAATAGTGTTACGAATTTGCAATGATTCCGCTTGATCTATGTTTTGCTATAGTTTAATGAATGTCTGTACACAATTGTCAAAGTTTTAGTAAGCACACCACCTGAAATTAATCTCAGTGGTATTATATATCGAATTTGTTATTTGAGTTTCTACCAGGGATAAAAACGTCTGAAAAAAATTAGGTTGACCGATATGGCAATAAATCCTGCATACAACAAAATTTAAAATGCTTACCTTCGAGGAGTCGGCCAGAATGGTCCAACCACATCTCATGTTGTTTTTATACTGGCTCGAACTGATGCCAAATGTTCCTTCTGCATCAGTTAGTTCGACTGGGCTACCACGACAACCTGAAACGTGTTAGAGAAATGTTCAATTCGGAGTTTCCATACTCTACTATATAATTCATCATTTTATTTATTGCATGTATGATGATTGCACTTTTATTATCAATATCATTTAGGATGGAGGATATCACAAAATAGGTCCGGGTTGTCTATCATAGCCGCTGTCACTGTAAATTGGGTCATTTCATAAAAGCACGATGTTTCTATAAACAAATTGAAACGTAACATTTTCATCGAAATAGAACCACAACACCACAAACCATTTTTAAACGTGTGCACCCGCTGAATATTCTGACACCTCATGAAATAAACTAATCTCGTCCATATTCACGTACAAATTAAAATAAATAATCCTTACTCTCAATTTATATCTACTACCACCGATAACAAGTGAAACAACATCAACACACCTTCTGCTGTACGATCCTCCGTTGTAGTCCGGCTTGTAGTCGTTTCACTGGTAGTTTCTGTAATGAACACGGAAAACCACGGCTCGATTATTTATTATTGTGTTGGGATAACATTGTAGATGACATTTTAATGATGATTGTCCTATTAATATTATATAAAGTTGATACTGCCGTGGTGGCTCACATAAAATGCGAACGTGTAATTCATCAGGGTAATTTCCACTGTAAATATATTTATTGCATCCAAGCACCTTGCCATTGTAAGCGTAATGCAACATAAAAAGTTCAACGAAATAGAACAACAACATTACATGCCATGGTTACGAGTGTTAACACGGAACATTCTGACATCTCACGAAATCAACTGATCTCTTCCTCATCAATGTGACAAATTTTAAAAATAAATGTTTCCCTCTATTTATATCTACTCCCATCGATAAAAAGTGAAACAGCATTCAAATACCTTCTGCTGTTTGATCCTCCGTTGTTATTCGTCGTGGAGCAGATACCTCGCTTGCAGTAGTGCTAATATGGATTGTAGTTGTTTCATTGGTAATTTCTGTAATGAATACAGAAAGCCACGTTTACTTGTTCAAAGTGTTGGGAAAACACTGTATATTAAATGTAACTATGCTGTTTGTCGTACTAATATTAGTTATATTGGATATTGCCATGGTGGTTCACATAAAATAAGTGAGGTTTGCATATTACAGCCGTTGCTATTGAATAAATGCACTTTTTCTCTCGAAACGAATTGCAGCTTACGTTTTTCATCGAAATAGAGCCACAAAACCATATATCATGGTTAAAGGTGTGAACCCTGGGAACATTCTTACATCTCATAAAATCAACTGATCTCTTCATCCTCAACTTAAAATTATGATTCATTAACCTTCTCCTCCATTTATATCTACTCCCGCCGATAAAAAAATTAAACAACATCAAAGCACCTTCTGCTGCTTGATCCTCCATTGTGGTCAGGCTTGGGGTCGGAGCTTCACTTGCAGTTCTGTCATTTCGGCTTGTTATCGTTTCAATGGTAGTTTCTGTAATTAAAACAGAAAGTCACGGTTACTTTTTACTACGTATTGGGAAAACACTGTAGATGAGCTTTGCATTATGTCGCGTTTGTATAATGTTTGTCGTGCGCAAATAACATACCATCCTACGATAATTACTTTGTAGAGGCATTGTAATGTAACGGTTAAAATATATGGTTTCCATGCAATAGTTCAGGGAATGTGAAACCTGAATTTCAGCATCAATAATTGTTGTTCGGAAGAACACATCAATTTCCGTTCTGTCTCATCAAAAGTGGGACAAACGAATCACATCTGAGGACCCCGCGTTCAATTGCTCTGACCAATTAAACTGTGAGAATTTTTATGTGCGTATGTATCTTTTTTGTGAGTGTGGGTGATAGCATGTCTGGTTTCGAGCGGGTACGTCCAAGTGTTTCGGTATTTTGGCTATACATTATATAACAAAGTGTGACCATAAGTCGCATGAAGGTACTTACGTGGGTTTAAAGTGATGTAATGCACCTGGAATCCAGATCGTGTAACGGATCCGTCAGTTTGGAAGAACACGTACATATAATTGTTTGTGCTAAATATAGCACTCGGCATGGCTCGTCCGCTGAATGTGCCCAACAGAGGCGCTGATTTGACCGCTCCGTCGTACAGTTTGATTTTGTCGAAGCCTGACTCGACATCAAGCGTCAAGAACGACAATTTGATTATCTGTGAAGAATTAAGTCAGGAATGTCTCTGAATAATGTAGGTATGTGACAACCCAAAATCTAAATTCGACACAAAATAATTGATATGCTGCAAACGATAATTACAAACTCCGGTTGTATATGAAGTTAGAGTGCTTCACTTGATTGTAAGGATGTAAACATGAATCACGAAATGTTAATTCAAATGATATGGATAATATCTTGTCATTGGCCTCGTGACTGATATGTTATTTAGTACGTCTTTCCATAGATCCTAAACTCAGGATTGCCTACGTGTACAGTCAATAGTGTTACGAATTTGCAATGATTCCGCTTGATCTATGTTTTGCTATAGTTTAATGAAAGTCTGTACACAATTGTCAACGTTTTAGTAAGCAAACCACCTGAAATTAATCTCAGTGGTATTATATATATCGAATTTGTTATTTGAGTTTCTACCAGGGATAAAAACGTCTGAAAAAAATTAGGTTGACCGATATGGCAATAAATCCTGCATACAACAAAATTTTAAATGCTTACCTTCGATGAGTCGGCCAGAATTGTCCAACCACATCTCATGTTGTTTTTATACTGGCTCGAACTGATGCCAAATGTTCCTTCTGCATCAGTTAGTTCGACTGGGCTACCACGACAACCTGAAACGTGTTAGAGAAATGTTCAATTCGGAGTTTCCATACTCTACTATATAATTCATCATTTTATTTATTGCATGTATGATGATTGCACTTTTATTATCAATATCATTTAGCATGGAGGATATCACAAAATAGGTCCGGGTTGTCTATCATAGCCGCTGTCACGGTAAATTGGGTCATTTCATGAAAGCACGATGTTTCTAAAAACAAATTGAAACGTAACATTTTCATCGAAATAGAACCACAACACCACAAACCATTTTTAAACGTGTGCACCCGCTGAATATTCTGACACCTCATGAAATAAACTAATCTCGTCCATATTCACGTACAAATTAAAATAAATAATCCTTACTCTCAATTTATATCTACTACCACCGATAACAAGTGTAACAACATCAACAAACCTTCTGCTGTACGATCCTCCGTTGTAGTCCGGCTTGTAGTCGTTTCACTGGTAGTTTCTGTAATGAACACGGAAAACCACGGCTCGATTATTTATTATTGTGTTGGGATAACATTGTAGATGACATTTTTAATGATGATTGTCCTATTAATATTATATAAAGTTGATACTGCCGTGGTGGCTCACATAAAATGCGAACGTGTAATTCATCAGGGTAATTTCCACTGTAAATATTTTTATTGCATCCAAGCACCTTGCCATTGTAAGCGTAATGCAACATAAAAAGTTCAACGAAATAGAACAACAACATTACATGCCATGGTTACGAGTGTTAACACGGAACATTCTGACATCTCACGAAATCAACTGATCTCTTCCTCATCAATGTGACAAATTTTAAAAATAAATGTTTCCCTCTATTTATATCTACTCCCAACGTTAAAAAGTGAAACAGCATTCAAATACCTTCTGCTGTTTGATCCTCCGTTGTTATTCGTCGTGGAGCAGATACCTCGCTTGCAGTAGTGCTAATATGGATTGTAGTTGTTTCATTGGTAGTTTCTGTAATGAATACAGAAAGCCACGTTTAATTGTGCAAAGTGTTGGGAAAACACTGTATATTAAATGTAACTATGCTGTTTGTCGTACTAATATTAGTTATAGTGGATATTGCCATGGTGGTTCACATAAAATAAGTAAGGTTTGCATATTACAGCCGTTGCTATTGAATAAATGCACTTTTTCTCTCGAAACGAATTGCAGCTTACGTTTTTCATCGAAATAGAGCCACAAAACCATATATCATGGTTAAAGGTGTGAACCCTGGGAACATTCTTACATCTCATAAAATCAACTGATCTCTTCATCCTCAACTTAAAATTATGATTCATTAACCTTCTCCTCCATTTATATCTACTCCCGCCGATAAAAAAATTAAACAACATCAAAGCACCTTCTGCTGCTTGATCCTCCATTGTGGTCAGGCTTGGGGTCGGAGCTTCACTTGCAGTTCTGTCATTTCGGCTTGTTATCGTTTCAATGGTAGTTTCTGTAATTAAAACAGAAAGTCACGGTTACTTTTTTCTACGTATTGGGAAAACACTGTAGATGAGCTTTGCATTATGTCGCGTTTGTATAATGTTTGTCGTGCGCAAATAACATACCATCCTACGATAATTACTTTGTAGAGGCATTGTAATGTAACGGTTAAAATATATGGTTTCCATGCAATAGTTCAGGGAATGTGAAACCTGAATTTCAGCATCAATAATTGTTGTTCGGAAGAACACATCAATTTCCGTTCTGTCTCATCAAAAGTGGGACAAACGAATCACATCTGAGGACCCCGCGTTCAATTGCTCTGACCAATTAAACTGTGAGAATTTTTATGTGCGTATGTATCTTTTTTGTGAGTGTGGGTGATAGCATGTCTGGTTTCGAGCGGGTACGTCCAAGTGTTTCGGTATTTTGGCTATACATTATATAACAAAGTGTGACCATAAGTCGCATGAAGGTACTTACGTGGGTTTAAAGTGATGTAATGCACCTGGAATCCAGATCGTGTAACGGATCCGTCAGTTTGGAAGAACACGTACATATAATTGTTTGTGCTAAATATAGCACCCGGTATGGCTCGTCCGCTGAATGTGCCCAAGAGAGGCGCTGAATTGACCGCTCCGTCGTACAGTTTGATTTTGTCGAAGCCTGACTCGACATCAAGCGTCAAGAACGACAATTTGATTATCTGTGAAGAATTAAGTCAGGAATGTCTCTGAATAATGTAGGTATGTGACAACCCAAAATCTAAATTCGACACAAAATAATTGATATGCTGCAAACGATAATTACAAACTCCGGTTGTATATGAAGTTAGAGTGCTTCACTTGATTGTAAGGATGTAAACATGAATCACGAAATGTTAATTCAAATGATATGGATAATATCTTGTCATTGGCCTCGTGACTGATATGTTATTTAGTATGTCTTTCCATAGATCCTAAACTCAGGATTGCCTACGTGTACAGTCAATAGTGTTACGAATTTGCAATGATTCCGCTTGATCTATGTTTTGCTATAGTTTAATGAATGTCTGTACACAATTGTCAACGTTTTAGTAAGCAAACCGCCTGAAATTAATCTCAGTGGTATTATATATATCGAAATTGTTATTTGAGTTTCTACCAGGGATAAAAACGTCTGAAAAAAATTAGGTTGACCGATATGGCAATAAATCCTGCATACAACAAAATTTAAAATGCTTACCTTCGAGGAGTCGGCCAGAATGGTCCAACCACATCTCATGTTGTTTTTATACTGGCTCGAACTGATGCCAAATGTTCCTTCTGCATCAGTTAGTTCGACTGGGCTACCACGACATCCTGAAACGTGTTAGAGAAATGTTCAATTCGGAGTTTCCATACTCTACTATATAATTCATCATTTTATTTATTGCATGTATGATGATTGCACTTTTATTATCAATATCATTTTGGATGGAGGATATCACAAAATAGGTCCGGGTTGTCTATCATAGCCGCTGTCCCTGTAAATTGGGTCATTTCGTAAAAGCACGATGTTTCTATAAACAAATTGAAACGTAACATTTTCATCGAAATAGAACCACAACACCACAAACCATTTTTAAACGTGTGCACCCGCTGAATATTCTGACACCTCATGAAATAAACTAATCTCGTCCATATTCACGTACAAATTAAAATAAATAATCCTTACTCTCAATTTATATCTACTACCACCGATAACAAGTGTAACAACATCAACAAACCTTCTGCTGTACGATCCTCCGTTGTAGTCCGGCTTGTAGTCGTTTCACTGGTAGTTTCTGTAATGAACACGGAAAACCACGGCTCGATTATTTATTATTGTGTTGGGATAACATTGTAGATGACATTTTTAATGATGATTGTCCTATTAATATTATATAAAGTTGATACTGCCGTGGTGGCTCACATAAAATGCGAACGTGTAATTCATCAGGGTAATTTCCACTGTAAATATTTTTATTGCATCCAAGCACCTTGCCATTGTAAGCGTAATGCAACATAAAAAGTTCAACGAAATAGAACAACAACATTACATGCCATGGTTACGAGTGTTAACACGGAACATTTTGACATCTCACGAAATCAACTGATCTCTTCCTCATCAATGTGACAAATTTTAAAAATAAATGTTTCCTTCTATTTATATCTACTCCCAACGACAAAAAGTGAAACAGCATTCAAATACCTTCTGCTGTTTGATCCTCCGTAGTAATTCTTCGTGGCGCCGATACCTCGATTGCAGTAGTGCTAATATGGATTGTAGTTGTTTCACTGGTAGTTTCTGTAATGAACACAGAAAGCCACGTTTAATTGTTCAAAGTGTTGGGAAAACACTGTATATTAAATGTAACTATGCTGTTTGTCGTACTAATATTAGTTATAGTGGAAATTGCCATGGTGGTTCACATAAAATAAGTAAGGTTTGAATATCACGGCCGTTGCTATTGAATAAATGCACTTTTTCTCTCGAAACGAATTGCAGCTTACGTTTTTCATCGAAATAGAGCCACAAAACCATATATCATGGTTAAAGGTGTGAACCCTGGGAACATTCTTACATCTCATAAATTCAACTGATCTCTTCATCCTCAACTTAAAATTATGATTCATTAACCTTCTCCTCCATTTATATCTACTCCCACCGATAAAAAAATTAAACAACATCAAAGCACCTTCTGCTGCTTGATCCTCCATTGTGGTCAGGCTTGGGGTCGGAGCTTCACTTGAAGTTCTGTCATTTCGGCTTGTTATCGTTTCAATGGTAGTTTCTGTAATTAAAACAGAAAGTCACGGTTACTTTTTCTACGTATTGAGAAAACACTGTAGTTGAGCTTTGCATTATGTCGCGTTTGTATTATGTTTGTCGTGCGCAAATAACATACCATCCTATGATAATTACTTTGTAGAGGCATTGCAATGAAACGGTTAAAATATATGCTTTGCATCCTAGAGTTCAGGGAATGTGAAACCTGAATTTCAGCATCAATAATTGTTGTTCGGAAAAACACAACAATTTCCGTTCAGTCTCGTCAAAAGTGGGACAAACGAATCACATCTGAGGACTCCGCGTTCAATTGCTCTGACCAATTCAAATGTGAGAATTTTTGTGTGCGTATGTATCTTTTTTGTGAGTGTGGGTGATAGCATGTCTGGTTTCGAGCGGGTACGTCTATGTGTTTCGGTATTTTGGCTATACATTATATAACCAAGTGTGACCATAAGTCGCATGAAGATACTTACGTGTTTTTAAAGTGATGTAATGCACCTGGAATCCAGATCGTGTAACGGATCCGTCAGTTTGGAAGAACACGTACATATAATTGTATGTGCTAAATATAGCACTCGGCATGGCTCGTCCGCTGAATGTGCCCAACAGAGGCGCTGAATTGACCGCTCCGTCGTACAGTTTGATTTTGTCGTAGCCTGACTCGACATCAAGCGTCAAGAACGACAATTTGATTATCTGTGAAGAATTAAGTCAGGAATGTCTCTGAATAATGTAGGTATGTGACAACCCAAAATCTAAATTCAACACAAAATAATTGATATGCTGCAAACGATAATTACAAACTCCGGTTGTATATGAAGTTAGAGTGCTTCACTTGATTGTAAGGATGTAAACATAAATCACGAAATGTTAATTCAAATGATATGGATAATATCTTGTCATTGGCCTCGCGACTGATATGTTATTTAGTATGTATTTCCATAGATCCTAAACTCAGGATTGCCTACGTGTACAGTCAACAGTGTTACGAAGTTGCAATGATTGCGCTTGATCTATGCTTGCTATAGTTTAATGAATGTCAATCAATCAATACAATCAATACAATCGTCAACGTTTTAATAAGCCAACCGGCTGAAATTAATTAATTTCAGTGGTATTATATATCGATTTTGTTATTTGAGTTTCTACCAGAGATAAAAACGTCTGAATAAAATTAGGTTGACCGATATGGCAATAAATCATGTATACAACACAATTTAAAATGCTTACCTTCGATGAGTCGGCCCGAATGGTCCAACCACATCTCATGCTGTTTTTATACTGGCTCGAACTGATGCCAAATGTTCCTTCTGCTTCAGTTAGTTCGACTGGGCTACCACGACAACCTGAAACGTGTTAGAGAAATGTTCAATTCGGAGTTTCCATACTCTACTATGTACTTCAACATTTTATTCATTGAATGCATGATGATTGTACTTTTATTATTAATATCATTTAGAATGGAGGTTCTCACAAATTAGGTTCGGGTTGTTATCTTAGCCACTGTCACTGTAAATTTGGTCATTGCATAAAAGCACGATATTTCTATAAACAAATTGCAACGTAACATTTTCATCGAAATAGAACCACAACACCACAAGCCATTTTTAAACGTGTGCACCCGCTGAATATTCTGATACCTCATGAAATCAACTAATCTCATCCATATTCACGTACAAATTAAAATAAATAATCCTTACTCTCAATTTATATCTACTACCACCGATAACAAGTGAAACAACATCAACACACCTTCTGCTGTATGATCCTCCGTTGTAGTCCGGCGTGTAGTCGTTTCACTGGTAGTTTCTGCAATGAACACGGAAAACCACGGTTCGGTTATTTATTATTGTGTTGGGATAACATTGTAGATGATATTTTAATGACGATTGTCCTATTAATATTATATACAGTTGATACTGCCGTGGTGGCTCACATAAAATGCGAACGGGTTATTCATCAGGGTAATTTCCACTGTAAATATTTTTATTGCATCCAAGCTCCTTGCCATTGTAAGCGTAATGCAACATAAAAGTTCAACGAAATAGAACAACAACATTACATGCCATGGTTACGAGTGTTAACACGGAACATTCTGACATCTCACGAAATCAACTGATCTCTTCCTTATTAATGTGACAAATTTTACAAATAAATGTTTCCCTCTATTTATGTCTACTCCCAACGATAAAAAGTGAAACAGCATTCAAATACCTTCTGCTGTTTGATCCTCCGTTGTAATTCTTCGTGGAGCCGATACCTCGCTTGCAGTAGTGCTAATATGGATTGTAGTTGTTTGACTGGTAGTTTCTGTAATGAATACAGAAAGCCACGTTTAATTGTTCAAAGTGTTGGGAAAACACTGTATATTAACTGTAACTATGCTGTTTGTCGTACTAATATTAGTTATAGTGGATATTGCCATGGTGGTTCACATATAATAAGTAAGGTTTGCATATTACAGCCGTTGCTATTGAATAAATGCACTTTTTCTCTCGAAACGAATTGCAGCTTACGTTTTTCATCGAAATAGAGCCACAAAACCATATATCATGGTTAAAGGTGTGAACCCTGGGAACATTCTTACATCTCATAAAATCAACTGATCTCTTCATCCTCAACTTAAAATTATGATTCATTAACCTTCTCCTCCATTTATATCTACTCCCGCCGATAAAAAAATTAAACAACATCAAAGCACCTTCTGCTGCTTGATCCTCCATTGTGGTCAGGCTTGGGGTCGGAGCTTCACTTGCAGTTCTGTCATTTCGGCTTGTTATCGTTTCAATGGTAGTTTCTGTAATTAAAACAGAAAGTCACGGTTACTTTTTTCTACGTATTGGGAAAACACTGTAGATGAGCTTTGCATTATGTCGCGTTTGTATAATGTTTGTCGTGCGCAAATAACATACCATCCTACGATAATTACTTTGTAGAGGCATTGTAATGTAACGGTTAAAATATATGGTTTCCATGCAATAGTTCAGGGAATGTGAAACCTGAATTTCAGCATCAATAATTGTTGTTCGGAAGAACACATCAATTTCCGTTCTGTCTCGTCAAAAGTGGGACAAACGAATCACATCTGAGGACCCCGCGTTCAATTGCTCTGACCAATTCAACTGTGAGAATTTTTATGTGCGTATGTATCTTTTTTGTGAGTGTGGGTGATAGCATGTCTGGTTTCGAGCGGGTACGTCCAAGTGTTTCGGTATTTTGGCTATACATTATATAACAAAGTGTGACCATAAGTCGCATGAAGGTACTTACGTGGGTTTAAAGTGATGTAATGCACCTGGAATCCAGATCGTGTAACGGATCCGTCAGTTTGGAAGAACACGTACATATAATTGTTTGTGCTAAATATAGCACCCGGTATGGCTCGTCCGCTGAATGTGCCCAAGAGAGGCGCTGAATTGACCGCTCCGTCGTACAGTTTGATTTTGTCGAAGCCTGACTCGACATCAAGCGTCAAGAACGACAATTTGATTATCTGTGAAGAATTAAGTCAGGAATGTCTCTGAATAATGTAGGTATGTGACAACCCAAAATCTAAATTCGACACAAAATAATTGATATGCTGCAAACGATAATTACAAACTCCGGTTGTATATGAAGTTAGAGTGCTTCACTTGATTGTAAGGATGTAAACATGAATCACGAAATGTTAATTCAAATGATATGGATAATATCTTGTCATTGGCCTCGTGACTGATATGTTATTTAGTATGTCTTTCCATAGATCCTAAACTCAGGATTGCCTACGTGTACAGTCAATAGTGTTACGAATTTGCAATGATTCCGCTTGATCTATGTTTTGCTATAGTTTAATGAATGTCTGTACACAATTGTCAACGTTTTAGTAAGCAAACCGCCTGAAATTAATCTCAGTGGTATTATATATATCGAAATTGTTATTTGAGTTTCTACCAGGGATAAAAACGTCTGAAAAAAATTAGGTTGACCGATATGGCAATAAATCCTGCATACAACAAAATTTAAAATGCTTACCTTCGAGGAGTCGGCCAGAATGGTCCAACCACATCTCATGTTGTTTTTATACTGGCTCGAACTGATGCCAAATGTTCCTTCTGCATCAGTTAGTTCGACTGGGCTACCACGACATCCTGAAACGTGTTAGAGAAATGTTCAATTCGGAGTTTCCATACTCTACTATATAATTCATCATTTTATTTATTGCATGTATGATGATTGCACTTTTATTATCAATATCATTTAGGATGGAGGATATCACAAAATAGGTCCGGGTTGTCTACCATAGCCGCTGTCACTGTAAATTGGGTCATTTCGTAAAAGCACGATGTTTCTATAAACAAATTGAAACGTAACATTTTCATCGAAATAGAACCACAACACCACAAACCATTTTTAAACGTGTGCACCCGCTGAATATTCTGACACCTCATGAAATAAACTAATCTCGTCCATATTCACGTACAAATTAAAATAAATAATCCTTACTCTCAATTTATATCTACTACCACCGATAACAAGTGTAACAACATCAACAAACCTTCTGCTGTACGATCCTCCGTTGTAGTCCGGCTTGTAGTCGTTTCACTGGTAGTTTCTGTAATGAACACGGAAAACCACGGCTCGATTATTTATTATTGTGTTGGGATAACATTGTAGACGACATTTTTAATGATGATTGTCCTATTAATATTATATAAAGTTGATACTGCCGTGGTGGCTCACATAAAATGCGAACGTGTAATTCATCAGGGTAATTTCCACTGTAAATATATTTATTGCATCCAAGCACCTTGCCATTGTAAGCGTAATGCAACATAAAAAGTTCAACGAAATAGAACAACAACATTACATGCCATGGTTACGAGTGTTAACACGGAACATTCTGACATCTCACGAAATCAACTGATCTCTTCCTCATCAATGTGACAAATTTTAAAAATAAATGTTTCCCTCTATTTATATCTACTCCCAACGACAAAAAGTGAAACAGCATTCAAATACCTTCTGCTGTTTGATCCTCCGTAGTAATTCTTCGTGGCGCCGATACCTCGATTGCAGTAGTGCTAATATGGATTGTAGTTGTTTCACTGGTAGTTTCTGTAATGAACACAGAAAGCCACGTTTAATTGTTCAAAGTGTTGGGAAAACACTGTATATTAAATGTAGCTATGCTGTTTGTCGTACTAATATTAGTTATAGTGGATATTGCCATGGTGGTTCACATAAAATAAGTAAGGTTTGCATATTACAGCCGTTGCTATTGAATAAATGCACTTTTTCTCTCGAAACGAATTGCAGCTTACGTTTTTCATCGAAATAGAGCCACAAAACCATATATCATGGTTAAAGGTGTGAACCCTGGGAACATTCTTACATCTCATAAAATCAACTGATCTCTTCATCCTCAACTTAAAATTATGATTCATTAACCTTCTCCTCCATTTATATCTACTCCCGCCGATAAAAAAATTAAACAACATCAAAGCACCTTCTGCTGCTTGATCCTCCATTGTGGTCAGGCTTGGGGTCGGAGCTTCACTTGCAGTTCTGTCATTTCGGCTTGTTATCGTTTCAATGGTAGTTTCTGTAATTAAAACAGAAAGTCACGGTTACTTTTTTCTACATATTGGGAAAACACTGTAGATGAGCTTTGCATTATGTCGCGTTTGTATAATGTTTGTCGTGCGCAAATAACATACCATCCTACGATAATTACTTTGTAGAGGCATTGTAATGTAACGGTTAAAATATATGGTTTCCATGCAATAGTTCAGGGAATGTGAAACCTGAATTTCAGCATCAATAATTGTTGTTCGGAAGAACACATCAATTTCCGTTCTGTCTCATCAAAAGTGGGACAAACGAATCACATCTGAGGACCCCGCGTTCAATTGCTCTGACCAATTCAACTGTGAGAATTTTTATGTGCGTATGTATCTTTTTTGTGAGTGTGGGTGATAGCATGTCTGGTTTCGAGCGGGTACGTCCAAGTGTTTCGGTATTTTGGCTATACATTATATAACAAAGTGTGACCATAAGTCGCATGAAGGTACTTACGTGGGTTTAAAGTGATGTAATGCACCTGGAATCCAGATCGTGTAACGGATCCGTCAGTTTGGAAGAACACGTACACATAATTGTTTGTGCTAAATATAGCACCCGGTATGGCTCGTCCGCTGAATGTGCCCAAGAGAGGCGCTGAATTGACCGCTCCGTCGTACAGTTTGATTTTGTCGAAGCCTGACTCGACATCAAGCGTCAAGAACGACAATTTGATTATCTGTGAAGAATTAAGTCAGGAATGTCTCTGAATAATGTAGGTATGTGACAACCCAAAATCTAAATTCGACACAAAATAATTGATATGCTGCAAACGATAATTACAAACTCCGGTTGTATATGAAGTTAGAGTGCTTCACTTGATTGTAAGGATGTAAACATGAATCACGAAATGTTAATTCAAATGATATGGATAATATCTTGTCATTGGCCTCGTGACTGATATGTTATTTAGTATGTCTTTCCATAGATCCTAAACTCAGGATTGCCTACGTGTACAGTCAATAGTGTTACGAATTTGCAATGATTCCGCTTGATCTATGTTTTGCTATAGTTTAATGAATGTCTGTACACAATTGTCAACGTTTTAGTAAGCAAACCGCCTGAAATTAATCTCAGTGGTATTATATATATCGAAATTGTTATTTGAGTTTCTACCAGGGATAAAAACGTCTGAAAAAAATTAGGTTGACCGATATGGCAATAAATCCTGCATACAACAAAATTTAAAATGCTTACCTTCGAGGAGTCGGCCAGAATGGTCCAACCACATCTCATGTTGTTTTTATACTGGCTCGAACTGATGCCAAATGTTCCTTCTGCATCAGTTAGTTCGACTGGGCTACCACGACAACCTGAAACGTGTTAGAGAAATGTTCAATTCGGAGTTTCCATACTCTACTATATAATTCATCATTTTATTTATTGCATGAATGATGATTGCACTTTTATTATCAATATCATTTAGGATGGAGGATATCACAAAATAGGTCCGGGTTGTCTACCATAGCCGCTGTCACTGTAAATTGGGTCATTTCATAAAAGCACGATGTTTCTATAAACAAATTGAAACGTAACATTTTCATCGAAATAGAACCACAACACCACAAACCATTTTTAAACGTGTGCACCCGCTGAATATTCTGACACCTCATGAAATAAACTAATCTCGTCCATATTCACGTACAAATTAAAATAAATAATCCTTACTCTCAATTTATATCTACTACCACCGATAACAAGTGTAACAACATCAACAAACCTTCTGCTGTACGATCCTCCGTTGTAGTCCGGCTTGTAGTCGTTTCACTGGTAGTTTCTGTAATGAACACGGAAAACCACGGCTCGATTATTTATTATTGTGTTGGGATAACATTGTAGATGACATTTTTAATGATGATTGTCCTATTAATATTATATAAAGTTGATACTGCCGTGGTGGCTCACATAAAATGCGAACGGGTTATTCATCAGGGTAATTTCCACTGTAAATATTTTTATTGCATCCAAGCTCCTTGCCATTGTAAGCGTAATGCAACATAAAAAGTTCAACGAAATAGAACAACAACATTACATGCCATGGTTACGAGTGTTAACACGGAACATTCTGACATCTCACGAAATCAACTGATCTCTTCCTTATTAATGTGACAAATTTTAAAAATAAATGTTTCCCTCTATTTATGTCTACTCCCAACGATAAAAAGTGAAACAGCATTCAAATACCTTCTGCTGTTTGATCCTCCGTTGTAATTCTTCGTGGAGCCGATACCTCGCTTGCAGTAGTGCTAATATGGATTGTAGTTGTTTCACTGGTAGTTTCTGTAATGAAAACAGAAAGCCACGTTTAATTGTTCAAAGTGTTGAGAAAACACTGTATATTAAATGTAACTATGCTGTTTGTCGTACTAATATTAGTTATAGTGGATATTGCCATGGTGGTTCACATAAAATAAGTAAGGTTTGCATATCACAGCCTTTGCTATTGAATAAATGCACGTTTTCTCTCGAAACGAATTGCAGCTTACGCTTTTCATCGAAATAGAGCCACAAAACCATATATCATGGTTAAAGGTGTGAACCCTTGGAACATTCTTACATCTCATAAAATCAACTGATCTCTTCATCCTCAACTTAAAATTATGATTCATTAACCTTCTCCTCCATTTATATCTACTCCCGCCGATAAAAAAAGTTAAACAACATCAAAGCACCTTCTGCTGCTTGATCCTCCATTGTGGTCAGGCTTGGGGTCGGAGCTTCACTTGTAGTTCTGTCATTTCGGCTTGTTATCGTTTCAATGGTAGTTTCTGTAATTAAAACAGAAAGTCACGGTTACTTTTTTCTACGTATTGGGAAAACACTGTAGATGAGCTTTGCATTATGTCGCGTTTGTATAATATTTGTCGTGCGCAAATAACATACCATCCTACGATAATTACTTTGTAGAGGCATTGTAATGTAACGGTTAAAATATATGGTTTCCATGCAATAGTTCAGGGAATGTGAAACCTGAATTTCAGCATCAATAATTGTTGTTCGGAAGAACACAACAATTTCCGTTCTGTCTCGTCAAAAGTGGGACAAACGAATCACATCTGAGGACCCCGCGTTCAATTGCTCTGACCAATTCAACTGTGAGAATTTTTATGTGCGTATGTATCTTTTTTGTGAGTGTGGGTGATAGCATGTCTGGTTTCGAGCGGGAAGTCCAAGTGTTTCGGTATTTTGGCTATACATTATATAACAAAGTGTGACCATAAGTCGCATGAAGGTACTTACGTGGGTTTAAAGTGATGTAATGCACCTGGAATCCAGATCGTGTAACGGATCCGTCAGTTTGGAAGAACACGTACATATAATTGTTTGTGCTAAATATAGCACTCGGCATGGCTCGTCCGCTGAATGTGCCCAACAGAGGCGCTGATTTGACCGCTCCGTCGTACAGTTTGATTTTGTCGAAGCCTGACTCGACATCAAGCGTCAAGAACGACAATTTGATTATCTGTGAAGAATTAAGTCAGGAATGTCTCTGAATAATGTAGGTATGTGACAACCCAAAATCTAAATTCGACACAAAATAATTGATATGCTGCAAACGATAATTACAAACTCCGGTTGTATATGAAGTTAGAGTGCTTCACTTGATTGTAAGGATGTAAACATGAATCACGAAATGTTAATTCAAATGATATGGATAATATCTTGTCATTGGCCTCGCGACTGATATGTTATTTAGTATATATTTCCATAGATCCTAAACTCAGTATTGCCTACGTGTACAGTCAATAGTGTTACGAAGTTGCAATGATTGCGCTTGATCTATGTTTGGCTATAGTTTAATGAATGTCAATCAATCAATACAATATACAATCGTCAACGTTTTAATAAGCAAACCGGCTGAAATTAATTTCAGTGGTATTATATATCGATTTTGTTATTTGAGTTTCTACCAGGGATAAAAACGTCTGAAAAAATTAGGTTGACCGATATGGCAATAAATCCTGCATACAACACAATTTAAAATGCTTACCTTCGATGAGTCGGCCCGAATGGTCCAACCACATCTCATGTTGTTTTTATACTGGCTCGAACTGATGCCAAATGTTCCTTCTGCTTCAGTTAGTTCGACTGGACTACCACGACAACCTGAAACGTGTTAGAGAAATGTTCAATTCGGAGTTTCCATACTCTACTATGTACTTCATCATTTTATTCATTGCATGCATGATGATTGCACTTTTATTATCAATATCATTTAGGATGGAGGTTCTCACAAAATAGGTTCGGGTTGTTATATCTTAGCCACTGTCACTGTAAATTTGGTCATTTCATAAAAGCACGATATTTCTATAAACAAATTGCAACGTAACATTTTCATCGAAATAGAACCACAACACCACAAGCCATTTTTAAACGTGTGCACACGCTGAATATTCTGATACCTCATGAAATCAACAAATCTCATCCATATTCACGTACAAATTAAAATAAATAATCCTTACTCTCAATTTATATCTACTACCACCGATAACAAGTGAAACAACATCAACACACCTTCTGCTGTATGATCCTCCGTTGTAGTCCGGCGTGTAGTCGTTTCACTGGTAGTTTCTGCAATGAACACGGAAAACAACGGTTCGGTTATTTATTATTGTGTTGGGATAACATTGTAGATGATATTTTAATGACGATTGTCCTATTAATATTATATACAGTTGATACTGCCGTGGTGGCTCACATAAAATGCGAACGTGTTATTCATCAGGGTAATTTCCACTGTAAATATTGTTATTGCATCCAAGCACCTTGCCATTGTAAGCGTAATGCAACATAAAAAGTTCAACGAAATAGAACAACAACATTACATGCCATGGTTACGAGTGTTAACACGGAACATTCTGACATCTCACGAAATCAACTGATCTCTTCCTTATTAATGTGACAAATTTTACAAATAAATGTTTCCCTCTATTTATGTCTACTCCCAACGATAAAAAGTGAAACAGCATTCAAATACCTTCTGCTGTTTGATCCTCCGTTGTAATTCTTCGTGGAGCCGATACCTCGCTTGCAGTAGTGCTAATATGGATTGTAGTTGTTTGACTGGTAGTTTCTGTAATGAATACAGAAAGCCACGTTTAATTGTTCAAAGTGTTGGGAAAACACTGTATATTAACTGTAACTATGCTGTTTGTCGTACTAATATTAGTTATAGTGGATATTGCCATGGTGGTTCACATATAATAAGTAAGGTTTGCATATCACAGCCTTTGCTATTGAATAAATGCACGTTTTCTCTCGAAACGAATTGCAGCTTACGCTTTTCATCGAAATAGAGCCACAAAACCATATATCATGGTTAAAGGTGTGAACCCTTGGAACATTCTTACATCTCATAAAATCAACTGATCTCTTCATCCTCAACTTAAAATTATGATTCATTAACCTTCTCCTCCATTTATATCTACTCCCGCCGATAAAAAAGTTAAACAACATCAAAGCACCTTCTGCTGCTTGATCCTCCATTGTGGTCAGGCTTGGGGTCGGAGCTTCACTTGTAGTTCTGTCATTTCGGCTTGTTATCGTTTCAATGGTAGTTTCTGTAATTAAAACAGAAAGTCACGGTTACTTTTTCTCGTATTGGGAAAACACTGTAGATGAGCTTTGCATTATGTCGCGTTTGTATAATGTTTGTCGTGCGCAAATAACATACCATCCTACGATAATTACTTTGTAGAGGCATTGCAATGTAACGGTTAAAATATATGGTTTCCATGCAATAGTTCAGGGAATGTGAAACCTGAATTTCAGCATCAATAATTGTTGTTCGGAAGAACACAACAATTTCCGTTCTGTCTCGTCAAAAGTGGGACAAACGAATCACATCTGAGGACCCCGCGTTCAATTGCTCTGACCAATTCAACTGTGAGAATTTTATGTGTGCGTATGTATCTTTTTTGTGAGTGTGGGTGATAGCATGTCTGGTTTCGAGCGGGAAGTCATGTGTTTCGGTATTTTGGCTATACATTATATAACAAAGTGTGACCATAAATCGCTTGAAGGTACTTACGTGGGTTGAAAGTGATGTAATGCACCTGGAATCCAGATCGTGTAACGGATCCGTCAGTTTGGAAGAACACGTACATATAATTGTTTGTGCTAAATATAGCACTCGGCATTGCTCGTCCGCTGAATGTGCCCAAGAGAGGCGCTGAATTGACCGCTCCGTCGTACAGTTTGATTTTGTCGAAGCCTGACTCGACATCAAGCGTCAAGAACGACAATTTGATTATCTGTGAAGAATTAAGTAAGGAATGTCTCTGAATAATGTAGGTATGTGACAACCCAAATTCTAAATTCGACACAAAATAATTGATATGCTGCAAACGATAATTACAAACTCCGGTTGTATATGAAGTTAGAGTGCTTCACTTGATTGTAAGGATGTAAACATGAATCACGAAATGTTAATTCAAATGATATGGATAATATCTTGTCATTGGCCTCGTGACTGATATGTTATTTAGTATGTCTTTCCATAGATCCTAAATTCAGGATTGCCTACGTGTACAGTCAATAGTGATACGAAGTTGCAATGATTGCGCTAGATCTATGTTTTGCTATAGTTTAATGAATGTCTGTATACAATCGTCAACGTTTTAATAATCAAACCAGCTGAAATTAATTTCAGTGGTATTATATATCAATTTTGTTATTTGAGTTTCTACCAGGGATAAAAACGTGTGAAAAAAATTAGGTTGACCGATATGGCAATAAATCCTGCATACAACACAATTTAAAATGCTTACCTTCGATGTGTCGGCCCGAATGGTCCAGCCACATCTCATGTTGTTTTTATACTGGCTCGAAATGAGGCCAAATGTTCCTTCTGGTTCATTTAGTTCGACTGGACTACCACGACAACCTGAAACGTGTTAGAGAAATGTTCAATTCGGAGTTTCCATACTCTACTATATACTTCATCATTTTATTCATTGCATGCATGATGATCGCACTTTTATTATCAATATCATTTAGGATGGAGGATCTCACAAAATAGGTCCGGGTTGTTTATCATAGCCGCTGTCACTCTAAATTGGGTCATTTCATAAAAGCACGATGTTTCTATAAACAAAATCAAACGTAACATTTTCATCGAAATAGAACCACAACACCACAAACCATTTATAAATGTGTGCACCCGCTGAATATTCTGACACCTCATGAAATAAACTAATCTCGTCAATATTCACGTACAAATTAAGATAGATAATCCTTACTCTCAATTTATATCTACTACCACCGATAACAAGTGAAACAACATCAACACACCTTCTGCTGTATGATCCTCCGTTGTAGTCCGGCTTGTAGTCGTTTCACTGGTAGTTTCTGTAATGAACACGGAAAACCACGGTTCGGTTATTTATTACTGTGTTGGGATAACATTGTAGATGACATTTTTTATGACGATTGTCCTATTAATATTACATACAGTTGATACTGCCGTGGTGGCTTACATAAAATGCGAACGTGTAATTCATCAGGGTAATTTCCACTGTAAATATTTTTATTGCATCCAAGCACCTTGCCATTGTAAGCGTAATGCAACATAAAAAGTTCAACGAAATAGAACAACAACATTACATGCCATGGTTACGAGTGTTAACACGGAACATTCTGACATCTCACGAAATCAACTGATCTCTTCCTCATCAATGTGACAAATTTTAAAAATAAATGTTTCCCTCTATTTATATCTACTCCCATCGATAAAAAGTGAAACAGCATTCAAATACCTTCTGCTGTTTGATCCTCCGTTGTTATTCGTCGTGGAGCAGATACCTCGCTTGCAGTAGTGCTAATATGGATTGTAGTTGTTTCATTGGTAGTTTCTGTAATGAACACAGAAAGCCACGTTTAATTTGTGCAAAGTGTTGGGAAAACACTGTATATTAAATGTAACTATGCTGTTTGTCGTACTAATATTAGTTATAGTGGATATTGCCATGGTGGTTCACATAAAATAAGTAAGGTTTGCATATCACAGCCGTTGTTATTGAATAAATGCACTTTTTCTCTCGAAACGAATTGCAGCTTACGTTTTTCATCGAAATAGAGCCACAAAACCATATATCGTGGTTAAAGGTGTGAACCCTGGGAACATTCTTACATCTCATAAAATCAACTGATCTCTTCATCCTCAACTTAAAATTATGATTCATTAACCTTCTCCTCCATTTATATCTACTCCCACCGATAAAAAAGTTAAACAACATCAAAGCACCTTCTGCTGCTTGATCCTCCATTGTGGTCAGGCTTGGGGTCGGAGCTTCACTTGCAGTTCTGTCATTTCGGCTTGTTATCGTTTCAATGGTAGTTTCTGTAATTAAAACAGAAAGTCACGGTTACTTTTTTCTACGTATTGGGAAAACACTGTAGATGAGCTTTGCATTATGTCGCGTTTGTATAATGTTTGTCGTGCGCAAATAACATACCATCCTACGATAATTACTTTGTAGAGGCATTGCAATGTAACGGTTAAAATATATGGTTTCCATCCTATAGTTCAGGGAATGTGAAACCTGAATTTCAGCATCAATAATTGTTGTTCGGAAGAACACATCAATTTCCGTTCTGTCTCGTCAAAAGTGGGACAAACGAATCACATCTGAGGACCCCGCGTTCAATTGCTCTGACCTAATTCAACTGTGAGAATTTTTGTGTGCGTATGTATCTTTTTTGTGAGTGTGGGTGATAGCATGTCTGGTTTCGAGCGGGTACGTCTATGTGTTTCGGTATTTTGGCTATACATTATATAACAAAGTGTGACCATAAGTCGCATGAAGGTACTTACGTGGGTTTAAAGTGATGTAATGCACCTGGAATCCAGATCGTGTAACGGATCCGTCAGTTTGGAAGAACACGTACATATAATTGTTTGTGCTAAATATAGCACCCGGTATGGCTCGTCCGCTGAATGTGCCCAAGAGAGGCGCTGAATTGACCGCTCCGTCGTACAGTTTGATTTTGTCGAAGCCTGACTCGACATCAAGCGTCAAGAACGACAATTTGATTATCTGTGAAGAATTAAGTCAGGAATGTCTCTGAATAATGTAGGTATGTGACAACCCAAAATCTAAATTCAACACAAAATAATTGATATGCTGCAAACGATAATTACAAACTCCGGTTGTATATGAAGTTAGAGTGCTTCACTTGAATGTAAAGATGTAAACATGAATCACGAAATGTTAACTCAAATGATATCGATAATATCTTGTCATTGGCCTCGTGACTGATATGTTATTTAGTATATCTTTCCATAGATCCTAAACTCAGGATTGCCTACGTGTACAGTCAATAGTGTTACGAAGTTGCAATGATTGCGCTTGATCTATGTTTTGCTATAGTTTAATGAATGTCTGTATACAATCGTCAAAGTTTTAATAAGCAAACCGGCTGAAATTAATTTCAGTGGTATTATATATCGATTTTGTTATTTGAGTTTCTACCAGGGATAAAAACGTCTGAAAAAAATTAGGTTGACCGATATGGCAATAAATCCTGCATACAACGCAATTTAAAATGCTTACCTTCGAGGAGTCGGCCAGAATGGTCCAACCACATCTCATGTTGTTTTTATACTGGCTCGAACTGATGCCAAATGTTCCTTCTGCTTCAGTTAGTTCGACTGGACTACCACGACAACCTGAAACGTGTTAGAGAAATGTTCAATTCGGAGTTTCCATACTCTACTATATACTTCAACATTTTATTCATTGCATGCATGATGATCGCACTTTTATTATCAATATCATTTAGAATGGAGGTTCTCACAAAATAGGTTCGGGTTTTATATCTTTGCCACTGTCACTGTAAATTTGGTCATTTGCATAAAAGCACGATATTTCTATAAACAAATTGAAACGTAACATTTTCATCGAAATAGAACCACAACACCACAAGCCATTTTTAAACGTGTGCACCCGCTGAATATTCTGACACCTCATGAAATAAACTAATCTCGTCCATATTCACGTACAAATTAAAATAGATAACCCTTACTCTCAATTTATATCTACTACCACCGATAACAAGTGAAACAACATCAACACACCTTCTGCTGTATGATCCTCCGTTGTAGTCCGGCTTGTAGTCGTTTCACTGGTAGTTTCTGTAATGAACACGGAAAACCACGGCTCGGTTATTTATTATTGTGTTGGGATAACATTGTAGATGACATTTTTAATGACGATTGTCCTATTAATATTATATACAGTTGATACTGCCGTGGTGGCTCACATAAAATGCGAACGTGTTATTCATCAGGGTAATTTCCACTGTAAATATTTTTATTGCATCCAAGCACCTTGCCATTGTAAGCGTAATGCAACATAAAAAGTTCAACGAAATAGAACAACAACATTACATGCCATGGTTACGCGTGTTAACACGGAACATTCTGACATCTCACGAAATCAACTGATCTCTTCCTCATCAATGTGACAAATTTTAAAAATAAATGTTTCCCTCTATTTATATCTACTCCCAACGATAAAAAGTGAAACAGCATTCAAACACCTTCTGCTGTTTGATCCTCCGTTGTAATTCGTCGTGGAGCCGATACCTCGCTTGCAGTAGTGCTAATATGGATTGTAGTTGTTTCATTGGTAGTTTCTGTAATGAACACAGAAAGCCACGTTTAATTGTTCAAAGTGTTGGGAAAACACTGTATATTAAATGTAACTATGCTGTTTGTCGTACTAATATTAGTTATAGTGGATATTGCCATGGTGGTTCACATAAAATAAGTAAGGTTTGCATATTACGGCCGTTGCTATTGAATAAATGCACTTTTTCTCTCGAAACGAATTGCAGCTTACGTTTTTCATCGAAATAGAGCCACAAAACCATATATCATGGTTAAAGGTGTGAACCCTGGGAACATTCTTACATCTCATAAATTCAACTGATCTCTTCATCCTCAACTTAAAATTATGATTCATTAACCTTCTCCTCCATTTATATCTACTCCCACCGATAAAAAAGTTAAACCAACATCAAAGCACCTTCTGCTGCTTGATCCTCCATTGTGGTCAGGCTTGGGGTCGGAGCTTCACTTGCAGTTCTGTCATTTCGGCTTGTTATCGTTTCAATGGTAGTTTCTGTAATTAAAACAGAAAGTCACGGTTACTTTTTCTCTGTATTGGGAAAACACTGTAGATGAGCGTTGCATAATGTCGCGTTTGTGTTATGTTTGTCGTGCGCAAATAACATGCAATCCTACGATAATTATTTTGTAGAGGCATTGCAATGTAACGGTTAACATATATGCTTTGCATCCTAGAGTTCAGGGAATGTGAAACCTGAATTTCAGCATCAATAATTGTTGTTCGGAAAAACACAACAATTTCCGTTCAGTCTCGTCAAAAGTGGGACAAACGAATCACATCTGAGGACCCCGCGTTCAATTGCTCTGACCAATTCAACTGTGAGAATTTTTGTTTGCGTATGTATCTTTTTTGTGAGTGTGGGTGATAGCATGTCTGGTTTCGAGCGGGTACGTCTATGTGTTTCGGTATTTTGGCTATACATTATATAACAAAGTGTGACCATAAGTCGCATGAAGGTACTTACGTGGGTTTAAAGTGATGTAATGCACTAGGAATCCAGATCGTGTAACGGATCCGTCAGTTTGGAAGAACACGTACATATAATTGTTTGTGCTAAATATAGCACTCGGTATGGCTCGTCCGCTGAATGTGCCCAAGAGAGGCGCTGAATTGACCTCTCCGTCGTACAGTTTGATTTTGTCGTAGCCTGACTCGACATCAAGCGTCAAGAACGACAATTTGATTATCTGTGAAGAATTAAGTCAGGAATGGCTCTGAATAATGTAGGTATGTGACAACCCAAATTCTAAATTCGACACAAAATAATTGATATGCTGCAAACGATAATTACAAACTCCGGTTGTATATGAAGTTAGAGTGCTTCACTTGATTGTAAGGATGTAAACATAAATCACGAAATGTTAATTCAAATGATATGGATAATATCTTGTCATTGGCGTCGCGACTGATATGTTATTTAGTATGTATTTCCATAGATCCTAAACTCAGGATTGCCTACGTGTACAGTCAACAGTGTTACGAAGTTGCAATGATTGCGCTTGATCTATGCTTTGCTATAGTTTAATGAATGTCAATCAATCAATACAATCAATACAATCGTCAACGTTTTAATAAGCCAACCGGCTGAAATTAATTAATTTCAGTGGTATTATATATCGATTTTGTTATTTGAGTTTCTACCAGAGATAAAAACGTCTGAATAAAATTAGGTTGACCGATATGGCAATAAATCATGTATACAACACAATTTAAAATGCTTACCTTCGATGAGTCGGCCCGAATGGTCCAACCACATCTCATGCTGTTTTTATACTGGCTCGAACTGATGCCAAATGTTCCTTCTGCTTCAGTTAGTTCGACTGGGCTACCACGACAACCTGAAACGTGTTAGAGAAATGTTCAATTCGGAGTTTCCATACTCTAATATGTACTTCAACATTTTATTCATTGAATGCATGATGATTGTACTTTTATTATTAATATCATTTAGAATGGAGGTTCTCACAAATTAGGTTCGGGTTGTATATCTTAGCCACTGTCACTGTAAATTTGGTCATTGCATAAAAGCACGATATTTCTATAAACAAATTGCAACGTAACATTTTCATCGAAATAGAACCACAACACCACAAGCCATTTTTAAACGTGTGCACACGCTGAATATTCTGATACCTCATGAAATCAACTAATCTCATCCATATTCACGTACAAATTAAGATAGATAACCCTTACTCTCGATTTATATCTACTACCACCGATAACAAGTGAAACAACATCAACACACCTTCTGCTGTATGATCCTCCGTTGTAGTCCGGCTTGTAGTCGTTTCACTGGTAGTTTCTGTAATGAACACGGAAAACCACGGTTCGGTTATTTATTATTGTGTTGGGATAACATTGTAGATGACATTTTTAAAGACGATTGTCCTATTAATATTACATACAGTTGATACTGCCGTGGTGGCTCACATAAAATGCGAACGGGTTATTCATCAGGGTAATTTGCACTGTAAATATTTTTATTGCATCCAAGCACCTTGCCATTGTAAGCGTAATGCAACATAAAAAGTTCAACGAAATAGAACAACAACATTACATGCCATGGTTACGCGTGTTTACACGGAACATTCTGACATCTCACGAAATCAACTGATCTCTTCCTCATCAATGTGACAAATTTTAAAAATAAATGCTTCCCTCTATTTATATCTACTCCCAACGATAAAAATTGAAACATGATTCAAACACCTTCTGCTGTTTGATCCTCCGTTGTAATTCGTCGTGGAGCAGATACCTCGCTTGCAGTAGTGCTAATATGGATTGTAGTTGTTTCATTGGTAATTTCTGTAATGAATACAGAAAGCCACGTTTACTTGTTCAAAGTGTTGGGAAAACACTGTATATTAAATGTAACTATGCTGTTTGTCGTACTAATATTAGTTATATTGGATATTGCCATGGTGGTTCACATAAAATAAGTGAGGTTTGCATATCACAGCCGTTGTTATTGAATAAATGCATGTTTTCTCTCGAAACGAATTGCAGCTTACGCTTTTTCATCGAAATAGAGCCACAAAACCATATATCAAGGTTTAAAGGTGTGAATCCTGGGAACATCCTTACATCTCATAAAATCAACTGATCTCTTCATCCTCAACTTAAAATTATGATTCATTAACCTTCTCCTCCATTTATATCTACTCCCACCGATAAAAAAGTTAAACCACATCAAAGCACCTTCTGCTGCTTGATCCTCCATTGTGGTCAGGCTTGGGGTCGGAGCTTCACTTGCAGTTCTGTCATTTCGGCTTGTATTCGTTTCAATGGTAGTTTCTGTAATTAAAACAGAAAATCACGGTTACTTTTTCTACGTATTGGGAAAACACTGTAGATGAGCGTTGCATTATGTCGCGTTTGCATTATGTTTGTCGTGCGCAAATAACATACCATTCTACGATAATTACTTTGTAGAGGCATTGCAATGTAACGGTTAACATATATGCTTTACCTCCTATACTTCAGGGAATGTGAAACCTGAATTTCAGCATCAATAATTGTTGTTCGGAAAAACACACCAATTTCCGTTCAGTCTCGTCAAAAGTGGGACAAACGAATCACATCTGAGGACCCCGCGTTCAATTGCTCTGACCAATTCAACTGTGAGAATTTTTGTGTGCGTATGTATCTTTTTTGTGAGTGTGGGTGATAGCATGTCTGGTTTCGAGCGGGTACGTCTATGTGTTTCGGTATTTTGGCTATACATTATATAACAAAGTGTGACCATAAGTCGCATGAAGATACTTACGTGGGTTTAAAGTGATGTAATGCACCTGGAATCCAGATCGTGTAACGGATCCGTCAGTTTGGAAGAACACGTACATATAATTGTATGTGCTAAATATAGCACTCGGCATGGCTCGTCCGCTGAATGTGCCCAACAGAGGCGCTGAATTGACCGCTCCGTCGTACAGTTTGATTTTGTCGTAGCCTGACTCGACATCAAGCGTCAAGAACGACAATTTGATTATCTGTGAAGAATTAAGTCAGGAATGTCTCTGAATAATGTAGGTATGTGACAACCCAAAATCTAAATTCAACACAAAATAATTGATATGCTGCAAACGATAATTACAAACTCCGGTTGTATATGAAGTTAGTGTGCTTCTCTTGAATGTAAAGATGTAAACATGAATCACGAAATGTTAACTCAAATTATATCGATAATATCTTGTCATTGGCCTTGCGACTGATATGTTATTTAGTATATCTTTTCATAGATCCTAAACTCAGTATTGCCTACGTGTACAGTCAATAGTGTTACGAAGTTGCAATGATTGCGCTTGATCTATGTTTGGCTATAGTTTAATGAATGTCTGTATACAATCGTCAACGTTTTAATAAGCAAACCGACTGAAATTACTTTCAGTGGTATTATATATCGATTTTGTTATTTGGGTTTCTACCAGGGATAAAAACGTCTGAAAAAAATTAGGTTGACCGATATGGCAATAAATCCTGCATACAACACAATTTAAAATGCTTACCTTCGATGAGTCGGACCGAATGGTCCAACCACATGTCATGTTGTTTTTATACTGGCTCGAACTGATACCAAATGTTCCTTCTGCTTCAGTTAGTTCGACTGGACTACCACGACAACCTGAAACGTGTTAGAGAAATGTTCAATTTGGAGTTTCCATACTCTACTATATAATTCATCATTTTATTCATTGCATGCATGATGATCGCACTTTTATTATCAATATCATTTAGGATGGAGGATCTCACAAAATATGTCCGGGTTGTTTATCATAGTAAATTGGGGCATTTCATAAAAGCACGATGTTTCTATAAACAAATTGCAACGAAACATTTTCATCGAAATTGAACCACAACACCACAAGCCTTTTTTAAACGTGTGCACCCGCTGAATATTCTGACACCTTATGAAATAAACTAATCTCGTCCATATTCACGTACAAATTAAGATAGATAACCCTTACTCTCAATTTATATATACTACCACCGATAACAAGTGAAACAACATCAACACACCTTCTGCTGTATGATCCTCCGTTGTAGTCCGGCTTGTAGTCGTTTCACTGGTAGTTTCTGTAATGAACACGGAAATCCACGGTTCGGTTATTTATTATTGTGTTGGGATAACATTGTAGATGACATTTTTAAAGACGATTGTCCTTTTAATATTACATACAGTTGATACTGCCGTGGTGGCTCACATAAAATGCGAACGGGTTATTCATCAGGGTAATTTGCACTGTAAATATTTTTATTGCATCCAAGCTCCTTGCCATTGTAAGCGTAATGCAACATAAAAAGTTCAACGAAATAGAACAACAACATTACATGCCATGGTTACGCGTGTTAACACGGAACATTCTGACATCTCACGAAATCAACTGATCTCTTACTCATCAATGTGACAAATTTTAAAAATAAATGCTTCCCTCTATTTATATCTACTCCCAACGATAAAAATTGAAACATGATTCAAACACCTTCTGCTGTTTGATCCTCCGTTGTAATTCGTCGTGGAGCCGACACCTCGCTTGCAGTAGTGCTAATATGGATTGTAGTTTTTTCACTGGTAGTTTCTGTAATGAACACAGAAAGCCACGTTTATTTGTTCAAAATGTTGGGAAAACACTGTACATTAAATGTATTTATGCTGTTTGCCGTACTAATATTAGTTATAGTGGATATTGCCATGGTGGTTCACATAAAATAATTAAGGTTTGCATATCACAGCCTTTGCTATTGAATAAATGCACGTTTTCTCTCGAAACGAATTGCAGCTTACGCTTTTCATCGAAATAGAGCCACAAAACCATATATCACGGTTAAAGGTGTGAACCCTGGGAACATTCTTACATCTCATCAAATCAACTGATCTCTTCATCCTCAACTTAAAATTATGATTCATTAACCTTCTCCTCCATTTATATCTACTCCCACCGATATAAAAGTTAAACCACATCAAAGCACCTTCTGCTGCTTGATCCTCCATTGTGGTCAGGCTTGGGGTCGGAGCTTCACTTGTAGTTCTGTCATTTCGGCTTATTATCGTTTCAATGGTAGTTTCTGTAATTAAAACAGAAAGTCACGGTTACTTTTTTCTCTGTATTGGGAAAACACTGTAGACGAGCGTTGCATTATGTCGCGTTTGTGTTATGTTTGTCGTGCGCAAATAACATACCATCCTACGATAATTACTTTGTAGAGGCATTGCAATGTAACGGTTAACATATATGCTTTGCATCCTAGAGTTCAGGGAATGTGAAACCTGAATTTCAGCATCAATAATTGTTGTTCGGAAGAACACACCAATTTCCGTTCAGTCTCGTCAAAACAGGGACAAAGGAATCACCTTTGAGGACCCCGCGTTCCCTTGCTCTGACAACTTCAATTGTGAGAATATTTGTGTGCGTGTGTATCTTTTTTGTGAGTGTGGGTGATGCCATATCAGGTTTCGAGCGGGTACGTCTATGTGTTTCGGTATTTTGGCTATACATTATATAACCAAGTGTGACCATAAGTCGCATGAAGGTACTTACGTGGGTTTAAAGTGATGTAATGCACCTGGAATCCAGATCGTGTAACGGATCCGTCAGTTTGGAAGAACACGTACATATAATTGTTTGTGCTAAATATAGCACCCGGTATGGCTCGTCCGCTGAATGTGCCCAACAGAGGCGCTGAATTGACCGCTCCGTCGTACAGTTTGATTTTGTCGAAGCCTGACTCGACATCAAGCGTCAAGAACGACAATTTGATTATCTGTGAAGAATTAAGTCAGGAATGTCTCTGAATAATGTAGGTATGTGACAACCCAAAATCTAAATTCGACACAAAATAATTGATATGCTGCAAACGATAATTACAAACTCCGGTTGTATATGAAGTTAGAGTGCTTCACTTGATTGTAAGGATGTAAACATGAATCACGAAATGTTAATTCAAATGATATGGATAATATCTTGTCATTGGCCTCGTGACTGATATGTTATTTAGTATGTCTTTCCATAGATCCTAAATTCAGGATTGCCTACGTGTACAGTCAATAGTGATACGAAGTTGCAATGATTGCGCTAGATCTATGTTTTGCTATAGTTTAATGAATGTCTGTATACAATCGTCAACGTTTTAATAATCAAACCAGCTGAAATTAATTTCAGTGGTATTATATATCAATTTTGTTATTTGAGTTTCTACCAGGGATAAAAACGTGTGAAAAAAATTAGGTTGACCGATATGGCAATAAATCCTGCATACAACAAAATTTAAAATGCTTACCTTCGAGGAGTCGGCCAGAATGGTCCAACCACATCTCATGTTGTTTTTATACTGGCTCGAACTGATGCCAAATGTTACTTCTGCATCAGTGAGTTCGACTGGGCTACCACGACAACCTGAAACGTGTTAGAGAAATGTTCAATTCGGAGTTTCCATACTCTACTATATAATTCATCATTTTATTTATTGCATGCATGATGATTGTACTTTTATTATTAATATCATTTAGAATGGAGGTTCTCACAAAATAGGTTCGGGTTTTATATCTTTGCCACTGTCACTGTAAATTTGGTCATTGCATAAAAGCACGATATTTCTATAAACAAATTACAACGTAACATTTTCATCGAAATAGAACCACAACACCACAAGCCTTTTTTATACGTGTGCACCCGCTGAATATTCTGACACCTTATGAAATAAACTAATCTCGTCCATATTCACGTACAAATTAAGATAGATAACCCTTACTCTCGATTTATATCTACTACCCCCGATAACAAGTGAAACAACATCAACAAACCTTCTGCTGTACGATCCTCCGTTGTAGTCCGGCTTGTAGTCGTTTCACTGGTAGTTTCTGTAATGAACACGGAAAACCACGGTTCGGTTATTTATTATTGTGTTGGGATAACATTGTAGATGACATTTTTAAAGACGATTGTCCTATTAATATTACATACAGTTGATACTGCCGTGGTGGCTCACATAAAATGCGAACGAGTTATTCATCAGGGTAATTTCCACTGTAAATATTTTATTGCATCCAAGCACCTTGCCATTGTAAGCGTAATGCAACATAAAAAGTTCAACGAAAAAGAACAACAACATTACATGCCATGGTTACGCGTGTTTACACGGAACATTCTGACATCTCACGAAATCAACTGATCTCTTCCTCATCAATGTGACAAATTTTAAAAATAAATGCTTTCCCTCTATTTATATCTACTCCCAACGATAAAAATTGAAACATGATTCAAACACCTTCTGCTGTTTGATCCTCCGTTGTAATTCGTCGTGGAGCCGATACCTCGCTTGCAGTAGTGCTAATATGGATTGTAGTTTTTCACTGGTAGTTTCTGTAATGAACACAGAAAGCAACGTTTATTTGTTCAAAGTGTTGGGAAAACACTGTTTATTAAATGTATTTATGCTGTTTGCCGTACTAATATTAGTTATAGTGGATATTGTCATGGTGGTTCACATAAAATAATTAAGGTTTGCATATCACAGCCGTTGTTATTGAGTAAATGCATGTTTTCTCTCGAAACGAATTGCAGCTTACGCTTTTCATCGAAATAGAGCCACAAAACCATATATCATGTTTAAAGGTGTGAATCCTGGGAACATCCTTACATCTCATAAAATCAACTGATCTCTTCATCCTCAACTTAAAATTATGATTCATTAACCTTCTCCTCCATTTATATCTACTCCCACCGATAAAAAAGTTAAACCACATCAAAGCACCTTCTGCTGCTTGATCCTCCATTGTGGTCAGGCTTGGGGTCGGAGCTTCACTTGCAGTTCTGTCATTTCGGCTTGTATTCGTTTCAATGGTAGTTTCTGTAATTAAAACAGAAAATCACGGTTACTTTTTTCTACGTATTGGAAAACACTGTAGATGAGCGTTGCATTATGTCGCGTTTGCATTATGTTTGTCGTGCGCAAATAACATACCATCCTACGATAATTACTTTGTAGAGGCATTGCAATGTAACGGTTAACATATATGCTTTACCTCCTATACTTCAGGGAATGTGAAACCTGAATTTCAGCATCAATAATTGTTGTTCGGAAGAACACACCAATTTCCGTTCAGTCTCGTCAAAAGTGGGACAAACGAATCACATTTGAGGACCCCGCGTTCAATTGCTCTTACCACTTCAATTGTGAGAATTTTTGTGTGCGTATGTATCTTTTTTGTGAGTGTGGGTGATAGCATGTCTGATTTTGAGCGGGTACGTCTATGTGTTTCGGTATTTTGGCTATACGTTATATAACAAAGTGTGACCATAAGTCGCATGAAGGTACTTACGTGGGTTTAAAGTGATGTAATGCACCTGGAATCCAGATCGTGTAACGGATCCGTCAGTTTGGAAGAACACGTACATATAATTGTTTGTGCTAAATATAGCACTCGGCATGGCTCGTCCGCTGAATGTGCCCAACAGAGGCGCTGAATTGACCGCTCCGTCGTACAGTTTGATTTTGTCGAAGCCTGACTCGACATCAAGCGTCAAGAACGACAATTTGATTATCTGTGAAGAATTAAGTCAGGAATGTCTGTGAATAATGTAGGTATATGACAACCCAAAATCTAAATTCAACACAAAATAATTGATATGCTGCAAACGATAATTACAAACTCCGGTTGTATATGAAGTTAGTGTGCTTCTCTTGAATGTAAAGATGTAAACATGAATCACGAAATGTTAACTCAAATTATATCGATAATATCTTGTCATTGGCCTTGCGACTGATATGTTATTTAGTATATCTTTTCATAGATCCTAAACTCAGTATTGCCTACGTGTACAGTCAATAGTGTTACGAAGTTGCAATGATTGCGCTTGATCTATGTTTGGCTATAGTTTAATGAATGTCTGTATACAATCGTCAACGTTTTAATAAGCAAACCGACTGAAATTACTTTCAGTGGTATTATATATCGATTTTGTTATTTGGGTTTCTATCAGGGATAAAAACGTCTGAAAAAAATTAGGTTGACCGATATGGCAATAAATCCTGCATACAACACAATTTAAAATGCTTACCTTCGATGAGTCGGCCCGAATGGTCCAACCACATCTCATGTTGTTTTTATACTGGCTCGAACTGATGCCAAATGTTCCTTCTGCTTCAGTTAGTTCGACTGGACTACCACGACAACCTGAAACGTGTTAGAGAAATGTTCAATTCGGATTTTCCATACTCTACTATATACTTCATCATTTTATTCATTGCATGCATGATGATCGCACTTTTATTATCAATATCATTTAGGATGGAGGATCTCACAAAATATGTTCAGGTTGTTTATCACTGTCACTGTAAATTTGGGCATTTGCATAAAAGCACGATGTTTCTATAAACAAATTGCAACGTAACATTTTCATAGAAATAGAACCACAACACCACAAGCCTTTTTAAACGTGTGCAACCGCTGAATATTCTGACACCTTATGAAATAAACTAATCTCGTCCATATTCACGTACAAATTAAGATAGATAACCCTTACTCTCAATTTATATATACTACCACCGATAACAAGTGAAACAACATCAACACACCTTCTGCTGTATGATCCTCCGTTGTAGTCCGGCTTGTAGTCGTTTCACTGGTAGTTTCTGTAATGAACACGGAAAACCACGGTTCGGTTATTTATTATTGTGTTGGGATAACATTGTAGATGACATTTTTAGAGACGATTGTCCTATTAATATTACATACAGTTGATACTGCCGTGGTGGCTCACATAAAATGCGAACGGTTATTCATCAGGGTAATTTCCACTGTAAATATTTTTATTGCATCCAAGCACCTTGCCATTGTAAGCGTAATGCAACATAAAAAGTTCAACGAAATAGAACAACAACATTACATGCCATGGTTACGCGTGTTAACACGGAACATTCTGACATCTCACGAAATCAACTGATCTCTTCCTCATCAATGTGACAAATTTTAAAAATAAATGTTTCCCTCTATTTATATCTACTCCCAACGATAAAAAGTGAAACAGCATTCAAGCACCTTCTGCTGTTTGATCCTCCGTTGTAATTCGTCGTGGAGCCGATACCTCGCTTGCAGTAGTGCTAATATGGATTGTAGTTGTTTCACTGGTAGTTTCTGTAATGAACACAGAAAGCCGCGTTTAATTGTTCAAAGTGTTGGGAAAACACTGTATATTAAATGTAGTTATGCAGTTTGTCGTACTAATATTAGTTATAGTGGATATTGCCATGGTGGTTCACATAAAATAAGTAAGGTTTGCATATCACAGCCGTTGTTATTGAATAAATGTACGTTTTCTCTCGAAACGAATTGCAGCTTACGTTTTTCATCGAAATAATAGCCACAAAACCATATATCATGGTTAAAGGTTTGAAACCTGGTAACATTCTTACATCTCATAAAATCAACTGATCTCTTCCTCCTCAACTGAAAATTATGATTCATTAACTTTCTCCTCCATTTATATCTACTCCCACCGATAAAAAAGTTAGACCACATCAAAGAACCTTCTTCTACTTGATCATCCATTGTGGTCAGGCTTGGGGTCGGAGCTTCACTTGCAGTTCTGTCATTTCGGCTTATTATCGTTTCAATGGTAGTTTCTGTAATTAAAACAGAAAGTCACGGTTACTTTTTTCTCTGTATTGGGAAAACACTGTAGACGAGCGTTGCATTATGTCGCGTTTGTGTTATGTTTGTCGTGCGCAAATAACATACCATCCTACGATAATTACTTTGTAGAGGCATTGCAATGTAACGGTTAACATATATGCTTTGCATCCTAGAGTTCAGGGAATGTGAAACCTGAATTTCAGCATCAATAATTGTTGTTCGGAAGAACACACCAATTTCCGTTCAGTCTCGTCAAAAGAGGGACAAACGTATCAGATTTGAGGACCCCGCGTTTCCTTGCTCTGACCACTTCAGTTGTGAGAATTTTTGTGTGCGTGTGTATCTTTTTTTGTGAGTCGGGTGATACCATATCAGGTTTCGAGCGGGTACGTCTATGTATTTCGGTATTTTGGCTATACATTATATAACAAAGTGTGACCATAAGTCGCATGACGGTACTTACGTGGGTTTAAAGTGATGTAATGCACCTGGAATCCATATCGTGTAACGGATCCGTCAGTTTGGAAGAACACGTACATATAATTGTTTGTGCTAAATATAGCACCCGGTATGGCTCGTCCGCTGAATGTGCCCAAGAGAGGCGCTGAATTGACCGCTCCGTCGTACAGTTTGATTTTGTCGAAGCCTGACTCGACATCAAGCGTCAAGAACGACAATTTGATAATCTGTGAAGAATTAAGTCAGGAATGTCTCTGAATAATGTAGGTATGTGACAACCCAAAATCTAAATTCAACACAAAATAATTGATATGCTGCAAACGATAATTACAAACTCCGGTTGTATATGAAGTTAGAGTGCTTCACTTGAATGTAAAGATGTAAACATGAATCACGAAATGTTAACTCAAATTATATCGATAATATCTTGTCATTGGCCACGCGACGGATATGTTAATTAGTATATCTTTCCATAGATCCTAAACTCAGTATTGCCTACGTGTACAGTCAATAGTGTTACGAAGTTGCACTGATTGCGCTTGATCTATGTTTGGCTATAGTTTAATGAATGTCTGTATACAATCGTCAAAGTTTTAATAAGCAAACCGGCTGAAATTAATTTCAGTGGTATTATATATCGATTTTGTTATTTGGGTTTCTATCAGGGATAAAAACGTCTGAAAAAATTAGGTTGACCGATATCGCAATCAATCCTGCATACAACACAATTTAAAATGCTTACCCTCGATGGGTCGGCCCGAATGGTCCAGCCACATCTCATGTTGTTTTTATACTGGCTCGAACTGATGCCAAATGTTCCTTCTGCTTCAGTTAGTTCGACTGGACTACCACGACAGCCTGGAACGTGTTAGAGAAATGTTCAATTCGGATTTTCTATACTCTACTATATACTTCATCATTTTATTCATTGCATGCATGATGATCGCACTTTTATTATCAATATCATTTAGGATGGAGGATCTCACAAAATAGGTTCGGGTTTTATAGCTTTGCCACTGTCACTGTAAATTTGGTCATTGCATAAAGCACAATATTTCTATAAACAAATTACAACGTAACATTTTCATCGAAATAGAACCACAACACCACAAGCCTTTTTTATACGTGTGCACCCGCTGAATATTTTGACACCTTATGAAATAAACTAATCTCGTCCATATTCACGTACAAATTAAGATAGATAACCCTTACTCTCGATTTATATCTACTACCACCGATAACAAGTGAAACAACATCAACACACCTTCTGCTGTATGATCCTCCGTTGTAGTCCGGCTTGTAGTCGTTTCACTGGTAGTTTCTGTAATGAACACGGAAAACCACGGTTCGGTTATTTATTATTGTGTTGGGATAACATTGTAGATGACATTTTTAGAGACGATTGTCCTATTAATATTACATACAGTTGATACTGCCGTGGTGGCTCACATAAAATGCGAACGGGTTATTCATCAGGGTAATTTCCACTGTAAATATTTTTATTGCATCCAAGCACCTTGCCATTGTAAGCGTAATGCAACATAAAAAGTTCAACGAAATAGAACAACAACATTACATGCCATGGTTACGCGTGTTTACACGGAACATTCTGACATCTCACGAAATCAACTGATCTCTTACTCATCAATGTGACAAATTTTAAAAATAAATGCTTCCCTCTATTTATATCTACTCCCAACGATAAAAATTGAAACATGATTCAAACACCTTCTGCTGTTTGATCCTCCGTTGTAATTCGTCGTGGAGCCGATACCTCGATTGAAGTAGTGCTAATATTGATTGTAGTTTTTTCAATGGTAGTTTCTGTAATGAACACAGAAAGCCACGTTTATTTGTTCAAAGTGTTGGGAAAACACTGTATATTAAATGTATTTATGCTGTTTGCCGTACTAATATTAGTTATAGTGGATATTGCCATGGTGGTTCACATAAAATAAGTAAGGTTTGCATATCACAGCCGTTGTTATTGAATAAATGCATGTTTTCTCTCGAAACGAATTGCAGCTTACTTTTTTCATCGAAATAGAGCCACAAAACCAAATATCAAGGTTAAAGGTGTGAACCCTGGGAACATTCTTACATCTCATCAAATCAACTGATCTCTTCATCTTCAACTTAAAATTATGATTCATTAACCTTCTCCTCCATTTATATCTACTCCCACCGATAAAAAAGTTAAACCACATCAAAGCACCATCTGCTGCTTGATCCTCCATTGTGGTCAGGCTTGGGGTCGGAGCTTCACTTGCAGTTCTGTCATTTCGGCTTGTTATCGTTTCAATGGTAGTTTCTGTAATTAAAACAGAAAGTCACGGTTACTTTTTCTACTGTATTGGGAAAACACTGTAGACGAGCGTTGCATTATGTCGCGTTTGTGTTATGTTTGTCGTGCGCAAATAACATACCATCCTACGATAATTACTTTGTAGAGGCATTGCAATGTAACGGTTAACATATATGCTTTACCTCCTATACTTCAGGGAATGTGAAACCTGAATTTCAGCATCAATAATTGTTGTTCGGAAGAACACACCAATTTCCGTTCAGTCTCGTCAAAAGTGGGACAAACGAATCACATTTGAGGACCCCGCGTTCAATTGCTCTTACCACTTCAATTGTGAGAATTTTTGTGTGCGTATGTATCTTTTTTTGTGAGTGTGGGTGATAGCATGTCTGATTTTGAGCGGTTACGTCTATGTGTTTCGGTATTTTGGCTATACGTTATATAACAAAGTGTGACCATAAGTCGCATGAAGGTACTTACGTGTGTTTAAAGTGATGTAATGCACCTGGAATCCAGATCGTGTAACGGATCCGTCAGTTTGGAAGAACACGTACATATAATTGTTTGTGCTAAATAGAGCACTCGGCATGGCTCGTCCGCTGAATGTGCCCAACAGAGGCGCTGAATTGACCGCTCCGTCGTACAGTTTGATTTTGTCGAAGCCTGACTCGACATCAAGCGTCAAGAACGACAATTTGATTATCTGTGAAGAATTAAGTCAGGAATGTCTGTGAATAATGTAGGTATATGACAACCCAAAATCTAAATTCAACACAAAATAATTGATATGCTGCAAACGATAATTACAAACTCCGGTTGTATATGAAGTTAGTGTGCTTCTCTTGAATGTAAAGATGTAAACATGAATCACGAAATGTTAACTCAAATTATATCGATAATATCTTGTCATTGGCCACGACGGATATGTTATTTAGTATATCTTTCCATAGATCCTAAACTCAGTATTGCCTACGTGTACAGTCAATAGTGTTACGAAGTTGCACTGATTGCGCTTGATCTATGTTTGGCTATAGTTTAATGAATGTCTGTATACAATCGTCAACGTTTTAATAAGCAAACCGACTGAAATTACTTTCAGTGGTATTATATATCGATTTTGTTATTTGGGTTTCTATCAGGGATAAAAACGTCTGAAAAAAATTAGGTTGACCGATATGGCAATAAATCCTGCATACAACACAATTTAAAATGCTTACCTTCGATGAGTCGGCCCGAATGGTCCAACCACATCTCATGTTGTTTTTATACTGGCTCGAACTGATGCCAAATGTTCCTTCTGCTTCAGTTAGTTCGACTGGACTATCACGACAACCTGAAACGTGTTAGAGAAATGTTCAATTTGGAGTTTCCATACTCTACTATATACTTCATCATTTTATTCATTGCATGCATGATGATCGCACTTTTATTATCAATATCATTTAGGATGGAGGATCTCACAAAATATGTCCGGGTTGTTTATCATAGTAAATTGGGGCATTTCATAAAAGCACGATGTTTCTATAAACAAATTGCAACGAAACATTTTCATAGAAATAGAACCGCAACACCACAAGCCTTTTTTAAACGTGTGCACCCGCTGAATATTCTGACACCTTATGAAATAAACTAATCTCGTCCATATTCACGTACAAATTAAGATAGATAATCCTTACTCTCAATTTATATATACTACCACCGATAACAAGTGAAACAACATCAACACACCTTCTGCTGTATGATCCTCCGTTGTAGTCCGGCTTGTAGTCGTTTCACTGGTAGTTTCTGTAATGAACACGGAAATCCACGGTTCGGTTATTTATTATTGTGTTGGGATAACATTGTAGATGACATTTTTAAAGACGATTGTCCTTTTAATATTACATACAGTTGATACTGCCGTGGTGGCTCACATAAAATGCGAACGGGTTATTCATCAGGGTAATTTGCACTGTAAATATTTTTATTGCATCCAAGCTCCTTGCCATTGTAAGCGTAATGCAACATAAAAAGTTCAACGAAATAGAACAACAACATTACATGCCATGGTTACGCGTGTTTACACGGAACATTCTGACATCTCACGAAATCAACTGATCTCTTACTCATCAATGTGACAAATTTTAAAAATAAATGCTTCCCTCTATTTATATCTACTCCCAACGATAAAAATTGAGACATGATTCAAACACCTTCTGCTGTTTGATCCTCCGTTGTAATTCGTCGTGGAGCCGATACCTCGATTGAAGTAGTGCTAATATTGATTGTAGTTTTTTCAATGGTAGTTTCTGTAATGAACACAGAAAGCCACGTTTATTTGTTCAAAGTGTTGGGAAAACACTGTATATTAAATGTATTTATGCTGTTTGCCGTACTAATATTAGTTATAGTGGATATTGCCATGGTGGTTCACATAAAATAAGTAAGGTTTGCATATCACAGCCGTTGTTATTGAATAAATGCATGTTTTCTCTCGAAACGAATTGCAGCTTACTTTTTTCATCGAAATAGAGCCACAAAACCAAATATCAAGGTTAAAGGTGTGAACCCTGGGAACATTCTTACATCTCATCAAATCAACTGATCTCTTCATCTTCAACTTAAAATTATGATTCATTAACCTTCTCCTCCATTTATATCTACTCCCACCGATAAAAAAGTTAAACCACATCAAAGCACCATCTGCTGCTTGATCCTCCATTTTGGTCAGGCTTGGGGTCGGAGCTTCACTTGCAGTTCTGTCATTTCGGCTTGTTATCGTTTCAATGGTAGTTTCTGTAATTAAAACAGAAAGTCACGGTTACTTTTTTCTCTGTATTGGGAAAACACTGTAGACGAGCGTTGCATTATGTCGCGTTTGTGTTATGTTTGTCGTGCGCAAATAACATACCATCCTACGATAATTACTTTGTAGAGGCATTGCAATGTAACGGTTAACATATATGCTTTGCATCCTAGAGTTCAGGGAATGTGAAACCTGAATTTCAGCATCAATAATTGTTGTTCGGAAAAACACACCAATTTCCGTTCAGTCTCGTCAAAAGTGGGACAAACGAATCACATTTGAGGACCCCGCGTTCAATTGCTCTTACCACTTCAATTGTGAGAATTTTTGTGTGCGTATGTATCTTTTTTGTGAGTGTGGGTGATAGCATGTCTGATTTTGAGCGGTTACGTCTATGTGTTTCGGTATTTTGGCTATACGTTATATAACAAAGTGTGACCATAAGTCGCATGAAGGTACTTACGTGGGTTTAAAGTGATGTAATGCACCTGGAATCCAGATCGTGTAACGGATCCGTCAGTTTGGAAGAACACGTACATATAATTGTTTGTGCTAAATAGAGCACTCGGCATGGCTCGTCCGCTGAATGTGCCCAACAGAGGCGCTGAATTGACCGCTCCGTCGTACAGTTTGATTTTGTCGAAGCCTGACTCGACATCAAGCGTCAAGAACGACAATTTGATTATCTGTGAAGAATTAAGTCAGGAATGTCTGTGAATAATGTAGGTATATGACAACCCAAAATCTAAATTCAACACAAAATAATTGATATGCTGCAAACGATAATTACAAACTCCGGTTGTATATGAAGTTAGTGTGCTTCTCTTGAATGTAAAGATGTAAACATGAATCACGAAATGTTAACTCAAATTATATCGATAATATCTTGTCATTGGCCTTGCGACTGATATGTTATTTAGTATATCTTTTCATAGATCCTAAACTCAGTATTGCCTACGTGTACAGTCAATAGTGTTACGAAGTTGCAATGATTGCGCTTGATCTATGTTTGGCTATAGTTTAATGAATGTCTGTATACAATCTTCAACGTTTTAATAAGCAAACCGACTGAAATTACTTTCAGTGGTATTATATATCGATTTTGTTATTTGGGTTTCTATCAGGGATAAAAACGTCTGAAAAAAATTAGGTTGACCGATATGGCAATAAATCCTGCATACAACACAATTTAAAATGCTTACCTTCGATGAGTCGGCCCGAATGGTCCAACCACATCTCATGTTGTTTTTATACTGGCTCGAACTGATGCCAAATGTTCCTTCTGCTTCAGTTAGTTCGACTGGACTACCACGACAACCTGAAACGTGTTAGAGAAATGTTCAATTCGGAGTTTCCATACTCTACTATATACTTCATCATTTTATTCATTGCATGCATGATGATCGCACTTTTATTATCAATATCATTTAGGATGGAGGATCTCACAAAATATGTCCGGGTTGTTTATCATAGTAAATTGGGGCATTTCATAAAAGCACGATGTTTCTATAAACAAATTGCAACGAAACATTTTCATAGAAATTGAACCACAACACCACAAGTCTTTTTTAAACGTGTGCAACCGCTGAATATTCTGACACCTTATGAAATAAACTAATCTCGTCCATATTCACGTACAAATTAAGATAGATAACCCTTACTCTCAATTTATATATACTACCACCGATAACAAGTGAAACAACATCAACACACCTTCTGCTGTATGATCCTCCGTTGTAGTCCGGCTTGTAGTCGTTTCACTGGTAGTTTCTGTAATGAACACGGAAAACCACGGTTCGGTTATTTATTATTGTGTTGGGATAACATTGTAGATGACATTTTTAGAGACGATTGTCCTATTAATATTACATACAGTTGATACTGCCGTGGTGGCTCACATAAAATGCGAACGGGTTATTCATCAGGGTAATTTCCACTGTAAATATTTTTATTGCATCCAAGCACCTTGCCATTGTAAGCGTAATGCAACATAAAAAGTTCAACGAAATAGAACAACAACATTACATGCCATGGTTACGCGTGTTAACACGGAACATTCTGATATCTCACGAAATCAACTGATCTCTTCCTCATCAATGTGACAAATTTTAAAAAATAAATGCTTCCCTCTATTTCTATCTACTCCCAACGATAAAAAGTGAAACAGGATTCAAACACCTTCTGCTGTTTGATCCTCCGTTGTAATTCGTCGTGGAGCCGATACCTCGCTTGCAGTAGTGCTAATATGGATTGTAGTTTTTTCACTGGTAGTTTCTGTAATGAACACAGAAAGCCACTTTATTTGTTCAAAGTGTTGGGAAAACACTGTATATTAAATGTATTTATGCTGTTTGCCGTACTAATATTAGTTATAGTGGATATTGCCATGGTGGTTCACATAAAATAAGTAAGGTTTGCATATCACAGCCGTTGTTATTGAATAAATGCACGTTTTCTCTCGAAACGAATTGCAGCTTACGTTTTTCATCGAAATAGAGCCACAAAACCATATATCACGGTTAAAGGTGTGAACCCTGGGAACATTCTTACATCTCATCAAATCAACTGATCTCTTCATCCTCAACTTAAAATTATGATTCATTAACCTTCTCCTCCATTTATATCTACTCCCACCGATAAAAAAGTTAAACCACATCAAAGCACCTTCTGCTGCTTGATCCTCCATTGTGGTCAGGCTTGGGGACGGAGCTTCACTTGTAGTTCTGTCATTTCGGCTTATTATCGTTTCAATGGTAGTTTCTGTAATTAAAACAGAAAGTCACGGTTACTTTTTTCTCTGTATTGGGAAAACACTGTAGACGAGCGTTGCATTATGTCGCGTTTGTGTTATGTTTGTCGTGCGCAAATAACATACCATCCTACGATAATTACTTTGTAGAGGCATTGCAATGTAACGGTTAACATATATGCTTTGCATCCTAGAGTTCAGGGAATGTGAAACCTGAATTTCAGCATCAATAATTGTTGTTCGGAAGAACACACCAATTTCCGTTCAGTCTCGTCAAAAGTGGGACAAACGAATCACATTTGAGGACCCCGCGTTCAATTGCTCTTACCACTTCAATTGTGAGAATTTTTGTGTGCGTATGTATCTTTTTTGTGAGTGTGGGTGATAGCATGTCTGATTTTGAGCGGTTACGTCTATGTGTTTCGGTATTTTGGCTATACGTTATATAAAAAAAAGTGTGACCATAAGTCGCATGAAGGTACTTACGTGGGTTTAAAGTGATGTAATGCACCTGGAATCCAGATCGTGTAACGGATCCGTCAGTTTGGAAGAACACGTACATATAATTGTTTGTGCTAAATATAGCACCCGGTATGGCTCGTCCGCTGAATGTGCCCAACAGAGGCGCTGAATTGACCGCTCCGTCGTACAGTTTGATTTTGTCGAAGCCTGACTCGACATCAAGCGTCAAGAACGACAATTTGATAATCTGTGAAGAATTAAGTCAGGAATGTCTCTGAATAATGTAGGTATGTGACAACCCAAAATCTAAATTCAACACAAAATAATTGATATGCTGCAAACGATAATTACAAACTCCGGTTGTATATGAAGTTAGAGTGCTTCACTTGAATGTAAAGATGTAAACATGAATCACGAAATGTTAACTCAAATTATATCGATAATATCTTGTCATTGGCCACACGACGGATATGTTATTTAGTATATCTTTCCATAGATCCTAAACTCAGTATTGCCTACGTGTACAGTCAATAGTGTTACGAAGTTGCACTGATTGCGCTTGATCTATGTTTGGCTATAGTTTAATGAATGTCTGTATACAATCGTCAAAGTTTTAATAAGCAAACCGGCTGAAATTAATTTCAGTGGTATTATATATCGATTTTGTTATTTGAGTTTCTACCAGGGATAAAAACGCTTGAAAAAAATTAGGTTGACCGATATCGCAATCAATCCTGCATACAACGCAATTTAAAATGCTTACCCTCGATGGGTCGGCCCGAATGGTCCAGCCACATCTCATGTTGTTTTTATACTGGCTCGAACTGATGCCAAATGTTCCTTCTGCTTCAGTTAGTTCGACTGGACTACCACGACAACCTGGAACGTGTTAGAGAAATGTTCAATTCGGATTTTCTATACTCTACTATGTACTTCAACATTTTATTCATTGCATGCATGATGATTGTACTTTTATTATTAATATCATTTAGAATGGAGGTTCTCACAAAATAGGTTCGGGTTTTATATCTTTGCCACTGTCACTGTAAATTTGGTCATTGCATAAAAGCACGATATTTCTATAAACAAATTACAACGTAACATTTTCATCGAAATAGAACCACAACACCACAAGCCTTTTTTATACGTGTGCACCCGCTGAATATTCTGACACCTTATGAAATAAACTAATCTCGTCCATATTCACGTACAAATTAAGATAGATAACCCTTACTCTCGATTTATATCTACTACCACCGATAACAAGTGAAACAACATCAACACACCTTCTGCTGTATGATCCTCCGTTGTAGTCCGGCTTGTAGTCGTTTCACTGGTAGTTTCTGTAATGAACACGGAAAACCACGGTTCGGTTATTTATTATTGTGTTGGGATAACATTGTAGATGACATTTTTAAAGACGATTGTCCTATTAATATTACATACAGTTGATACTGCCGTGGTGGCTCACATAAAATGCGAACGAGTTATTCATCAGGGTAATTTCCACTGTAAATATTTTTATTGCATCCAAGCACCTTGCCATTGTAAGCGTAATGCAACATAAAAAGTTCAACGAAAAAGAACAACAACATTACATGCCATGGTTACGCGTGTTTACACGGAACATTCTGACATCTCACGAAATCAACTGATCTCTTCCTCATCAATGTGACAAATTTTAAAAATAAATGCTTCCCTCTATTTATATCTACTCCCAACGATAAAAATTGAAACATGATTCAAACACCTTCTGCTGTTTGATCCTCCGTTGTAATTCGTCGTGGAGCCGATACCTCGCTTGCAGTAGTGCTAATATGGATTGTAGTTTTTTCACTGGTAGTTTCTGTAATGAACACAGAAAGCCACGTTTATTTGTTCAAAGTGTTGGGAAAACACTGTTTATTAAATGTATTTATGCTGTTTGCCGTACTAATATTAGTTATAGTGGATATTGTCATGGTGGTTCACATAAAATAATTAAGGTTTGCATATCACAGCCGTTGTTATTGAGTAAATGCATGTTTTCTCTCGAAACGAATTGCAGCTTACGCTTTTCATCGAAATAGAGCCACAAAACCATATATCATGTTTAAAGGTGTGAATCCTGGGAACATCCTTACATCTCATAAAATCAACTGATCTCTTCATCCTCAACTTAAAATTATGATTCATTAACCTTCTCCTCCATTTATATCTACTCCCACCGATAAAAAAGTTAAACCACATCAAAGCACCTTCTGCTGCTTGATCCTCCATTGTGGTCAGGCTTGGGGTCGGAGCTTCACTTGCAGTTCTGTCATTTCGGCTTGTATTCGTTTCAATGGTAGTTTCTGTAATTAAAACAGAAAATCACGGTTACTTTTTTCTACGTATTGGGAAAACACTGTAGATGAGCGTTGCATTATGTCGCGTTTGCATTATGTTTGTCGTGCGCAAATAACATACCATCCTACGATAATTACTTTGTAGAGGCATTGCAATGTAACGGTTAACATATATGCTTTACCTCCTATACTTCAGGGAATGTGAAACCTGAATTTCAGCATCAATAATTGTTGTTCGGAAGAACACACCAATTTCCGTTCAGTCTCGTCAAAAGTGGGACAAACGAATCACATTTGAGGACCCCGCGTTCAATTGCTCTTACCACTTCAATTGTGAGAATTTTTGTGTGCGTATGTATCTTTTTTGTGAGTGTGGGTGATAGCATGTCTGATTTTGAGCGGTTACGTCTATGTGTTTCGGTATTTTGGCTATACGTTATATAACAAAGTGTGACCATAAGTCGCATGAAGGTACTTACGTGGGTTTAAAGTGATGTAATGCACCTGGAATCCAGATCGTGTAACGGATCCGTCAGTTTGGAAGAACACGTACATATAATTGTTTGTGCTAAATAGAGCACTCGGCATGGCTCGTCCGCTGAATGTGCCCAACAGAGGCGCTGAATTGACCGCTCCGTCGTACAGTTTGATTTTGTCGAAGCCTGACTCGACATCAAGCGTCAAGAACGACAATTTGATTATCTGTGAAGAATTAAGTCAGGCATGTCTCTCAATAATGTAGGTATGTGACAACCCAAAATCTAAATTCGACAAAAAATAATTTATATTCTGCAAATGATAATTACAAACTCCGGTTGTATATGAAGTTAGAGTGCTTCTCTTGAATGTAAAGATGTAAACATGAATCACGAAATGTTAATTCAAATGATATGGATAATATCTTGTCATTGGCCTCGTGACTGATATGTTATTTAGTATATCTTTGCATAGATCCTGAATTCAGGATTGCCTACGTGTACAGTCGTTAGTGTTACGAAGTTGCAATGATTCCGCTTGATCTATGTTTTGCTATAGTTAAATGAATGTCTGTATACAATCGTCAACGTTTTAGTAAGCAAACCGGCTGAAATTAATTTCAGTGGTATTATATATCGATTTTGTTATTTGAGTTTCTACCAGGAATAAAAACGTCTGAAAAAAATAGGTTGACCGATATGGCAATAAATTCTGCATACAACACAATTTAAAATACTTACCTTCGATGGGTCGGCCCGAATGGTCCAACCACATCTCATGTTGTTTTTATACTGGCTCGAACTGATGCCAAATGTTCCTTCTGCTTCAGTTAGTTCGACTGGAATTCCACGACAGCCTGAAACGTGTTAGAGAAATGTTCAATTCGGAGTTTCCATACTCTACTATATACTTCATCATTTTATTCATTGCATGCATGATGATCGCACTTTGATTATCAATATCATTTAGGATGGAGGATCTCACAAAATATGTCCGGGTTGTTTATCATAGCCGCTGTCAATTTAAACTAGGTCATTTCATAAAAGCACGATGTTTCTATAAACAAATTGAAACGTAACATTTTCATCGAAATAGAACCACAACACCACAAGCCATTTTTAAACGTGTGCACCCGCTGAATATTCTGATAACCTATGAAATCAACTAATCTCGTTGTATTCACGTACAAATACAGATAAATAATCGTTACTCTCAATTTATGTCTACTACAACCGATAACAAGTGAAACAACATCAACACACCTTCTGCTGTATGATCCTCCGTTGTAGTCCGGCTTGTAATCGTTTCACTGGTAGTTTCTGTAATGAACACGGAAAACCACGGTTCGGTTATTTATTATTGTGTTGGGATAACATTGTAGATGACATTTTTATGACGATTGTCCTATTAATATTATACACAGTTGACACTGCCGTTTTGGCTCACATAAAATGCGAACGGGTTTTTCATCAGGGTCATTTCCACTGTAAATATTTTTATTGCATCCAAGCACCTTGCCATTGTAAGCGTACTGCAACATAAAAAGTTCACCGAAATAGAACAACAACATTACATGCCATGGTTACGCGTGTTAACACGGAACATTCTGACATCTCACGAAATCAACTGATCTCTTCCTCATCAATGTGACAAATTTTAAAAATAAATGTTTCCCTCTATTTATATCTACTCCCAACGATAAAAGTGAAACAGCATTCAAATACCTTCTGCTGTTTGATCTTCCATTGTAGTTCGTCGTGGAGTCGATACCTCACTTATTGTTGTGCTAATATGGCTTGTAGTAGTTTCACTGGTAGTTTCTGTAATGAACACAGAGAGCCATGGTTAATTTTCAAAGTGTTGACTCTGTATATGAAATGTTGTTATGCTGATTGCCGTACTAGTATTAATTTAACTTGATATTGCCATGTTGGTTCACATAAAGTAAGTAAGGGTTGCACATCGTAGGCATTGTTATTGCATGAACGTACGTTTTCTCTCTAAACGAATTGAAACGTTCATTTTTTCGTCGAAATAGAAACACAACACCACATACCATGGTTTCAGGTGTGCACCCGGGAACATTCTGACATCTCATGAAATCAACTGATCTCTTCCTCATAAACGTACAAATTATGACCCATTAACGTTACGTTCCATTTATATCTACTCCCACAGATAAAAAGTGAAACTACGTCAAAGCACCTTGTTCTGTATGATCCTCCGTTGTAGTCAGGCTTGGAGTCGTTACCTCACTTGTAGATGTGCTTAGTCGTATTGTAGTAGTCTTATTTGTAGTTTCTGTAATGAACACAGAATGTTACGTTAATTTATGTGTGTGGGTAAACACTGTAGATGAACTATGCCTTCTGTCGCGTTCGTGACGGTAGGCGGTAAAACCGAAGCGAACGCTGAATGTGGCAAAGCTGCATCTTTGCAAAGTTGTTTTGCGTCGTCTTCGATCTCTGCCAAGAATTTGATAAACAACGACTGGGAGTCCTTTCGCTGTACCGTCTACACTGCTGCCGCTGAATCTCTCGGCTACACGTGACGTATAAAGGTAGATTTGTTTGATCACAACGATCCAGCGATAAAAAAATACACATGGAAGGCAGCTGGGGGGCACGAAACCCGTCGAAGTACAAGCACTTTCTGATCGAGGTGACTCCGTCTTTCAGTCGCTGAAAAGTATTTACGGGCCGCGCCGACCTAAAAGCAGCCCGATGCTGACTGCTGATAGAAATACTCTGCTGAACAGCAAACGGGACGTCCTGAACTGCTGGAAGGACTACTACCCCCCGAAATCGATGACTGTATCCTAGAGTCAATCCAACTGTGTCCCTTCCGTCCGACAAAACGAGACATCGAGCAAGCAATCGCATTCACTGCAAACAATAAGACAGCCGATTTAGACTGGATCCCGGCTGATGTGTACAAACACAGAGGTGACATCAACGTTGCCAATCAACTCGACATATACAAACGCTACTGGGAGTATAGTGAATTACCGAAGGACTTCAAAGGTGCGCTGATTGTGAACATGTATAAACGTAAAGGATATAGGCAGGTCTGCAGCAACTATCTCGGGGTCTCGCAATTGGCCATTCCAAGCAAAATATGTGCAAAAATTCTGCTCCAGCGACTGCTGATCCTAGCGCGCACGTATACATAACTACATGCTCCGACGGAAGGCTTTTCAGTGTGTACTACCTCAAAGCGAAGACGAAGATACGACAACTGTGCATTCGGGACCTTCTATACGCTGACCATACAGGCTTTGTGTCACATTCTAAGGTTGATCTGCGAACTTGCATCAACCCGTTCCCGAGAAACCGTACACAGCACCGACGATCTTGCTCAATGGTATGCCACTTAGCGTCGCTTCCACCTTTAGATACATTGGGAACGCGATCGCAAATACTGCAGCCTCGAGAAAGAACTGTCGGCTCGAATTCAGTCGGCCTCTGCCGCGTTCGGACGACTACGCGAACGATTATGGAACAACACAACATAAAGATTGTAACAAAATGAAAGGTCTACCGTGCTCTCATACTGTAATGTCTTCTGTACAGTTTAGAGACATGCACGCTGCACATACGTCACATTCAGCGATTGTCACATATACACCTACGCCACTTACGAGCCATCCTCGGAATTAGATGGTCAGACCGAGTGACAAACAGTGCTTCAAACCTACAACTTACTTGGACTGGACATGTTGTACAGATGAATGCCGACCGATTGCCTAAAGCAGTTATGTACGGCGAACTATGGCAGACGAAATGTTGGAAGACCACACTTACGCTACATGGATTGCACAAAGCGACACCTCCACGCCACCGGTTTCAACTAGAGGCGCATTATCGCAATGCATGGCGTACAGCCTTCAAAAAAGGAGCCGCAAAAACCGAAACAAAAAGAGCATCTGATGCCGAAATAAAACGACAAAGCCGTCATGAACGTGCTTTCGCGCTAACAAATCGAAGAAAATTAATCAACAGCCAGGGTTCGCATGCCGATACTGCGGGAAGAAACTGGTGGCTCGTATCGACCAACTATCCCATGAAAAAGCTTGTGCGAGAAAACGTTCAATGATATGCGATTCTAATGTCATACTCGAAACCGAGCAGACCGCCGATAGAGCATAACATGGATCTGTATGTGATGGAAGGATCTCCTTCGTATATAAACAACATTTGAAGTTGACTTTTGATGGGGAGCATCTGCTATGTCATCGGCCATGGAATATCATGTAAAAATATGTTCCCAACTGCATCTCAAATTTTAAGATTGTGACATGGTTGACTTCGTTTCCATTGCAGACGACAAAAATACAGGTATTGACACGCACATGTTACTGAGTTTGTATCGGAACGCATATCTGTGCTATTATTGTACATGTGACAATTTTATTTTTTTAAGGAAACTTATGTTTGTTGTTTTGCTGACAATGGTCAAAAAACATTTTTGCATAAAACAAATACGTGTTACTTACGTGGGTCTCCAGCGGTATAATTAATTTGGAATCCAGACCGTGTAACGGAACCGTCAGTTTCGAACGACACGTAGAGAGAATTATTTGTGCTGAATATAACACTCGGCAAGGTGCTTCCGGTGAATGTGCCCAGCAGTGGCGCTGCATTGTTCGCTCCGTCGTACACTTTGACTCTATCGCAGCACGACTCGACATCAATTGCCAAGAACAACAATTTAATTACCTATGAAGAGACGAGTAATATTTAGATATTTGCAAAATTCGATAGCCAACAAACCAACAGCTAACATTGACATATATTTTACATATGACAAATGATGTCCACAAACATCGGGTATTAGTGCAGATGGACAATAGTCACTTGATGGCAAGGAAGCACAGAGTAGTCACGAAAGGCATTGATAAAGAAGACGGATAATCTAACAAACCAACAGCTAACATTGACATATAGTTTAGTTACGCATGACAAATGATGTCTACAAACATCGGGTATTAATGCAGATGGACAACAATAACTTGAAGGCAGGGAAGTACAAAGTAATCACGAAAGGCATAGATAAAAAAGGCATCGTCAGTTGCACCGCAACTTAAATATTGTTTTAAAATATTTTTTTATTCTATATACGTTCTACAGGATACCCTGTATACGTCAAAGGCAATGTATTTGTTCAGCAACTATTAAATCTAAACTTGATTGGAAATACTGCAGCTTTAAAATTGCTTACCTTGGATGGATCGACCATAATCTTCCAACCGCATCTCATGTTGTTTTCATACTCAGTGTCAATGATGCCAAAAGTCCCTTTTGATTCAGTCAGTTCTGCTAGACTACCTCGACATGCTGCAACATATAATATACTATTCAGTTAGGTGTGAGCATGTGGTGCTGTATTCTACAATACGCTTCCGTGTTGTCTGATATTTACTTATCAGAGAAATAATTGTTCCTGATGTGGTGGTTCATATCATATATATATACTTTCTACACAAGAGTACACACTCTTGTTGTACAAATGTATGCTGTCATTGCTAGGGATAAACAATACAACTGAATTCATTAAATCGAATCGTACTACCTGAAACAGTTGTTAAACGTATACACCAAAGGAACACGTTGACAACTCAAACAGCAAGCTACAGTCTTTTTCAAGGGTTATGATTTGTGTGCAGCATTCCAGCCCATTCAACACAACTCTCCTCAGAAACCATAATATACATATATATATATATATATATATATATATATATATATATATATATATATATATATATATATATATATATATATATATATATATATATATATATATATATATATATATATATATATATATATATTTATACAACTGTTATAGGTATATATATATATATATATATATATATATATATATATATATATATATATATATATATATATATATATATATATATATATATATATATATATATATATATATATAATAATTACCTTGGACTGTGATAGTTGGTGTTGTAGGTTGTGTTGTGATCATTTCGTCAGCAGTTGCAGTCATTTCTTCTGAAGCTCTGGTAATTTTGTGTGCTGTTGCTGTTGTGGTCGGTATATGTGATTCTTTTCTTGGTTCTACTACTGTGGTCATTTCTCCTTCATTTGTTGTTTTGGTCGTTCTCTGGGACTCTGTTCTACTTTTGGTTGTTGTGGTCATATCTCCTGCAGCCGTGGTCATTTCTTCTGCAGTTGTGGTTATTTCTTCTGCATTTGTGGTCATTTCTTCTGCAGCTGTAATCATTTCTGCTGCAGTTGTGGTCATTTCTTCTGCAGTTGTGGTCATTTCTTCTGCAAGTGTGGTTATTTCTGCTGCTGTTGTGGTAGTTTTTTCAGCAGTTGTAGTCATTACTGCTGCAGTTATTGCTTTTGTTATTGCATGAGACTCTTTTTTTGGTTTTATCGTTGTGGTTACGTCTTCTGCAGTTGCGGTCATTTCTTCTGCAGTTGTGTTCATTTCTTCTGCTGTTGTGGTCATGTATTCTGCAGTTGTTGCAGTGATCGTTGTCTGGGATGCTTTTCTACGCATGACCATTGTTGTCGTTTCATATGCAGATGTGGTCACTTTGTCTGCAGTTGTTGCTGTGGTCATTGTCTGTCTTGTTGCATGTGTAGTCGTCAATGTGGTTTCTGCGGCTGTTTGTGTTTCCGGATCTGTTGTCGTTGGTTTTAGTGTATGTGTCGATTCTGCGTTTGTAGTGAGGAGCGTCGTGGGTCGAGTTGCCGTTGTAGTTCTTGTTGACGGGGAGACGATTAAATCCACAGCTTCGGGATTCAAGTATTGTCGAAATATGCTGTTCTTCTTCTCCGCTTCCCGCCGTATTTGAACCATTATTTGAATCGCCAAATTATTTGCATCACCACCTTCCCCGTTCCGCGGCACATTGATGTATTGCACGATGATTATGAATTGCACTAGAACGCTACCATTGCTGTGAAAACAACAATCAAAATTACTGCAAACAATGTCGCTATTATAATAACATATCGCTGTATAAGAAGAACACATTATGTTTCGAATTACTTATCTCCACAGTGTCTGCGTTATTTAACTGTCTTAGCTATTTCATGAATAACGATTACCTGCCTGTAGTAATCTGATTTATTATCCTTGAAGTGTAAAAATAGTCCGACTGAGATAAACAAAATGTGTACGTAACCTGGTAAACATTAACTTGAAGTTCATATTGAGGTGCTCAACAAGTTAAAAACCATTTGCTATAATTGATCCACTTATGAGATATTATTTTTTAATCGAGCAATATTATTTTATTTCTGTAGACGTTTGCACAATATTTCGAACGATTATCAAATATGTTGGTTTATTACATGTTTGTAGTGTTTCTTCTTTGTTTTTGTTTTGTTTAAGTAGAATATTACAAGCTTTTAGTATAGTTCCATCACATGTTATGCCAAATAACCGTTTTCATAATAATATAAATGTTATTTCAGTAACTGTATTGTGTGGAAACATATTTAACAACGATGTTCCTTAATTCCGTTCATTACACGTTTTAGCATTATGTACACGTCTTGTTATTCCAATTTATTTTTGCTGTGTATTCCATTGTCTCACTTACTGTATTCATGGCTAAAATATAGCAGGTAATCTGAATCAGGGTTTTCCATATTTCAACCATGTACTTTTAAATTTGCCACAATTTACTCTGCGTATCATTAGCATTCGTGGAGATAACAAAATCCGCAACACATAAAAACATACTGGATACAATTTATGTTGTTGCTTTCAACACAAGCATTGTAAAATACGACGTTAACCATTTAGATACCTATTGGCGGCGTCTCTTAAATGATGATACACTTCGGTAAAAGTAATTGTCTACAATAATTGTCTACTGGCGAATGGTAAAGCGGTAACAAAGGTCCATCACATTCAAGCGCAAGGTTTATGAACATCGCTTGAAACCGCACTATTTGAAAATGTCAATTTTAAAAGACGTAGAATCACTTACCTGAAACGAGTCACTTTGCATTTCTGAACATCGTCACCATTATCAAGCTGTGTTAACGTAGTCAATACCTGGAAGCAGCTAAATCATTCACTAACCTACAGGCCATTGTTTACTAACGGGCCACATAAACCTCCTTGTCTACTCGCTATCTGGGTGAGTTTACCACGGATGGCTTCCAGCACCTGATCAAACAACCCGCAGCATCAAACCAAATCCATATTTTCATTTATAGAAAATGTTTTTGTGATGTTGTCTATCAGCTGCATATTAAGATGACTACGATAGCAAACTTGATTATCATCATAATTTCAATAATGCCTATCGCTATGACAATTACATGTGAATGACGACAACAACTCCTACACTAAAGATAGGGAACACAAACCCGAGAGCAGAATTCATTCGCCAGTTTCTGGTATTCAGGCGAGTCAGGATTTCCATAGGTCTTCGGGTCGTAACGCAACTTGTCCAATCTCATCGTTGCGTTGAACGTCTCTGCAAACGACAATGTTAACACAATCGTATGTAAACGGACACAGAAAATTAGAATCAGAACGCAGGAACCGAAATGGGTACATTAAATAACAAATTAAAAACGCTGTGAAACAAATTACTCGTCGCAAACTTGAATACTAATCTCAAGTTATGTGAATCGGACCAAATTATATTCCGCACAAGGTAAAATAATATAGGCATGATCAATGCTTAAATCGATTGATTTTGCATTGATGTTCAAATCGAAAATATGGTCTTAACTGGTGGATACAGTTGGATAGCATTTCAATGTAGGCAAAGGAATTATGTCTACTCGAAGTAATTTCGGCAAGATTTTATAGATTCTTATCCCGCTGTTCAATGTTTACCTGTATGTTTACCGGTATCTCGAGGCGACGAGCTCTTGGTGGCTGCAACATAAAAGAGCACACACTCAGCTTTCGAGAAACCAACAACTACACAAACTGGTCCCGTTTTTGCCAAGTCTATTTACTTTATGCCTCGACTCTCGTACGCTCGTCGATGCAGCAGTTATGGATGCCTCGTAAAACAACATTGGTGTTAATGCATTTGCTGATTTCTATTGACTATTTTTCTCCCTATACGTGTCATTTCTGTCAGTCATGCAACGGCACGCGCAGTGCCTGGAAAGACTTGAGGGAATATATGCAAGTGATTGGCCCCCTTATTTTTAAGAATGATGCTCATCAGCTAACTCAGAAGCAGACACAAATGCTGCTCAAAATAATCGTTATATTGTTTATTCAATCGTAATCACGGCCGTATCCAGAATTTTCATTGGGGGCACAACTTCTGTAGTTATGATGTAAACGGTTTTTTTCCGAAAAAAATTACCAAGTGCTACGCTTTGACGAATATATATATATATATATATATATATATATATATATATATATATATATATATATATATATATATATATATACGTATATATATATATATATATATATACGTATATATATATATATATATATATATATATATATATATATATATATATATATATATATATATATATATATATATATATATATATATATATATATTTGCACTGGTAGTAGATGTTTCTTATTGGAATCGGTCACTATTATTATCGGTCTAAAAACAAAATTGCACCCACCATTTGGAGTGGGGGTGATCATAATGCCAAAATGCATAATGCCCAAATCAGGGAGATATAAGTTAAATTGATATAGTGACTTTAGTGTTCCCGACATATCACTTTAGCAGGCCACCTGGAAACGACAGCATCGTAATCGACACCTGACCGAAACTATGCAACTACAAGCGTACTAGCGCATTCGTTTAAAACGCAAAAACAGACAGCGGCCAGATGCTTTGACATTTTCTTTGTTTGTATCAACGTGCTGACGACATAGCGCCTATACGGGGACCTAATAAAACACTGGCTGCTTGCACTGAAGCCATAAACTGCTATAAAATGTTATTTTGACATATCACAAAATGTGTACGTTGATATATATATATATATATATATATATATATATATATATATATATATATATATATATATATATATATATATATATATATATATATATATATATATATATATATATATATATATATATATATATATATGTATTCTTACCACCATTCAAATAGATAGTGATGCCGATGAGGGACGCAATGACAATCGACAGGAGAACGAACACTAGAGCCAGGCCCCGACTGCTACACAGCCATTTCCGTCGGAGCTGTGAGGACGACGGGGCGGGAGCTTCTGGTGGCGACGGAGGATCGAGAGGTTTAGCGCCGAGCACCAAGCTATTGAACGGCCAAACCTTCCATTCCGGGACCAACCGAGTCTTCAGCGGTTGCCAGTAATGCGTCATTCGAGAATATGACGCGGCCGGCTACAGTCCATACAAATGAACAAATAAGTATAGGAGTCGGTCGGTCGGTCGGTCGGTCGGTCGGTCGGTCGGTCGGTCGGTCGGTCGGTCGGTCGGTCGGTCGGTCGGTCGGTCGGTCGGTCGGTCGGTCGGTCGGTCGGTCGGTCGGTCGGTCGGTCGGTCGGTCGGTCGGTCGGTCGGTCGGTCGGTCGGTCGGTCGGTCGGTCGGTCGGTCGGTCGGTCGGTCGGTCGGTCGGTCGGTCGGTCGGTCGGTCGGTCGGTCGGTCGGTCGGTCGGTCGGTCGGTCGGTCGGTCGGTCGGTCGGTCGGTCGGTCGGTCGGTCGGTCGGTCGGTCGGTCGGTCGGTCGGTCGGTCGGTCGGTCGGTCGGTCGGTCGGTCGGTCGGTCGGTCGGTCGGTCGGTCGGTCGGTCGGTCGGTCGGTCGGTCGGTCGGTCGGTCGGTCGGTCGGTCGGTCGGTCGGTCGGTCGGTCGGTCGGTCGGTCGGTCGGTCGGTCGGTCGGTCGGTCGGTCGGTCGGTCGGTCGGTCGGTCGGTCGGTCGGTCGCTCGGTCGGTCGGTCGGTCGGTCGCTCGGTCGGTGTGCATACGTAAGTACTAGGCGTAACACACCAGAATCGTACAAATGCTCAACCATTGGATTGCATATAATATTTCATATACATGTTTATGTATGTTCAAAGTGTAATGTTCCGTCTCATCCGTTTCAAATAAAAAAACGTATTACTATTTTACGAGTTTATCACATCAGTACACTAACTATGCTATTGTCTTTACCTTCGTATGCGTCTTTACGTGTAATAATGTGTAGGCACAGTTATGTTTTTACCTTTGCGTGTGCATATATGCACAATAGTATGTGTTTGCATGTATTAATGTGTGCGGGTGCGTGCGCGTGCGCATGTGAGTGTGTGTGCGCGCGTGCGAGCGCGTGTGCGTGCGTACGGGCGCGCCCGCGTGTGTGTGTGTGTGTGTGTTTGTGTGTGCGTGTGTGTGGGCGTGTGCGTATGCGTGTGCTTGTGAGTGAGTGTGTGTGTGTGTGTGTGTGTGTGTGTGTGTGTGTGTGTGTGTGTGTGTGTGTGTGTGTGTGTGTGTGTGTGTACAACATGTGCCTATGTGCATGTATACACACAGATGCACGTTGCATTACACGTTAACTCCATGATATGTTATTTGTGTATGGCACAAACACTTTTAGGCATGGGTTAAAATAAAACGTCACTGTTAATTACTGGCTCTATGACTTCACATATGAAATTACAAGCTGCTAACCTACCCGCACATATTCGTCACAAGTGCTGCCGTTCTCATTTTCGATGTCTCTTTCGTCGTTTGGTCGCCACGAGAAGAACGACATGCTGCTCGTGTACATTCAACAAGACATGTTGCTGTGGAGGAATCAACCGTCGGATTGCCTTTCACCTGACAGCGTCAGTGGTAGACCCCGTTCGTTTGAGGGTCGACTCTTGCCTGAACTACCCGCTGAGCGACATCATAAATTCAACAGAATGACGCATGATACGTCGAATCACCGACGAACACACAAACCTGGGTAAACAACGACCCATGTGATTCGTTCAGGGAAGGACCGCCTGACAGAAACAATATTTTCGGCTTGATATTGTCATGTCGTCACAACAACTAAAGGGTAATATAATTTATATATTGTGTGTGTGTGTGTGTGTGTGTGTGTGTGTGTGTGCGTGTGTGTGTGCGTGCGTGCTTGCGTGCGTGTGTGTGCGTGTGCGTGTGCGTGTGCGTGTGCGTGTGCGTGTGCGTGTGCGTGTGAATGGAATGGAATATGAATTATTGACTGGAAATATAATATTTGTAATGCGACTTATACTTGATTGAATGATATATACACGTACGCACTCACGCACACGCGCAAAAACAACCACGTTTCAATGAATCATGAAATATTTATCAATTGCTCAAAAAAGGGCTATGCCATAGCAATTTAACAAGATTTAACAAGATTGCCGTGCAAGACAAAATACCCAGATGGCAAATGGACAAGGAAGCCAAGACATTTTTGTCCACACCACGTTAATCTTCTTTATTCCCGATGTTTGGACAGTGTGCCTGTTGGTGGACTTCCAACCGAATACTGTCGATTGTATCTCCATATGTGTGCTATGTCTACGTAAAACGAATATGTAGCAACTTGCCCCTATATACAACTAGCCCCGGTCTACTCTACCTTGTGGTAATGTTAATTTTGCTGATTTGACTGAACCGGTCAGTGTTTCTTTTGCAGTTCCAAATGTATGCGTGTATTGTTCCGTAATTACTTACAACACAACGCGCTGCCAGAGTCGCTCTCAGTACGTTTCAATACAATAGATCCAACTATGAAGATCGAACAATGTAACTGTCTAGACAGGGCGAGTAAAACAAACTTGCTCAATGCGAGTGGTCGGGAGGGGTTGCGACGAGTGTGGGCCAGTATTTTTCGACTGAAATTTAATGGGCACAATAACATATAGTTAGACGCCATATATTTAGCCAACTTTTATTTTCAAAATCAATGAACCGTTACTGACCTTAAGCTTATTTTATGTAGAAGGTCGTTTAGCATAACTTCTCCCTGTTAGGCAATGTCAGCAGCAGAAACTTGAATGCTAACATAAATACATCAACGCCCAGTTCGCAGTAGAATAAAATGTTGTTTACGATTTAGTAAACCATTCGCCTAACCCTCTTTCATTGTACGTTATATTTATGGGTGCGTCGTCTCTCGTTTTCCATATCGGTCAGTCTGGTCGGCCAATTCGTGATATGTACCTATTGTACTAGGCTGTTTTGTAATAGGCCGAGGCGAGAAATAGATAAACCGGTAATGGAATAAAGACAAGTTGGTCCATTTAACACGTTTTTGACGTAGTTTCTACGATCGTTCAATATAAATACGCTGATATGATGCTACGACTTGTATCTTTTTATCAAACATAACCACTTCAATTATTTTTTTGTAGCATTCACCAATGTTAAACGAAATGTATAAAGATGTATATATTGAACTACATCAATCTCAAATCAGACGTACAATTGCCATTGTAATGCTTGTGTGTTGACATATTAAAGGTTTGCCGTGGTCATTCGCACCCTGCGTGTCCGTCCCGTCCGATGTTGGACCGCTTGAACTACCGCTTCAGTGGGGAGTCCCAGTGTGGACGGTACGAGGTCGGTGACTATTGTTGTCGGTCGTACAGAAATACGACAACGCCCAGGTTTTTCACCATATGACAAGCGAAAAGGTCGCTGCGAAAACGTTATTTACGATTAAGTGTGTCATTCTGCCAACCTGCTTTCATTCAGCGCTGTGTTTATGTGTGCTTGCTACACAAGTGCTCATCGTTGATTTATTTGTGCCTTTCGTGCGACTCAGCGTGAAGTCTAAACCGACGGAAACATTTAGGAGTGTTTTCTATGCCTCACTGCTTTAAAATATTAACACACTAGTGTTGTCACACATGGACATCCACCTGATGACTTTTGGTCAAAAAGAGATCTGGTGACACTAGCTATGTTGACAACTACATACCCATTGCACTAGTTACAGCTGCTTCTAAGAGTTTTGAAATGACACTGCTAATGGAATTATACCTGGGTACAACTGGTAATCCCTTTTTGTTTCAAGAAGGGACATTCGCTGATCATTGTATAGATGTATTACACATTTTATTCAGAATTATAGAAACTACAACAGACCTGTGTGTGCACGCTTTTTAGATGCATCTAAATTATTCGATAGACTTAACCATTGGACAGTATTTAAGAAACAACTTAATCGATGTGTGCCTATCTTTACGTATTTTGTTATACTGGTACATAACCCAAATATTATGTGTTAAATGGGAACCACAACCTCAAGTTCTATGGTGTTCGATAAGGCGGAATATTATTGCCATATTTATTTACGGTATATGTGGAAGATCTAAGTAATACATTAAACAATGCTGAGGTTGGATGTCACATTAACAACTGTTGTGTTAGCCATGTGTTCTATGCAGACGAGTTACGTGTTACTGCGGCGAGTCCCTGTTGTCGTCAGGCTTTGTTTTTCTTCGTGAAAAGCCCCAAGGGGTTTATAGAGGATCAGGTGAACAACGCACTCCAGATGGCAAGTGAACAACGCACTCCAGATGGCAGGTGAACAATGCCCTCCAGATGGCAGGTGGACAACACACTCCAGATGACAGGTGGACAACGCACTCCAGATGGCAGGTGGACAACGCACTCCAGATGGCAGGTGGACAACGTGGTCAACGTGGCAGGTGGACAACGTGTACAACGTGGCAGGTGGACATCGTGGACAACGTGGACAACGTGGCAGGTGGACAACATGGACAACGTGAACAACGTGGCAGGTGGACAACTTGGACAACGTGGACAACGTGGACAACGTGGACAACGTGGACAACGTGGACAACGTGGACAACGTGGACAACGTGGACAACGTGAACAACGTGAACAACGTGGCAGGTGGACAACGACGTGGACAACGTGGCAGGTGGACAACGTGGACAACGTGGCATGTGGACAACGTGGACAACGTGGCAGGTGGACAACGTGGACAATGTGGACAACGTGAACAACGTGGACAACGTGGACAACGTGGACAACGTGAACAACGTGGACAACGTGGCAGGTGGACAACGGTTCCCCTCACAAATCTATAAATTTAGTTTTTGAACATATTCATATTTGCAACATTTATATAATCTTTATATCGTGTGTTCTATTAATTTGTTTTATGTGAGAATGAATACTTCCTTATCATCACTCGAAACATTGTTTTATTAAAGCAATTTCGTGTCCTCTAGTACTTCAAACTTCCTTAAATTTTGAAGAAATGTGAAAATAAACCTATTCATTCAGAAGTGCAATCAAACAACGGATATATGATACAGCTTTATACATAACCATTAACAATAGTACGAATAGTATTATTTTCGCCACTTAAATATCACATCGCCAGCAGCGGATCCTGGGGGTCTTAGGGGTTTACATTGACTAAGGTGGCGCCCCTGGGCCATGGAGGGGGTCTTAGACCCTCCTGTGTCCGTGGCAAATATTACGGTAAAGGAACTCGTATATAGGACTACATCGGAACTAGCGTCAATGTAAAGATTGGAGTATTAGCAGCCGGCTAATATTATCCCTTATGTAAGTACAACCCCCCCACCTCCCTCGGTTCGTAAGTAGAATGACATATGACTACGACTGACTGAGACCCCCCTGCCAACAAGCCTAGATCCGCCCCTGGTTTGACTGCATATTTCAGTCTTCGTTGCGGGTCGCTTGTCTGCTGCCCAGGCCGCGAACCACCCATATATATAATATGCCTTATTGTGTTGTCGACCACAACCTCTGTATCGCAACAGCTATAAACACATATGGTTGCGACACCGTAGTCACTTCAATTGTTTAAGACGGCACTTGCGGTGGTTTGACACCCATCTATTACACCTGGGTGATCGTATCACCGCCTGCTACCCAGAAGAAGGTATGCACATACTTATGCCATTTGGGACAGTGCAGATTTGGCGATTTTTAGATTACAATATTAATACATAGGATTGAAATGGTGCATCAAAACATATATCACTGATATTATTTATTGATATTAAAAAGGGAATAACAACAAAGCACTGTCTAAAACGTGCTTGCAGCATGTACATAAAGTTGATATACTATATAATATATTTTATTATTAGTTGTTTACTTATCTATAGTTTTAACCTATCTCTAATGCATATTTTAATGCATATTTGGGTTTTTACCTGAAATAAAGGTATTCGTATATGTTCATATTGTGCATAGCATATGTCAACATTAAAATGTTGATGTTTACAGCGTTTAACTCGCAAAACACGCGTATAATTTATAAAATGATCGGCTATCACGTTGCAATGTGACGTCAGTTATGTTAAATGCTTAAATTCCGTCGAGTGATTTGCAGTTTCTCTCATGGACATGGTTTGTCTCATGGGGGGCTTACATGCGTGCGTGGAATGTATTTTTCATCGAGTCACCAGACAGCGCCACATTAGTCAGCGTCAGCGGCCGCCAGAGGAAGACTCTTTGAAGGCTTTATTTCACAAGAGGCAGGGATCTGGAGTTTACAGCTACTGCCAGCCTCTAACTGCAAGTTTCCGTAATAGCAATTAGTAAATGTGAAGGAACAAACAAACTATGTTGAAAACATACATTGATAAGAGAAAAGAATAAATTAAAGATACACTATATATCAACTGTAAAATAAATATTTTAAAATGTCAATGTCCGACTGATGTTTATACATTACGGTCGAGGACAGTGTGTCGTCCTCAAAGGGATAGTGTTTTCATTCCACTTGTTCTGCCATAGCCACCCAATATGACTGTTAACGAATAAAGAATAAACTCGAATAAAACCTGTCACCTAATAAACCCAGAACAAATTATCAAACTATGTTAGATTTTTTGTGAAGATGCTGTTATATAAGCATTAATAATATAAGTAACGAATCACTATAAATGTAGGTAGACGTTAATAAATTGTAAGTAAACACGCTTCAAATATAATGATAAGTACACATATTTGAACAATAAGTATGTTTTATTAAACGAGACATGCTTCTATCGTTATTTCTATTTTGTTATTAAATATTACAGTATTCTCTTCATGATAGCAGTTACCTTGATTGAGGACAGTTGCTCTCCAGTGTCAATTCTGCTGGTTCTGATCAAAATACTCGGGCCACATAGTAGACAAATCGAAAGTTGGCTTACATTTTGTAGCACTAGTCGATTGCTCGAGTCTTACCCAATCATTGTAAAATTAATAACTCGCTAGTTAAATATGGTATACCAGTTGGATTTATTAAGGATTGTGAAATGAGAGTAACAGTGTTGAAATTCCGTTTTCTGCAGGAGTTTGTATGAGTTTCGGATGTTTTTACATTTTGTGTACTCGAATAAATGATATTGTGAAAGTATCGACGTCTTCTCCATCCTTCTGCAAGTATACCTATATACCGGTGTGATTTTGTAATTTACCCTCAACACAAGTAAGGGATCGTTCAATCCAGAGTCCATTTGGATTGAATGAAGATCAAACACGTTATCCAGGTTCGACTCTTGGTTAGAGGTTTAATCCGATTTAATGAACAACGCGATACAGTCACAATAATGCATTCATAACTAACAGTGTCACACATTAAATGCTAAATATGGGTGTACTCGTGTGTCCACTAATGGTTGCCTGGATTGGGTTATGAAATAATTTAACATTTTAATAGCCTTAAGACATGAGGTGGGTGTTAACCGGCAATGGCCTATCCATACCGAAGTTTAAAACGACACCTATGGGACTAATCTATGTTTCCGTACGGAGCAGAAACATGCGTCACGTGTCCTGTACCCGAGCCGACAAGATCACTTTGTTGAAGTTTAAAACTACAACTTTACACAAATGTTGAATGTATCTTCTCAGCTGAGAGTCCGACGGACTTACTTTGCTAAGCAAAATTCCCGGACTTTTAATTCCCGACGTTACGACAAAACACATGCATACATCCAGCGCGCTACTCCGATTACAATGAAAACTACGCTTGCGTGGATTATGCGTCCTCGTAACTGAGGGGTGGTGTAGAGCTGGACGTCCACAATACATTCGACCACATCAACGTTTCATTTCAAGGCGGGCACTTGTGTTCGTCTACCGCGCACCATCAATCTAAACCAGGTGTGTCGGTAAACACACATACATGATAATTGGTTCTCTGCTGTTTCTCCTGGGAAGTTTTAACTGCATTGTACCTCTCATCCCTAATACCATTATATATCAAAACCGACCGTAGTAACTTCCCACAAACAGCAAACAACAATGCAGCACACACGTAATAAACAACTTACGATAAACTGTATTTGTTGTGTTAAAATCTAAACTAAAAATACAAACTACAAACTATCGACGACGATGAATACTAATATAATTCGCGATCGACAGAGGTTTATGCAGATTGCCCTCTCACCAGGAAATGTAACTAGAGAGTTGGCGCATGCGGATTAAAACTACTAGGCTCAGGTGAACCGTATTAGACACCGCAAGGCTTATAGCCTCATAGTGGAAACGTGCTGGGCCCATAACCCAGATGTCAGGTAATCGAAACCACGCTCTGCTAGCTTTTTAAACGCATAACTTTGTTTTCAAACTTGTTTTGAAAGAAAAAAAAATGTACCATGCCGCAATCAATATACCAAATTTCAATATGCTGTGGGTGTTCCATTTGTATTAAATATACCAACACATTTGTATAATCGCGTCCCGCCAGATGTCGCCTGTGTCGCCAGCCAGTCAGTCTATCTATCCGCCTGTCTTTCTGTGCGGACAATGCAGTTTTGGGTCCCTTTCAGTCAGGGACTTTTCCCTTGAGCCGTCCTAGAACACTTTATACAGATATAACAATAATTCAAGTTTGTCAGTCGACAAAAGCCATTTTACGGGTGCATAACAGTGCGAATTTTTATAATTTACGGCAACACTTTTTAAATAATGTAGTTTGCTAAAGCAAATTAGCAGACCGCGGTTTCGATCCAAGGACCTCTGAGTTATGGACCCAGCATCCTTCCACTGCGCCACTCTGATTCGGTGCACACAGCGGCTCATTTGGCCCTACCACTGCGATACCCGCTAGATGGCGAACTGGTTTCAGTCGCTGCTGCCGCCTGCACGAATAGTATGGGAGGGGAGACAGGGGCTAGTTTTTACAATTTTCAGTTAAAGTCACTTTTTATGAAAAGTATGTTAACGTATACATTAAGTGTTAATAAAATGTACCGTACCAGTTATATTCCATATTGTTGTTAAGTAGATATGTGAAGTTTCCCAGGCGCAGTCGACTGTAACAATTAGCCTCGTAAGCAGGGCAGGTTGTTACAGCAAAGAACGTGTGGCTCGCAAAGCACGTGTAACTCGTATGTGTTACTGTTATTACATTAATTGGCTTATACACACTTCATTCATTCATCCCTTGAACGGGCCGATCGTACAGGTGCGCGCTTGGAGGCTTCCACAGAGACCTTTCTCCATCTGGGACAGTTGTGAGCAGCATCGCATAATTCCTATGGCTCTAGACCCGTCCACTCTCGAATGTTGTCCATGTACATTTGTTTTTTGGTCTTCCCCGTTTCCTGCCGTCTTTGGCCGCGCCTTGTAGTACTTATTTTGCAAGTGTGTGTGGTTGTATTGCCAAACCATTGGAGTTTTCGGCGTTTTACTGTGGCCAAAAGCAGTTATTCTGGTCCTGCGGCTTCGGTGATGTCTTGCATTACTGATATTGGTTATGTGGTCTATGTAAGAAATGTTCACTATCCTTCTGAAATAGTTTATCTCAAATGCGGCTATTCTTCTTTCGGACTCGGCTTTCAGCGTCCAGCTTTCGCATCCGTATGTCAGCACTGACACAACCAGGCTTTTATAGAGTCGTATCCTTGTTGCTGTTTTGATGTTGTTGTTGCTCCATATCTTCTTGAGCTTTGCTATAGCTGATGGTGACAGGTTTATCCGTGGGCATGTTTCCTCTGTGGAGTCGATCGACCCGAGGTACTTGAATGATTTTACTTCTTCGAGGCGTTCTCCGTTCATTAATATATTCCAGTGTTGTTGTAAGTTCTTGTAGCTCCTCCTCTGTTCCAGCGATTAGGTCAATGTCATCTGCGAATCGGAGGTTGATAATCTCTCTTCCGTTTATCGATATCGTGCCACTGAAGTTGATATACACTTATACATCTTATACACAGTGAAATAAAGCGTTCACACGTCGTGGTTAAATATGTTTTGCTCTTTCAGGCATTGTCAGTACACGACTCGCCGGCTGAGTCATCGGTGCAAGCTGTCTGAACGTTTTACAATTGTTGCCCAATTAGTGTTGTTATATATGTATCAAAGCTAGCAGAGCGTGGTTTCGATTCAGTGACATCTGGGTTAAGGGCACAGCACGTTTCCACTATGCGGCTATAAGCCTTGCGGTGTCTAATACGGTTCACCTGAATTGAATCAGAGCTAGTGTATACCGAGCTGCGTCACTCCACGAATTAGCATGGAGGAGCCATTTTGTAAATTGACGTTCAGCGCCACCAAGTAGGGGGCAGCTACAACTTTCGTCAGCGCGTCCGGTAGTTCGACTCTGCATGCATCAACTCTCAAGTTACATTTCCGGGTGAGAGGGCAATCTACATAAACCGCTGTTGACAATAAATATGTTAGGTTGACAATGCGATTGAGTTACATTCTTTCTGCTTCACAAACGCAAACATTTCTCGGATATTATTGCCTTTTTACTAACTTATTATATACCGAGCTACGTCACTCACGATTTAACATATAAGTACCATTACGTAAATTTACGTTCAGCCCCACCACGTAGACGGCAGCTATAATTTGTAACTAGAGAGTTGGCGTATGTGGAGTCGAGCTACCGGATGCGCTGACGAAAGTTGCAGCTGCCCCTACTTGGTGGCGCTGAAAGTCAATTTACATAATGCCGGAGGGACGCAGCTCTGTATACACTAGCTATGGTTGAATTTAAATATAATAATTAATGAATTGAATAATTGCTTGATTTAGTGCAACTGAATAAAATTATTATTTTATTATTATTATTATTGCTTGTTGTTTGAAATTAATCAGAATACTACGATGTACACGCATCAGGCGTGGAGACGTCATTGCGTGAAACCGTTGAGTGCGTTAACCAATCACATTCTGTGGTATTCTCGTGTGACGTGATAGTTCTGTAGCAACCATTTGCGCGTTCGAAGATGGAGTTGTCGGAAGTGTTTCTTATCGATTTACTTAGTTAAGTGCAATTTCTGGATTGCTGTAATTTCTTGTAGGTAACCAGGGTTCGGAAGAGAGTAAACTCCTTTCGCTGTTCATAGCATTTGGTAAATCACACCTCCTCCATCACTTACGAGGGTATTGAGGTTGGGTGGCCGCCTTGCAGATTCCTTCCCTGGATTACCCGCCGTCTGTATATGTAAGTCATTTTCAGAATCCGTTTTCAAATTTCGCAACTATCAAGTTTGGCTGCTTCTTGATTAATCCTAACACCAAAAATAGAAAATGACTTGCATAGTACTAACGGTGCCTTTATTCGTCTTTCTATGTAACATTATTCAAATAAAACGTTCAAAACTATATCGTATGTTTGTTTTGATGTTGATTAGCGAAGCAGACTAAGAAGCCTCGTTAGGAATAGGACCCCCAACGGCAGTCCTTGGAAACAAACGTATCGATCGCAGTCCTAAGCTACTTCTACTGCAGTCTTTCCCGAAATGCTCCTCGCTAAGTTCCGGCTGTTACATAAGTTACTTCCGTTGATGGCGCCACTAGATTACTTCCGCCAGAGCTAGTGTATACCGGGCTGCATCACTCCGACCTGCGCCATTTTGTAAATTGACGTTCAGCGCCACCAAGTAGGGGGCAGCTACAACTTTCACATTCAGCGCGTCCGGTAGTTCGACTCCGCATGCGCCAACTCTCTAGTTACATTTCCGGGTGAAAGGGCAATCGGCTCAAACCGCTGTTGACAATGCGATTATGTCTCATCCTATATGCTGCACAAACGCAAACTGTTCTCGAATGTTATTGCTTTTATTACAAACCTCCTCAAACTTGGTAATGTAGTCTTCACAACTGACGCGGTTATACAACTGGACATCCGTTGAAGGCAAGAACACAAACGAACAATTGGACACATCGGCATCGAATCATTGACATTGACAATGACATTGTCATTGTTGACAGTGAAGTTGGGGATATCAATGAATATTTCGCATTGGCATATATATTTAGTTTTGCGTGTTGCATTATATGTGTCATATATGTTTACCATTACATGTATGATAACATTATGCAGATATCAAATAAAGCTGATAACTCTAAAATACGTGTTGGTTTTTGGCGTCTAATTTGTCTATGTCTATGACTATAAATGTTTATGGCTATGCCATGGCTATGCTATACCTATGGCTGTGATTGCTCTGTTGATATACTTATATTTCAATACTGAATTTAAATTGGTGTATTAGATGGTTACATTGCAACTGGTATTTGTAAAGTTAATTGATGTAAAAGTAATTTACCCCAATTGTGGATTCAAATGCACATACAATTATGCACACACAAATAATATATGAAAGTGAATGTTAATGTATTTTCATGACTAATTTTACAGTTCTCGTGATGTTTATAATTATTCTTTATGAGATACATGCACATGTATCCTTGTAAATTCAATGTAATTCACATCCAGTTTACACATGACACTTTGTGTACTTCACAGATATGGTTCCATAGACATGGTTGTCACTTGAGCAGCAGGTGAGAGTCATTATTATGAAGAACGTCATAGTTGGAACAGCACTGCAAAGCAGTTACTACATTAGCTGACGAACTGTGATGAAGCACCAGTTGTCTAACACCGTCCATGAGAGGAAAGGCAGATCTTGAGAGAAGATGACCGCTAATGAAGATCACGTTAACAACCGGTGACATCTAAGACGATGACACGAGAGCTGCAGATAAACTTTATCATTTACCAGAGCAACTACAGACACACGAAAAGTCACAACTCACACTTGTATTACATTATGTGAATAATACAATGTGCACAAATATACCACATTACGTGAAACTTACCTCTGTTCAGTATTACATTTTGAGAAATAATGTAGATTTTCCAAATAATAGAAATGCAAATTGTGACATCATCCAGTAAACAAGAATGTGAACATCATAAAGACCCCACAAGTATAATGATACGAATAAGAAAATATCTTCAAATTCGAAGCTGTGGATTTTATGCTCTTCCCATCTGTAACACACAAATAGTAAAATCAGCTACATGCATAAAAGTATTAAAACAAAATCTCACCTTTGCCCTACCTACAACTAAAAATGTAAGTAAATACTAGCAAATTAGTTAATCGATTTCAGTCACACCAACCAAGTATGTAGCATGAAACTTGCAACTACAGACACATGACAAATAACATTACATCTTACACTTTACACTTGTATTACATTATGTGAATAATACAAACTGCACAAATATGCCACGTTACATGAAACTTACATATGGCTCTGTTCCACATTACATTTTAAAACAGTAGAAATACCCCATAGGCATGATACGAATAAAATTCCAGGCTGTAGATTTTATGTTCTGCCCATCTGTAACACACAAATGGTAAAAACACAGCCCTAACTCTTAATGTAAGTAAAACTACATAATTACAACAACACATAAAGCCTGAATAAGGGATCATTTGAAGTAATTAATAGCACATTAAGATATACTAAAATATACAAGCTGAAGTCATTGTTAAGTACAAAAAAAATAATGTTTCTCATTCAATATAATATGATACTGAATAATAGCAAAATGTGTTGTAAGAGACAGAGCGGGACGACTGAGCGATATGTCCCCTTCATCACCGGAATTCTCACTGTCAGTGCACTTGATGGATATGTTTTGCTTAAGCCATGGTTACCGTAATGAGACACAATTACAATGTCCAAGTCATTTCACATGTAGTATTTTGTAATTCTTCTTAAAAAAGCGCCGTTTCCATAAGTATTGCATGTTTAAAAGTGTGTGCATGGAAAATTACCGGTGCCATGGCCATGGGCATGGAGAATATTTACCTAGTTATGACTTATGAGTTATGTATCACGATACAAGTTTAACATCCATTCGTTGCACAACGAAATTTCCTACGATTTTCATTTATCTAAAAAAATGAATCATACTTACGTAAGCCACCTACATTGTAATATATAAATAGAGCAGATAACGACACAAATAACTTTTGTTAATTTACAACGCACAGAATATTTTCGCAGCCACCGAGTGCACTGTGTCTGCGACTGTATTGTCTTTGCTCAGCCTCGGAGTTGAACCGACTACTCTGTCTCTGACACAAATGACTGCAACTATGGTAAACATTCAAAATAACTGTACATAATCCTGTTAATAAGTATTTGTGATGATACATTAACCAGTTTACCTGACCGACAGTTACGAAAACTTTTACGTCACTGTACTCCTGTGATATCTGTAAGATTGTTTACCGTGCCCAAATGGCGCTCAAACAAGTTGTAGTTGCCGCCTACGTCGTTGCGCTGAACGTCAATTTACATAATGGTGCTTCCGTGTTAATTCGTAAAGTGCCCTAACTCGATATACAATAGGGTAGTAATAAAAAATATTCCAGAACTGTTTTGTGTATGTGTAGCAGATTGGATAAAACCCAATCGACAGAGCTTTATGCATATTGCCCTCTCACCCGGAAATGTAACTAGAGAGTTGGCGCATGTGGATTAGAACTACCAAGCGATGATGAGAGTTGTAGCTGCCCCCTACTTGGTGGCGCTGAACGTCACTTTACAAAATGGCTTCTCCATGTTAATTCGTAGAGTGACGCAGCTCGGTATACACTAGCGTTGATATAGGCCGTAACGTGCTGCTACCTATCGGATGAGTTAGAACTAGAGAAGTTTGTAGACCGTAACGTGCTGCCACCTTTCGAATGATTTAGAAATAGTCAACATAGGCAAAATGACGTTTGTTGATAGAAAAAGGAGAACAATATTCTGAACGAACTCCTTCAATAGAATAGTAGGGATGACAGTGATAGTGAAGATGACAGGTTGGCAGTAAGAGTTGCAGTTATAATGGTAATGCCAAGGTAAGTCACTTATCTACTTGGCATGAATCAGTGACAGTCAGTCACAGTACAGCACTGCCACGGCACGCCACTGCCACTGGCAGTTCCACTGCCACGGCACGCCGCTGCCACTGGCACTGGCAGTTACACTTTAATTAGCTTGGCTATTTTTATGGCAGTTTAACAGGAAATATTGAAGACACTTTTTCACAACAGTTACTTATTCTAAATCACTAAAAAATATTTCATAAATGTAATAAAAAAATAGTCTTTCGAATAACACAACGATGTCGATTATCGGAAGACGAAAAAATTAGTTTCGAAAAAAGACGCAGCCAGTTGCTACGGATTGTAACCTGCTGATTTATATAGTACACCTATGCTATGGCAAGACACACCGAATTAAATGTATGAATTATATAAACAGCATGGGCCGTTGTTGTGTATCGTTAACTTTCCTGTCACACACAAGTCAATTTGCCCGGAACAAAATTCGGTCCAGGCTCAGGCCCAGGACCAATTTTTGGCAGCAACATTTGATCTCCCTTCTCCCTTGTCTTGTCTGGCCTAAAATTGCACGAATAAAACAGTTTTTGTTGCTAAGAGCTTTGGCTTTTCGCAAAATAGTCAATTGACTTCAAATTAAGAAGGGCATTAGTTAGAATCAGACTTATTTAGAGCAATTAACATGAAACAGAGCAAGTACTAATTCAGTGTGCAGTGTCAAAGAATAAACGATAGATACATGCCGGTAATTATGATATCACTAGTTATGCAAAATTCAAATCATAGCCAACGCCAAAGCCCCACAGTAATATTGGTGATATAGGGAAGGCAGTGCTAGTTGAGCCACTGGGTTAGTTGAGCCACCCATGTTTCCCAGGAAACTACAACAGTGACAGTTACATGGTATCACCCAGTGGTTGTACGTGTTATTAGAACACGGTTGACGTAAAATAAGTGCCATTTGTCATAACTGTCAGAACATGTGAGTTAAAAGTATGTTTATTTTTTATTTTTCAAAACTGTTGGTGATTGTGATTAATGTATGATGGTGTGTAAATGATCAATGCATGTGACCAGACTTTATTGTCTGTGCACTTACAAACGGTTTAACAATGCACAGGGAAGGAATATTATTCAGATCACTTCATGCATTAATGAGACATTATTTAAAAAAGCTTACTTGTCGAAATGGGCTAGTTGAGCTACGCAAGGCCCAAGGGAGGGTTAGTTGAGCAGCGGTTAAAGAATAAGGACGAGTGTTCGTTACCCCAAAATGCATCAAGGAATTCATTTTCCCGAACAAATTGGGATATTCGATAGCTACAAGGCAACATATTAGCAGTTAGTTACACTGGTTGCAATTTGCCTGTAAGATTATATTAATTAAGTGTGTCGACTTATTAATTAAGCATGTAGACTTGTCATAGATGTGTTGTACCCATTGGGTAGATGTGTTTGCTGAGTTGCTATGAAATGTTCGTACAAGGCCTACGTCAATTGTACAAATAAAACATTTACGCTATACTATGGCTCAACTAACCCCACATCAAGACATTAGTATTAGTTGAGCCAGCTTATGAACCCTATTTGAATCAGTTACATATAATTATCTATACTTACTAGATATATTATGTTTGTATAAAATGATCTACTAGTAATCATATTTTATGTCAGTAAAAACAATTTTGATATATCTGTGCCATAGATATCAAGTAAAAGTGGAGGCATTCCCACTATTTTCACGGACACACAATTGATACAAGGGCAACAATATGTAATACTATTAACAGTAATGAGTACTATATCGTTACATGTATTAATCGGTCACTTTAAAGCTTGGTGCAGTTGTTACTCCTTGTTCACTGAATTTAGATGTCGTCTTTACACTGACTGAACTGCAATGAAGCATAATAAATCACCTTGAGTGGATGGAATTCCACCAAGACTACTAATGAAAAGAGTAGAACAAATTAGTACACCACTTGGCGACTTGCAAGGGTGTTCAACTTGTCATCAAAAAGGGAATGGTTCCTTTTGAATGGAAAGAAGCAAACATCATACCATTATTTAACAAGAGTTCGAGAAATAAGCCACACAATTACAGACCAGTGAGGGTAACATCAGTGATTTCTAAATTTGATTTGTGATTTGTAAAGGTTAATTAATGACCATATGGTGGACTTCCTTGTTAATACATGGTTTCCTAAAAGCGATCTCATGCTTAGCAAATAGTTTTTGTAGTAGATTTTGTTTTTTTTAGAAGTGGATAGAAGAGAGATCACCAGTAGATATTATCTAATTAGATTTCCAGAAAGCTTTCGACAACGTGCCACATGAAATACTACTTCTTAATTAAAAGCCCATGGTATCGGGGATAGCATAATCAACTGGATTGAAAACTGGCAGACTGACAGAAGACAATGTGTTGTAGATGGGGAGGTTTCAAACTGGAAATCAGTTTTGATTGGGGTACCACAATGATCAGTATCAGGACCTTTATTATTCTTAATATATCTGTGAAACTATACACAATATACTACCTATACATGCCTTTAGGTTTATCTGTAATAATATGTAATAGGTAGATTGAAAAAAAATTTTGCCGCATATGTGGCCTGAATACCATAGTATTGCAATACAGTATATTGCCATACAGTACAGTACAGTGATCTTTTACAGCAAAACGGCTTTGCCGATTTGCATGACATTTTGTGTGACTACGCAAACTTACATGTATTATCCAACTGTTGTATACAAATATAAAAACATAAATCATAGGTACGACTTATTAATTAAATATATATTAAATATTGCTATTTTTCAACTTTTTTTAATTCGGTTATATGATGTTGTAATCATGTAATGATTTTTGTTTATGTCTTCCACCAGGTTATACTTAAACAGTGTTCTGAAGGTACAGTCTTAATAGACCCAGCTATTTTGATGTACACAGCAAAACAATGTGGAAGTTGGAAATGGGCAATTTATTGCCTTTGATGATATGTCATGGCAAAAATATTTTATCGCACCCATTCAACAAAAGGCTACACATCATTTATATTTAATAGAGTAACAAAATAAGATTAGTAAATTTTAATATTATAAGAATAAGAAATGCTTGGTATAAAGCTTGAGCATTATGCAATTAACACTAGTTGCTTCTCTTGTTGTAAGTAGTTGGGTTACCTTGGTTATTGAATTGTTAGTTAATCGACATTACTATGGCTAACATTATTAGATTCCATTCAAAATGCCTAAGAAATACAATTCCATTGTGCGTGTGACAAAAGTTATTTCCAGATATGAGATTGTGCACAGTGAATACCATGTATGAAAAACATGTATGAATAACACATCAGACATGTGTCTATCATCGAATAACCTAACTACCTGTATACCCTTATTTAGTGTTAACTGATTGACCCCTTACAGCTAAAACAGTGTTATGTTATCTGGAAACAATTTCAGTATATAACTAGAATAATATATTAGTCCCCTTAACCGGTGTTTCATCCAAAGAGTGCAGTGAGGGCTACTGCCCTTCTATTTCCTTGGATAAACAACTGTTCTACGATATACATATTGTAGGTCATGTGTTCACTTTCCGTGTAAATGTTGCTGGTTCATTCTCTCGGTTCAATATCCACCGTTTACTGGAAATAAAAACAATATATTATAACAGGTGAAGCTCTTTTTTCATGACCAAATTGTTTTGCAACATTAAATGGCATGGAACAGTTTACAAGCAACATACAAAATTGACTTTTTAGTTCTTGAGTTCACCAACATGCCAGGAATTCTTATGTTGGTCGTCAATACAAAGTCGTATGTTGTAAGCCTTGCTATGCATACTGAAAATGGTAGTCTTACTATTGGAAATAGTTTATCCAAATTTACCATGATTCACATATTCACTTAGCAATAAACATAACTGTTGAATGACAGTTATTATGGTTGTATATCAGATAACAAAATACGTTTCCGCCATATTTTGTCACACGCACACACACACGCATGCAAGCACGCACGCACGCACACACACACACACACACACATGCATAGTGTAATATTTGTGTTCTAGCACCAACTCTTTACTCTTTGTACCTATCAGCAATCGTCAACAAAACTTTCATAGACTTTCCGAAACGAGTATATATACGAAAACTTCCAGGTGTATACAGACTTGTTTAATGTATCCCAGAGCAGAGCAAACACTGGAAATCTCTGTAACTATTTACTGATGGCCTTTTATGCTAACCTGTACCTATGTAACAATTACGAAAAAATAGTATTTATTAGTGGGCGATTATCGAGACTTCATATGAAGAGAGCTCTGGCTGATTCTGTGAGATGATTTCCTCACTAATACAGATATATTTGGTCATGCAGCAGTTGTATAGGTGTTGCCGCCACTGCTGCTAATGCCACTGCTACTGCATCGGTCACTGCCACTGCCACTGCCATTGCCACTGCATCTGCTAATACTACTACTATTAGTTGATAATAAAAAGCTGCTTCCTTCTTAGTTAATTTAGCCCATCGCAAATATATGTTTCTTTGATGACTGAATATGTAGTGTGGAGATTTGCTTGCAATTGCTGATGATGAACATGACAGTAAATAAATTATAAGTAACCCTACCCCTCAATGAGTAATAGAAGCAATACAGTAACGACCTGGTGGTGTATTTCTAGAAGCCTGTTCTAGAGGCTCGTATTCTCGGTATCATTCACGGAATTGTCCTGAACGGGCTTTTAGTTGTTATGTTGCCAGTTGCTGGAAGGAAAACAAGAAAATATATTTACTAAAAGGATTACGAACGATATGTATACACACACACACCATTGGCGCGATACCCAGCTAGTTACGCAACTCTAATGCTTACTGAGTATAATGTGTAAGGTAAGCAACTGCTGAATACGACTGCGTTATCGACAGTGGCAGTTCTAAGACTAAGTCTAAGGCAGGCTAAGGAAGGCTGAAGTAGAGCACTTACAGTCACAGTCACTCAATAGCCAGTAGGCGGGCAGTACTCAAACCTACTATCTACTCATAGTCTATGACTATGCAGTCTGCAGCCTAGTTGGGTATATGTTTGGGTTAGAGTTCCAGTCAGAGTTATTCATTGTGGCTGAGTGCACACCAGCACAGCCACAGTCGTAGACATAGACAATATAAATCATAATTCACCATCAACACATCTCTTGACGCTTCACATTACATTAGAACGAACTAATCATGATTCATGTTCGACAGTTTTATTCTTAAACCAATGTTATACTTGGAAAATTGGCAATGGCACATTTATATATAGATACTATAGGCTACTGATACATAGGCATAGCTCACACTGCTTTACAGGCAAATTGTCCATCAAAATCCACAGCAACTATAATGGAGCATCTGAACACGCACTACTTGACTCTAATCATGATTTTGCATATTTTCTACTGGTCTTGGCGTTGTTTGAGTAACGTGCAAACAAACCTGATCTGGCATGTAGCATAACAGTGTGAATAACTGAGTATAATAAAAAAGTTACAGACTATTGACTAATTATATGATATATTAATAAACTGTCATCAACATTTAAAATGTCTACTGCAATTTGTTTAAAAACAGGCCCTTTCCACAAAAATGTGGTTAATGAATGGTTTAATTAATATTAACAATTATCTGTCGGATTCCTGTCAGTGCTACACCATTGTTTTGCTTCACTTAACAATTAATTTGTTTTTTGGTGCTGAAATCAGCATCAGCATGGAAATGGTGACAGTAGTGTACCACATTGACTCATAGTAACATGCTTACTGTAGATCACTTCATTTAGGAACCATCATATGCTGAACCAACTGAATGCAGCTAAACTGATTTTACAAAATTTTGCTAAATGATACATTTTCCTTGCTTTATCTGTTGACATGTAACTTAACATGACTGTTGCTATTTAAATAGTAATCTGGTATGAATCTATGCCTACTTTCTGCAAAGAGGGGAATATCAAACATGTAGTGAAGTTTGTCTCCGTTACAATCCATATTACATTTTGTGCACTTTAATTTATATCAATGGACAAATAGCAAACTGTAACTCATCCAGTTTGCGAGACATTTGAATACAGACAGATGGACATGGCTATTCCTCCATTCACTGGCTTGACTATGTCATGTTCACAAAACATTGCCTCTGACACAATAAACTCCAACACACATATATATTTGAATTTTTTTCAATTCAATATCTTTATTGCAAACTCAACTGTGCAGCATGTGCATATAAGCATGTGCATATGTACATATAAAAGAAAAACATACAAATAAAGTAATCAAAATATAAGTGTATTGCACAGTGGGGCCTACCAAATGTAGACTCAATCAAAACTATTATGTATATACATCTTCATCCAATGTCGTCGTATTCTCGAAAGCCACTTTAAATCACTATTCACTATTGCAATCACCAGCTTATTATAAGGGGCATCAAGTCTCAGCATGAATGTGTACACAATATTTCGTATCACGTTACCATTTTATACACATAGTCTGATTTGAATACCAATATATAAGCAGTCTAACAATGTATCCAGGCACACTACTGTCAATCAACTTCTGAAATAATATAGTCTTTCACTCTATCAAAAGCCTTAGAGGCATCTAGAAAACACACATTTACCCATTTAGACTTATGTGCCTGTCAATAACTTCCTTTAAGACATAAATACATGTCTGTCCCAGGTTTTATTAAGCCAAACTGATTGGACTTAGTAGATAGCATAACTGACATTCTATCCAACAATATATTTTTTTACATAATACTTGCTAATGCAATAGGTTAATAATTTTCTTTACTGTTTTCTTAAATCTTGCCACATTTATCTTTGATAATTGGAACAAGCACAACAGATAACAAAGATTTAGGTAAGAATCCATGCACAAAATGCCAGTTATGCACATTGCAAGTAAAGCCACAATGGACTTATCACAATGTTTAAGGCGTTCAGTATATATGCCGTCCATACCACGTCTTCCACAACTATATTATTTGTATAGCTGACATCAAATTTCATTTTTTGAAGATCTATATCACTAATTCAATTACATAACTGTTTAAAGTGAGACCTCCATAACTCAGTAATTTCCTCCTTCCCTGAAATACCCTCAACATTGTTAGGTAGAGGTTTGTTATAATTGTTAATTTGTCGTATCCCTTTCCAGGAGTCTTCTGGCTTACTCTATGACAACTTTTTGCTAATGAATCTTTCCTGAGTTGACTCTCGTGATTTTTAATAAAACATCGCATATTTAAACCTTGCCCTAGATGATTGATGATGATGAGTTAAAAAACAGGACAATTTTAGGTTTATGCATCAACCCACATTACAAAACATATTCTAGAAGCAGTGTGGAGGTCTGTGGCATGGCCATTCCAGCCAGGTCTACATTGATATAGTCTCGCCTTATCACCCTGCTGACTCACCAGTTCATCACTAGCATTTGACAAGTTCTATTAAATCATCATGAAGACATTTATCACAGATATATGTGCAACGTCTGTGTAGTTTACATTATTACAAATAATAACATCATGTGGTAAATTTACATTCTCTGGGTTATTTTGTGTTGCCTTAGCATAACCATTAATACAGTTGTCACTAAATTGGCCCCAGCTGATTTTTTTTACATTCATGGTTTGGGGAACCCCCAACCTCGGGCACTAGCTCCAGGGAAACTTCAATGTGCATAGGAATGTGCTGTGATGTACACAAATTGTACAAAACATATTTTGTATCACATTATAACCGTCACTGGTTGACACACAATGATCCAACCATGAGGTTGAATCCCATCTCTCACTCAAATAAGTAAAGGTATTGGCAGGCAATAACAGCTCACTAGACAACCAGTTATTCTCATCACAGAACTGATTCAATGTCACTTATAGCCGAGTTCCAGTCCCCCACTATAGAAATGCATGTAGTGTTCAGGTCCTCTATTATTGCTTTTAAAGTATCAAGATGTTCTAAAAAGAGGTCTTCATGATCATGAGATTCATAGGGCATGTATACACATAGTATAACATATTTCTGGTTATTATAATTAATTTATATTCCAGTTAGCCAGTCAATATCCAGATTTAAACATGCAACATGCATATCAAGGCAAGGGTGCCACAGTATGGCCACTCCTGGGTTAAGGCCCCTGCTTAGGCGATCCCTATAATCTACTGTAGCTGCCCCTGTGTCATGACCATCTGAGTCCAGAGTATTTAAAGATTCAAGATCTTGTTTACTGAACCAAGTTTCTTGGAGACATACAATATCAATGTCATCATTATTCAATATGTCCAGCACACACAGTCTGTGATGTAATTTTTAGGCATTATTTGGCAAACCCCTACAGTTACATGAAATAACTTTCATCACTGAGAGTCCAAAGATTGCTCCTACTAGCAGCTGATAGTTTCACATCACTGTTTTTGCCATCATGCCTGTGTTCTCAGGTATGATTTCTCCTCCACCAGATGTAAGCACCCTCTGCCATAGCGTTGCAGACAAGAATACCTTTGGAAGTGGGCAGGTGAGGCGAAAAAACTGTACATCTCACTAGACTTCACCTTTTCTACCACAACGTCAAGGGTCAACGAGGAGTCCAGATATGCTTTCAGCAGCACAGCTGTTAAGTTTGGATCAAGACGTGAAGCAAATACATTTGCCCAGCAGAGATCTGACAGTTTAGCAGCTCACATTGCCACATTATTTGCACTGCCAACGATTGCTGAACCTTTCTGCACTAACTTGGTAGGCACACTCCTGGGTTTCTTATGAACTGTCTTCCATGTGTATATATATATATATATATATATATATATATATATATATATATATATATATATATATATATATATATATATATATATATATATATATATATATATATATATATATATATATACATGTATAACCAATCCTAGTTGCTGATTAGTCAGTCTGTGTAACAAAGCATATGATGCAGTTCAAGTACTTTTATCAGAATAACACCTAATAAGTGTATAAGCTCTAAAATTATTCATTTCGATTGGTGCTAAGTGTAATGGCATACACAAAAGGCTCATTAGTTTCATAGCACATTCTTAAAGCAAAAGGAAAAGCAATATTTTTGCCGTATAGGCCCAATATATCTAATCAAACATGGCTTGCATACCACCAATACCACCATGGTTTGCGTACCATCAATACCACCATGGTTTGCATACCATCAATACCATCATGGCTTGCATACCACCAATACCATCATGGTTTGACTACAAATCTGTTGTTAAATGATCAAGTCTCTTCGTTTTCCTCTACTGCTTCAGTCTTTTCATGTTGTTTAATTTCGTCTTTATGATGATTAAATTGTGTTGTATCTTTTGATTCTTTTTTTGAATGCTTCTATCTCGGCCTTTCCTGTTGAAAGAAATGTTAATGCAACAATTGAGCAGAAAAAACAGTTGTTAGAGTGAATCAGTTGCACCTATTGTCCTCTTGTGTGGGTTACCTTAATATGGTTTAATTAATCAAAACATCACTCAATGTAATCTTCCAATGTATATTTTAAGAGTAGCACAATACAATTTTGAAGCCGATGTATCATAAGAACCATCCAAGCGTCATCAAACGTCATGGTGCAGCATTCTTATCACTCATATCAATGCAAATGGTTAGTAAAAGAATTAATTACATATTTTCCACCAGTCCATGAAATAAATAAATAATAAATGTGTTTAATAGTAAAACGCTAGCATGAAACTTTATTAGTTGTTTTATTAACTTTAATAGATCATAGGCCCAAAATATTGCATTCTTTTCATTTTACAATAATATATCTTGTGCCTAAATAAGAGGAAAACTTGTCTGTTGTATACAAGTACAATAACTGACCAGGTATTCACTCTCAATCATACTCTTTTCAAAATATGATGTGGTTAGCATGGTCTCCTTACTCCACCGTGTATGGCCTTTCTGGAGCTGCAAGAGAAAACAACAAATGTTACTTTTGGGAAGCATTTTACAATAAAAGTAATTCAAGGTATACAAGTATATATATTTTAGCATTCCAGATTCACAAAAAAATGTGCATCATCGATCGGTCGTATTGTAGGCCTTTTTATATGCTTATGCTGCCATTTTAGTTTATAAATTTCCTTATACATATGTACTTATGTGACATAATATTCCATATATGTAATAGTTATTGTCAGATTAAAGGTTAGAATATAAAAACAAAGCTTAAAGTGAATAAAGACTGTGGCTTAGTCTTAGCCAGGGGCACAGCCAGGATTTTCATAAGGGATGTCCCAAACTGAACACGTTATAATCACATATATTGGTAAAACTTAGTCAGGTACAATAAGAACACTTCATATGCAGATTAACTGTCAACTGATGCCATTATAATCACCTCTGAGTGGCTCCATTTGCTGCTCATTTGTGGCAGTCGAAGACCCTCCAAAGTCTACAAATGTCATGTGCATACATTTTAGTATTAAGCAAACACATGATTACTCATACATTGGTAGAATTATGTCAATGTGCAATTTGGACACTTCATATAATGACTATTATTAATGACATTATAATCTACTCTCAACGGCTCCACTTGCTGCTCATTTGTGGCAGTCGAAGACCCTCCAAAGCCTATAGATGTTAGGTGCATACATTTTAGTATTAAGCAAACACATGATTGCTCATACGTTGATAGAATTATGTCATGTGCAATTTGGACACTTCATATACAGATTAAATGTCAAATGAAGACATTATAATCACCTCTGAATGGCTCCATTTGCTGCTCATTTGTGGCAGTTGAAGACCCTCCAAAGCCTACAAATGTCATGTGCAAACATTTTTGAATTAAGCAAACACACGGGAACAGCTAGCCTATAGATACTATCTGTAGACAGACACACAAACACACAAATATGCTTAAGGCTTAAGTAATCAACGTGTATGATGTACCCTACCTCCTTCTAACATGAAACATCGGCAATAACCACCTGTTCATTGGTGGATATGTGGGTGGTGGCAAAAATGCAGAGATATTGTACACCTCTATCTACCACCACCCGCACAACAGCATTCCCATTATTTTCATATGGCACCAGTCTACCTTTCCTGTGTGATGGCTCAGTGGCGTCGACATTAGATTCGATTAAGCCAGTACATAATATAGTAATAGTAGTAAGTAAGGACTAAATAACCATATGCCTAAAACTAATAAGGACTAAATAACCATATGCCTGAAAACAGAGGAATTAATAAATAATATAATTTATAATTCTTACAAGACATGATGATATCCATTAACTAATCACATACAATCATTAGTACATTGTAATGCATATGAACAAACCAGAACTCCTTCTCTTGAACAAAGAAGTGGTACATGTTGTACCCTCCTTTCTACATCTTCTGTGCAGCTAAAGCTTTTTGCTTGCAAATCAATTTCCCTGCATATTCCTGCAGGAAACTGCCCTCTATGTGATCTTGCATTGCAACTGTTCCAAAACCTGACACACAGAACAAGTACAGAATTTATTTTATATCTGTTAGTGAATGTAATTCCACTAATAATTATAACATTATATATATATATATATATATATATATATATATATATATATATATATATATATATATATATATATATATATATATATATATATATATATATATATATATATATATATATATATATAAATGTGTGCAGTAAATAAAATAAAAACATGATTGCAGCAAAGTAATGTTACAATCAGACATGGAGTCAATGTTTTCCTTTAATAAGGCGCAATTTTCTTTATTGTAGTTGTAAATCACTGTGTTGTATCGGTTTTAACATAATTTAATAAGATTTGTTATCCAAGCCAAAGGCCCGGAAGGCATGGACAAGGAAGCCATTGACTTATCGTAGAGTCCAACAGTGTTCATGTACATTTGACCCGCCCTCCTGTGATGTGTCAACCTCGTTTTTAAGCATATTAACGCTGCTAGCACTTACACAATCTGTAGACAATTTGTTCCATTCATTCATTGTCCTTTGTGAGAGGAGGTGTATACATAGCAATGTTGTTTAATACTTCAATAAACATTTGATTTCAGTATGGTTGCATTTATAACTAGCTGGAATAGATGATGTGCAGAAAATACTAACCGGTCTTAAAGCCGTCCTTATCAGTCCCCAACTTACACTACCAAAGCGCTTCTACAATGGGAGATTTCTTCTGAAATGTCAGGAACACCAATCATAATGTTGTTTATATAATATTATATCAAGCACATAACATATTTTTTTATAAAATGCATACATGTGCATGTAGGTCACTATTACCATACGACGGACAATAATAACAGATGATACAAATATTCTGATAAATTTGGTACATTACTCTATACAATTTTACCTTACTTTTTTTAGATTCTGCTCAATAGAAAATGTATATAGCCCACAGGTGCCTGGAAAAAGATACGGCGTAAATATAGAAAATGTTATCAACACCTTGTTATATAAAATCTGTATCCTCAAATGGTCACCATATCACCAAACAAATTTTACAAGATAATCTAGACAATTACGTCAAATTTTACACATATCAAGACAACAATGTAATGATACCCTGGGCCTAGTACAAAGGAACAAATAGGACTAATTTGTAATCAAAATGATTGATTTAACAAATTGGAATGAGTTAAACAAAGCAACGCTGCCTGTTAAAAGCAAGTGCTTTAGTTTAGACAAATGATGTGTAAACATAACACTATTCAGTAAGTGAACAAGGGTCGAGTGATATGTACACATTAAATGTTGTTTTCAACGTGTGGACATGCCGGGAGGTTTCTGAAAGCGTTAGTAATGAGTGGCGTCTTTTGGCGAAGTCGTTCGACCAAGGCCAAGCGTAGTAATGTTGTGCCATGTTTTCGTCGTTCGATAATCGTAAATATTTCATTCAAAAACAACTTTTCTAACAAATTGGTTGCACTTAATCGATTAAATGATTGTTAATGATTTTGAATATCAATATCTTGTGGAAGATTTGTAATAGCATATTGTATTAAATAGATAAAAATGACCCTAAGCCTAAGGGCCTAACATGGGCAACGCCAACGTCAACGAGCATAAACATGACATCGCGGCTACATTTTTCATTACACTTACAGCTAGTCCTAGGCTACTGAATACTGTAGTTGTCGACATTATTTAATTTATTGCGCATTAAATAATTGTGTTCAGTAATTGAAGACGTGGTTATAGTTCACTATCTCGCCATTGTACATTATCAGCACAATTAATAACAGACTTGTGTAAACCGCGGAAGAAAATCTAATCAAACGGCCCCTGGCGTTTAACGTTTCCCGTTAAATTTATAGGTTAGATTTTACGAAATATATGCATAATCGCTTAATTGTAATATATCTTCATCACAGCTACTGTTCATAAGATCAGGAACTTATCAATCGTTGTCCGTACGATATTTCTGCTGACGAATTCGCGAAAGAAACGAAAACGCCAAGACCGGAAAATATGGCGCGTGACCTATGTTCCTACGAACCGACGCATGTGCATAATTCGCTTTGAAAAACTCGAACATTTGTCTTGATGTGGTAAATTTTAACCAAAAAACAAAATATGTCAAATTCTCAGTTTTATTCGCGCAACACAATATTGCCCAACGCATATGTACAGGCAATATCGAACACAAAAATTATCAGCACACAAATCTGCCGTTCGTGTAAATATGGAAATAGAGGCTACAATGCATAATTAGTTGCAAAATCTGCAAAAAAAGCACACATTAAATGTATGTGACTAAGAAAAACGTCAATATTTCCACTAGGGGAATAAATTTTTTATTTTTTTTTTTTAATTAAAGAAACAATTCTCATTTGTTGAACTTTCGCTGGTCTACTTGTTATGTGCTTGTGTGCACATGACTTATCCTACGCTGTTCTTCCTTTGGCATTTCTAGTCGTGAATGCATGCTCTAGCTGTTACATTGGCAGCTTTTTAAGTTTACTTTTATGTTAATATGGTGTTATGAATGGGATAGTGCTGGAGCAAGTTGTAGCATTTCCTAAATTGTAGCATAGCAGTATCATTTGAAATATGTCACTAGGGAGGAGGCAAAGTGTTGGGAAAATGCCGTTGTTAATCAGATGGCGATTAATTAACGTTTTGTAACTAGCATGATTATGTTCATTACAGTAAAAGTGTTTGCACAGTATTCCAACATGGAATTTGTCCATTACGTGTTATATAAGTATTTTTAAGTAGGACACAGTCTTATCAGATAGTTATATATCCTAGAGATACATTAGAAACTTAGAATAAGAATTATGACCATGACACAACTTTAGAAGTACTTTAGCAAACTAACTACTTAAAATCAAATGAACACTAATTAACTGTATGATTTCTTAATGTAAGCTAGAACTAAATAAGATGAACTGGAAAACATATTTCAGTACATTTGTTGATCTGCTATTAAATATTATTGTATTTGATGTTCAGCGCATCGATCCACAGACTTGGAATTAGCGCTATGTAAATTAATAATATTATTATTGGTTGGTATGCAATGTGATTTTAACAATGTAACACAACAAAAATAATTATTCAAAATACATAAGCATCTAACTATACTTGGTTATAGGTATATGTAATATATCGTGTCCAGCACGGTCCAGTATTATCTAACTATATTTGGTTCTAGCCACATGTAATATATACAATTTCTAGTATCCGCGGTATTGATATAAATTTTCTCCATACATTTATTGTGTGCAATAATTATACAGTTGACATTTACTTTACTCATACAAGTCTACAAATCAACATGTTATGATACAAATGACTGAGAGTATTCGTCTATCGACGCCGTCCTGCGCAATCCTGGCTGCATCGCGCCTTGTATATGCTCCACCTGTTGCTACCACCTTTCATATATACATATTTAAAATGTTGGGGTTGACGTTGACCTTTTTTGCCACACCTCTCTATTATATATATTGGACTTCAATCAGGCCATGCCCGAGTAAATTTTCCACCAGCGCGTGTGTCGAATCGTTCTTGAACGTTTGACTACAATAACATTATTAGTGTTTTCCATGTCATGTTAAGTTAGTTGTAGTAAGTAGCTGTTCTTGGATATCTAGATTACATCGCATGTAAAATTTAGGCATGTTTTCTTTGATATAACGTCTAAGAACTAATAAGTAGCGCATTCACCAATATAAATCTGTTTATCTGATTAGTTGATTCATTTACATAGTGGGATCGTGTACTGGTTTTATTCCAATATGAAACACCTGAACTTATTATGTTTACAAGAATTAAAATCACCTTTAAATTATTATCAATATAAGCAGTTAGGCGTGTAGCAACGAATGAGGCATTCAAACATTGCACATGAGACTAAAACGTTGTACATGCCCCAGTCTGACCGTCCGTTCACGTCCCGAGGGCTGTGAGGCAATCTGTTCAATGAAATGCTGGCAATGAAGCATGCCTTGTGCAGTGACAAATTGTGATTTTAGCTGAACGTCACTTTTGAACGCAGTTAACTTATACTGAATTAATATCGTGTTAATCTGACCATGTTCTTTTACGATAAATATAATACAATGATAAACATATTTTAGACCATCTAAAATATGCGCCCACCTTTTTATTTTACGAATTTCAACATCTAAAATGAGAATGTAGAAAAGTCCCAAAACCACAATGTTTTGTATTGTGCATAATCCTTTGTTAGGAAAACAACATATTAATATTTCGTGATGGTGTTCTGTCTCATTGTTACTAGTCAAGCTGGAAATCGTTGTTCTGCCAATGACGTTTTCTCCTAAACAGAGTGTGTGAAAGACGAAGATCAAGACGCGTGGTATGGTATTGATTACATGAGAGTAGCCCCATATCTTAATGTATATTCAGCTATGTTTGAGCATAAACATTCACAAATTGTTGTCCAGCCATATCAGGCCCGTCCTCGGGGTTTTGAAAAGTGGGTTCGGTCGTACACAATCCAGGATTTATGTGATGATTTAAGAAAATGTCACGTTTTAAAACAGAACTGAACCCCACACCCCCGAGGACGGACATGGTATACTGCTTTAGACCTCATTCTCCACTTCCAACACGGATTCCAGTCGGGACTGTCTTGTGAATCTCAACTCATTGAGACAGTCCACGACTGGATGACTGCTATGGACAACAAGACCCAAATTGACGCAATCCTGCTTGACTTTGCTAAAGCCTTCGACAAAGTGCCTCACCTACGTCTTCTATCAAAATTTACCTCGTACGGAATCACTGGAAACACTCAAAATTGGATCAAATCTTTTAACGGTGCCCTGTCGGACATCACAGATGTCACATCTGGTGTCCCACAGGGTTCAGTTCTAGGACCTGTCCTCTTCTTACTCTACATAAATGACATAAATGCGAACATCAAATCTTCTATACGCCTTTCTGCAGATGATAGTATTATATATCGTAAAATTTCTTCCAAAACCAAAAATTCTCCAAACTGACCTTAGCCAACTCCAAACATGGTCAGACAAATGGCAAATGGAATTTAATGTATCTAAATGCGTCCACCTTCCAATAACAAACAAAACTAAACCCAGCACACACAAGTACTCGCTTTCTGGCCAGCCATTATCCACCGTATCCAGCCACTCATACCTCGGAATAAAATTGGATTCCAAATTAACCTGGACAAATCACGTAACTGACATAACTTCAAAATCTTCGAAATGTTTAGGCATGATTAAACGAACTCTTGGCCCATGTAAACCCGAAGTTAAGCAAACAGCGTACAACATGCTAATCCGGCCAAAACTTGAGTACTCTTCACCCATATGGAATCCCCACACCTTTTCACAAGTTAAAAGCCTTGAAAGAGTGCAACACTCTGCTGCCAGATTTGTTAAAAATGATTACAGACGGACCACAAATCCAGCAGATCTAATTAAAGCCCTTGGATGGCCAACCCTCGAACGAAGGCGCATTATCAAACAAGCCACTACCTTCTACAAAATTCTAAACAACATTATTGAGATCACCCCCCCCCCTCCGGGACTACTAACTCGATCTCGAACCCGTGGACAATACATAGCCCCCAAGTGTCGTATAAATGCAATTGTCTTTTCATTTTATCCCAGAGCCATTCGCATATGGAATATGATTCCATCAAAAATTACCAACATAAAAAACCCAGAATCATTTCAAGAAGCTATTATGGAACTCCCTTTCACCACACCTCCTCACCTAAACTGCCTTTAAAACACAGTGCTCAGCGTAAACTTATCCATGGTGTGGGTATGGAGACTGTCTATGTGTGCATGTGGCAAGGCAGCGACAGTATCCATACACACAACCAACCTATTAAACATTTTCGTTAAACATCCTATACATAAAATAAATAAAACTATCAGATAAAAACCATTTCAGCAACATTAATGATACTAGTCTTTTAATCGAGCGTACCACCCACAACGCATGCGCACAGTTCACCACAAACTCCTGCGTTAGCCCAAGCTTGGGCTGTTTGGAGTAAACCACTTGAGACCCCTGTAAGGAGACAGCTACGACATTACAGCCGTCCACACTGGCTGCTCGGTGCCTCTCTGCCGCGCCCGACCGGGATATAGCTCCAGCCACGGGAGCTAGAATCTGTGGGTTAGAAATAGAGACCACCACTCTGTGGATCCACGACAGGTTACATGTACATTTACGCATTCCACTTTCTCCGCTGTAGACACCAGGTAGAAGAGACATACAGATTTTACTGTTTCTTATTAATAAACGCAACTTTGTAAAAATTATCAGTTATACTCACATAACAATTGTTATGTTATTTTCAAATAACTAAGACAACAGTTGGGAAACCTTTATTGAAAAATACCATCAGATATCCATACAGATATACTGGGTTAAGTACTAACACATTAAAATCAGCGGTAATGAGTTAATGCATTCAGTGTGCTTAATCAATTCGAGTTTTTTGCAAGCCTCATTTCAAATTGATTTTGCTAAACAACAAACCTACCTAATATCCACTGCAACATGCTAGCTCGTTTGGCAACTTTTGGAATCATCAAGCAAACTATTCAATTAGTAAATGCTCTTTCAAGCATTAACTAAAGTGAAAATAGAATTGCTGAAAAACTACGATTTTCTTCCTTGGTGAAATTTCGTAACTGTCATGTGATCGGCGAGAGGATGGAAGTCACACCCATGACCAGCATTGACCCACACAGTGTTTTCCATTTTGGATATGACCAACTGGGGTAGGCCCTACGAATGTTCCACGTACTGGGTAATTTGTATAGCCAGTTGCGTTCAGTATATCATGAACTTTAAATTGTACCAACCACGATGCCGAAGTATAAAAAATTAACCATTTGACCACAAAATTACACCTTTCTTTTTAATGAGCGTTATTTTCCAGTGGAACAATTGTGTTTATCATTGTCATGTGTGATGCTACGTTGTCCCAATGACTGGACGGCGGAATTTATGAACGGAAGTGATTTCAACCATGTCTATAATAGTTGAAATATCTATATATATATATATATATATATATATATATATATATATATATATATATATATACTATTGAAACTAGGGGACTTTTGATATGTTGTTCAATATGGTACTTTGTAATTATCCTGAAAAAATTGCTTTGTTCTGTTCATTTCCATGTTGGATCTATTTTAACGTAATGACCCTGGACTATTATTAGTGATTTCATAGGAAGTATTTTTATTGAATATAAGGCCTTTGAACGAGGCTGACTTCTGACTGGAATCCATGATAATTTTGGAAGTGGAGGATACATTTATTTAGCAGTCGGTTGCAAATACAAATGTTTGTGACTCAAACGCACTTGCCGAGCAAGGTACAATACTGCATTTAAATTCACATGCAACAAATTCAAATGCATTTGAACGCACGACTGTGGTACACATGCCGAACAATCACATTTGTTTTTTTATTCCTAAAATATATTTGGACGCTTCCAATGGTTGTATTAATTTGGGATATGGTAACTTAAATGGGCAACTTAACCGCTGCCTCAATTAACACGACCTTTTCCCAATTTGTTAGCCTACGAGTTTAAAACGCGTTTCGTTTGAGGGCAATTGCTGAAAACTATATAAAATATATGCCTAGCACACATGTTAATAATGATTCTCTTTGTGGATCCTATATTCATTCCTGTTACAACAATGTGTTCAGGAGCAGAGAACGTGTGGGAAAAGCTAATGGTAAGTATGCAAGTTTAAGTATGTTCTATGTGATTTACGTGTTGCATGGACATTTGTGGAGGTCTAATTATACACGTTTTGGGGGCTCGTTTAGGGAACAGGGACATGTGGGTTGCTATTTGTTCAACAATGAGAATTTAATTTTTTTTTCTCCAAACTCCACCACAAAAAGTCAAAACTGATACTAAAGGCTACTGGAATGAAACCGGATAATGTAGATAATTTTTGATGAAATATTATGCTTAAGCTTTCCGAATTTTAACTACACATCTCTCTCTCTCCCTCTCTCTCTCTCCCTCTCTCTCTCTCTCTCTCTCTCTCCCGTCCTTCCATCCCTATCTCGCTCTCTATAAATATATATATATATATATATATATATATATATATATATATATATATATATATATATATATATATCCGTCCCTCCATCCCCCTCCCACTCCCCCTCCCTCTTTCCGGTTATCTATCTTCCCTATCTCAAATATATATATATATAAATTCATTCTGATTGATCATGCTTATTTTAACAACACAATTAACTGCTCAGCTGAAATCTAGTGAGACATCACGGCGCCAGGTATTTTACACTCTACTATTGATACGGTCAGTGTTAACCCAATATGTGGCTTGACTAACAATTAAATAATCAAGGTAACCCAACTACTTTCGAGAGAAGCAACTAATGCTAATTGCACAATGTTCAAGCTATTAGGGGGTCACCCATAAAGTACAACACGCTTAGGGGGTGAGGACCTAAGGGCAACCGTGACGAACATTTCATGGGGTGGGGGGTTTCTGGACCAGCGTTACGTATCGAGTTTTTAATTGTTGGCTCGTCAAGTTGCCAATATCCAACATATAGCTCTAATTGTTAAACCTCTTTTTGGTATATTTCAAAAGCATTTCAACGACCAACGTGCTAAGCACTATGTCAGTATTAAAACCCGAGGTATATTTCATGCAGCATGCCAACAGAAAACCACCTATTCTTGTATAACCATAATAAGAAAACCAGTCCTAATATATTTCCTCCACTTAAGAGTGTTATTCCCCCTTTACAACCATGCAACGAATATAATAATGGTATCCATCTTGGGGTTCTCTGACAAAACGAAAGTAATTACATGGGGTGTACACGTTAGCGCTACAAGCATTACAAGGGGGTGGGGGTCTCAAAACATCAAAAAATAGCTTGTCGTACTATATGCATGGCCCCTAACCCATCATACTAGACATACTTTATTGTTATAATGCTTGCCTTTGTTTATCACATATTACTGCTTTATTAGAATCAATGATATGTAACATTTGGTAGAATGGATGCTATACAAATGGGGTTTAGATAAAATGCAAGTTTAACATATTAAGGTATCCCATTTGAATTGTAATCGGATTGCATCATGTGGTAGTTTATATGTTGGTTTAGATGTTAACCCAGAAAATCCAGATTTTCTTGCTGTAGACGTAGACCTTGAAGTGAATCCTTGATGTAGCCGACGTACTGTCTACGTCCAGCCTTTACACACGTGAGTTACAAGGACGCACGCATGCGCAGTGTCACTGTAATCAGAGCAGCTCGCATGCGCAGTGTCACTGTAATCAGAGCAGCTCGCTTGTTGTATGTATTGTGCCGTAACTCCGGGAAAAAAGAAGACCAGGAATTTTGTTTTGCAAAGTAAGAAGTCATTCGGACTCGCAGCTGAGAAGATGGTGTGTTTCTAACTCACCTACAATGTGGCTCACGTGCTGTGATTATGACTCACAGCTTTGAAACTGGACAGAAACTGTTCTTAAGCAAAGCATATGCTGTTAAGAAGAGCATCGGGTAATATGTAATGCTTATACAGAGTAGATGTAGAGAGTAGAGAGAGTTGATGTATGCGGACATATTATCTACACAGCTGCATATTCTCTCTACTTGACTAAGTTGACTTCAAATAGTTACAGGTAAATGCTAAATAACCAACAAAATATGTTGTACTCATAAAGTGATAAGACATTACTAACAGCGCTAAATACCAACAATATATATATATATATACACAATGCAAAATGCATAACGTAGTTTGAAGTATCAGTGCTCTGCGGAGGTTTATACGCCAAAGGACAATGTGACGCTCATCAACTGATGATGTATTTACGATATTGGTGCTGCTATGATTAGCAAATCCCCGAATTTGTTATTGGGGGGCTATAATTAGCCCCCAAATAACAAATTCGGGAATTTTTCTTAGGAAAATAAGAAGTCCGCTTTGCTTAGCCAAATAAGATGCAGTGTTTTGCATTGGCACGACAGCTATATAACCAGCATTTCGTGAAGTTGTAGATTTAGTCTTCAACATAGATAGCTTGTCAGCTCTGATACGGGAAACATGACGTGTTTTCAGCGCCACACGGACACTATGTACAGTTAGTGTATGTGTGACATTGTTATTTATGTATAATCATGACTGCATCCTGTTGTTCATTCACTGCCGATTAAATCTTTAAACAAGAGACGAACTTGTATAGCTTGTTTGATCTTCATCATTGAAATATGGGCTTAAGATACAACACTGTTTAGCACAATTTAACGTGACTGCCACATAAAGTAAAAACCTCAGATGCAAAGTGGACAAGGAAGCCATTAGCATATTGATAATCCATTTATTTGTAATACTCCTTTATGAGATTTTGTGTTTTAATGTTGTGTTTTAAGTATGTTCATGCTGCTAGTATTTACACAAGCAATATATAATGTATGCCACACAGCTATGTGGGAATGAATACTTATCTAATATATATTGTTCCTCCACAAACATTACACACGTGTCATCGTACCTGAGCCCACTCTTGTGAGTGTCGACCCTACCAGCGCACAAGTCCAGATGCAGAAGGAACAAAGAAGTCAATAACTTCCCAATGTAGTGTAATTTTAATCAAGTACACAAATGTAATAGCACATCTTATGTGAGTGATTTTATATTTTCAGTAAATGTTTCTGTCCTTAACAATGGCATATTTTTAACACAAGTAGTTGTACTCAGACCCATTTGTTCGCGAAAACGTATAGCTTATGTTGTGGTCGCTCCGTCAGCGCCACCAAACAAGAATACTGGCATTACGCACGCTCTCAAGACGTTCCCTTTTGTAATACTCTTCGAGCGATTCCCTCTAGATTATTCCATGCTTTCGCTCCAGCTATCTGCCGTCCAACCCATATCGCTTCTGTGTTCTATATGATCCACCTGAGTCAATGCTTATCGAACACTCCATCTAAGTTATTCGACGCTTCTTGCAATTCATGTTTGTCCTCGGCTACAATGACCAAATCGTCTGCACGCATTATATTCTTGAGAACATCTTTCGTGTTGACCTGAAACCTCTATCATGAATAAGACCGCAATTGACTATTGGAATATTCTAAAATATGAAATTAAGTGTATCATCGATAAATGTGTTCCCTTGAAAAAACAAGGGAAACGGTCTAGAAACACTTATCAAAAGAAGCTATTAGAAAAATAATATTTAAGCAAACTAAGTGGAGGGTTTATAGGCGAATCAGAAAGTACGAAGACTATGCAAATTACAAAGAGGCATTTAACCTAGCTACAACTGAAATTAGAAAATCTAAAAGAACCTTTAAAAAAATTGGCAGGTAATACAAAAAAATGCAGCAAGACGATATCAGCTCATTTCCAGTTCCATTTACTAAATTTTAGGGCAATAAATCAGAACATTTAGAGCAATTATTTGTAACTCCTGAAATGGTCGAACAGAAAATTAAGAATATAAAAGATAATAAATCATCTGAAGTTGATGGGATACCACTAAAACTGCTTAAGGAAATTATTGAGCAAATTAATACACCACTTGCAATTTTTTTTAACTTGTCACTAGAAGAAGGAATATTTCCTTCAGAATGGAAAGAAGCAAATATTACGTTGCTATTTAAGAAGGGATCGAAGAACATGCCAGAAAATTACAGACCAGTTAGTTTAATATCAGTTGTATGTAAATTACTGGAAACATTAATTAGATACCACATGGTGGAATTCCTTGTGAAACATGAATTAATAAATACATCTCAACATGTGTTCGTAAAAGCAAGGTCATGTCTAACCAATCTCTTATGTTTTTTAAAAGAAATTACAAAGTGGGTAGATGACGGGTACCAGTGAATGTTGTCTACTTAGATTTTCAGAAAGTTTTCGATAAAGTGCCACATCAAAGATGTTACTTAAACTAAAAGCCCATGGTATAGGTAATGATGTAGTCAACTCGATAGAAAAGTGTCTTACACACAGAAGACAGAGAGTAATAGTAGACGGTGAGATTTCAAACTAGAAATCTGTTTGGAGTGGGGTACCACAGGGATCAGTATTAGGCCCTATACTGTTTTAATATATATATATATACATATATATATATATATATATATATATATATATATATATATATATATATATATATATATATATATATATATATATATATATATATATATATATATATAAATGATTTGGAAGATGACATATCTAGCAAAGGACTTAAATTTGCAGATGACACAAAAGTATTCAGAAAGGTTACTAATGATACAGATAAAATAAATATACAGGATGATCTAGATAATGTTTTTTCAAGGGAACACATTTATCGATCTAAATTATCAGAAAAATAGCAAATGCTATTAAATTTTGGGAAGTGTAAATATATACGCATAGGACATGGAAACATGAACGAAGAATATAAAAAGGGGGATGCTGTACTAGGTAGAACCACCCAAGAAAATGACTTAGGAGTAACAGTAACATTTAGTGCTGACGTGAGAGTTTCAGAGTAGTGTTGGATTGCTGCTTCGGAAGGAAATATCAAATTCTAGGGTTAATTAAGATATATATTACGTATAAGGAGAAACAGCTAATTGTACCCCTGTACAAAGCAATAGTTAGACCACATTTGGAATATTGTATTCAAACATGGAGGCCGTATCGTAAAAAGGATATAGACAAGCTAGAAAGAATACAACGAAGAGCAACTAAAATGATTCCAGAATTGAGAGACCTTAGTTAGGAAAGTCGCTTATTACAATGTGGTTTGACAACACTAGAGACCAGGAGACTAAGAGGAGACCAAATAGTAGTGTTATGATGATGTTGATAGGAATATGTTCTTCAAACTTAAAGAAGGCAGTATAACCAGAAGACACAGATCAGCATTATTTAAGGAGCAGTGTAGGCTGGACATGAGCGAGTACTCTTTCTCACAGAGGATGATAAATTAATGGAACAAACTGCGAAATGATTGTGTTAATACTAGTAGTGTGAATATGTTTAAAAATCGAATTGACAGATATTTGATACGGGCGGGCTACAGATAGATGAGAACATTTTTGGGCTCTCGATAAGCCAATGGCTTCCTTGTCCACTTGCCATATGGAACTTGTTATTTGGGATGGCAATCTTGTTACATCTTGTTAAATCAGCCACTTCTCCTTTCTTTCTCTCGTGAATAGCTTCCACCATTCTAAATTATGTCTGGCAGCTTTTCATTTGCGGCTATGTTTTTTGAAAGCTTGAAGGAGTTGCTGACGTAGCTAGGCAACAGGTCACGCGATGGATCCATCAATTAACTCTGAATCTACGCCAATGACGAGGAAAACGGAAGTAATGTAACGTATTGTGACGTCACATTTTCACGTTTAAATCAAATACGCTACCAACGGTAATATAATAACCTATTTGCACCATCAACCATACTTCCATTAATCAATTCATGTTTAGTTCTGTGGATATGCATTCGTTACCAACAGGAATTAATTTCAAAACAAAGTATCAAGTAACTACAGGTTTTGAGCTTGCGCAGTCGTATAGCAACAGTGGTTCGAAATCAGCCTTGGAAATCGTATTGTATTTAACCGTAGTCACATTTTGCTACAATGGCACTACAAAACGTAAGTATAAAATTAGTTAATGTTTTGAAGAAATGCTGGCAACACAAAACTTAAAAAGACAACTAAAGCAGGCCATTATATTATTATCATACTTATGCATGAGTGTGTGTTTGTTTAAGGTAAACATCAATAATCATAGTGATGTCTTGGTGTGTCGTGTATTATACGCTATTCGCATTTGTTGTAAAATGTTTTCATTTGCTGTAAGCTATCATTAGTTGACATGTGTATACATGTTTGCAAGGAGCTTGGTCGATCATGTTTGTGAAAGATGCTCATGTTTCCTTTCAGCGCTTGTTTGTAGTAGGAATGGTAATGGCGGTGTTCGTTCAAAGAATATCTTCCATTTCGTGAGTAATCGAAATATGCATTTTTTCGATGTAAAATTTCTATATTTAATTTGCAGTTTGTTCATATTAACACAGTGTATAATTTCCATAGGCGACGGAAGCTATGAGGTGTTTCAGTTTCATGCCCCTAACAAATACGCCTCTGTATTCTAGCAAACATTGGGGGAATATTGGGGTGACTGAAAAATATACTCGAGGCCCTCACTCAAAATATTGAAGAGGCCTGGCCCCCAGATACCGACGCCTACGGTATTCTAATAAATGGATCAATAACAAAATAATTATCATTATCAGATTGTTATTTATGTATGATTTGGGTATCAACGGGCATAGATGTCTTAATGATTTAACAGAAGATCGCCTTACGGAAAGAAACTGCAAATACAAGTGTAAGTTCATTTTAGTTCACACCAACGCCACCGGGTGACGAGCAGAAATGAGGCCAAGACGAAGACGACAGACGAAAGGTCAGTTTTTAAATTACATTCTCAACTGATTTAGTACATCGCGAATCAGGACCGTTGTTGTTCAAATATGTAGGGTGTAAATATCTTAAATATTATTCTCTGTCGGTTTAATAAAACGTGTATTTTTTGGAAATCGTCAGAATAATAGACTTCGGGTAATATGCCATAGTCGATACTTGGGCCAACATATAGCCTTCAACCTGCCATATGTTTTCGAGAAATCCAGGAAAGTTCATCAAAATAGACGTAGAAACGGGTGATCCATTCAAGATTATCATCCAAGGCAAAGGCCCAGATGGCAAGTGGACAGTGAAGCCATTGGCTTATCGAGAGTCCAACAGTTTTAATCTATGTATAAACCACCCTCCTGAGATATGGGTCAACCTTGTTTTTAAAAAATATTCACGCTGCTAGCAGTTACACAATCTGTAGATAATTTGTTCCATTCATTGATTGCCCTCTGTGAGAACGAGTACATCCTGATGTCCAATCTATACTGATCCTTTACTAATGTTACCTCATGTCCTCTAGTTCTATTTTCTTTCTCGAGTGAGAAAAAAATATTTCTATAGATATTTTCGTACCCATTCAATATCTTAAACATTTCAATTTGTTCTCCTATTAACCGCATTGTCTCTAGGGTTGTAAAACCACGTTCTTTCAGTCGTTCTTCGTAACTAAGGTATCTCCGTTCTGGATTCATTTTGGTTGCTCTCCTCTGCATTCTTTCAAGCGCATCTAAATCCTTCTTACTATAATGGTCTCCAAGATTGTATAATGTACTCTAAATTAGGCCTAAATATTGCTTTATACAAAGGTATAATTGGCTTCATTTACTTTTATGTTATATTTCTTCTAATCAACCCAAGAATTTGATTACCCTTTGAAGCTGCAATGCCACATTGCTCTGAAACTTTCATATCAGCACTTGTTGTTATTCCTAAGCCTTTTCTTTTACAGTAGTACCCAGATGGGTATCTCCCCATTTCATGGTTTACAACCAAGTTTCTATGTCTTGTATGTAGGCATTTACATTTCCCAAAATTTTAACAACATCTGCCATTTCTCAGATCGTTTCTCTAAACTGTCTAGATCGTTTTGTAAATGTTGTTTATCACCATCATTGTTAACCCTTCTAAACACGTTTGTGTCATTCGCAAAATTCAGTACGTTGCTTTTTATATTATCTTCCAAGTCAATGATATATATTAAGAATACTAAAAGTCCTAATACTGATCTTTGTGGTACCCCAATCAAAAGTGATTTCCAATTTGAAACCTCCCCATCTACTACAACACGCTGTCTTCTGTCACTCAGCCATTGTTCTATCCAGTCGATTATGTCATTCCCGATACCATGAGATTTTAATTTAAGTAGTAATCTTTGATGTGGCACTTTGTGATTTCTTCCAAAAAACACAACATATTTGTTAAGCATGAATTCTCTTTTAGAAATCCATGTTTAGACGGATTTAATAGTTTATGCCCAACAAGGAAATCCATCATATGGTCTTTGATTAACCTTTCTAATAATGTACAAATCACTTATGTTAAACTCACTGGTCTGTAATTCTCTGACTTATTTCTCGAACCTTTTTTCAATAATGGTATGATGTTTGGTTCTTTCCATTGAATAGGAACCACCCCCTATTTTAATAACAAGTTGAACACTCTAACCTACTCTTGCAAGTGATATACTAATTTGTTCTACTGTTTCCATTAGTAGTTTTGGAGGAATTATATCCACTCAAGTTGATTTACTGTCCTTCGTTGACTTTATTTTCTTAGCTATCATTTCTGGATTTACAATTACCTGCGCTAAATAGTCCGATTTAGCCTCTTGAAATTTAGCATCTGGAACTGGTAATGAACTAATATCTCTGGTAAACAGTAACAATTTAGATCTTCCGTCATTAAAACCCCTTTCTGGTAAACACTGAACTATCCATTTAGGCGGGCGACCTGTCTGATAACAACAACGACCGACCCATTGCTCTAGCCACAATTGCTAGTAAATTATTTGAATCCTTGTTCTTATCCAGGGTTTCTACTTTTTATCTACATGTGTAAACCAATTTGGATTTAAAAAGCATCACTCAACTGAAATGCTCATATTTTTATTATTTTTATTTAACTCTTTCGACACTACATAGCGAATGGCTCATCTATGTATGTTACTATGCTGGATGCCTCTAAGGCCTTTGACAAAGTCAATCATAGTGAGCTATTCACCAAACTAATTGACCGGGGATGTCCTTCTTTTATTGTTCGCATTCTTTATTACTGGTCCAGAACCCAGAAATTCACTGTCAGATGGTATTGTAGCTTCTCAGAATTTTTTGTTAAGCAGGGTGGAATCCTTTCTCCACATCTTTTTAACGTTTACATGGATGACTTAAGTGTAAATTTGAATAAATTACAAATTGGCTGTCTTTATGCAGGAACCATGGTAAATCATATGATGTATGCCGATGACCTTTGGGGTTGAGAAAACTCACCGACTGTTGTGCCGAGTATGGCAATATGTTTGATATAACATACAACGCCAACAAATCTTTCTGTATGGTTATTGATAACAAACCTAGGGACAAGAAAAATATTCATCCTGTTGTTATCAATAACCATACACTACCTTACACTGAGAAATGTAAATACGTTGGCCATATTATAAACAATAATCTTATTGATGATGATGATATTGCCAGGCAGAAAAGATGTATCTATGCTCAGGCAAATGCTTTAGCCAGAAAATTTTACTTATGCAACAATTCCATTAAAACAACTTTATTTAATTCATACTGTGGTTCAATGAATACCTCAAGTCTTTGGTGTCATTTTAAAAAACAGAGTCTGAAAGGTATTACTGTCGCTTATAACAACAGTTTTAGAATTATCCACAACCTGTCGCCCCGCTGTAGTGCAAACCATATGTTCGCTACTAATTATGTTAAATCCTTTAATGAACGTATTCGCTTATCAATGTTTAGCCTTTTATGCCGGTTGGAAAAATCCGACAATATACTTTTTGTGAATTATCTTCACAATTTTATTTATTATCGAAGTCCATTGATTAAACATTGGATTGATCAATTGTGTGCTTTTAATTCATGATGTTTGTACTTTTATACAAATATATTTTTTATCCTGACTTATCTTATATAAATTTTTACTACACGTCATGTATGTATATTTATATATATATTTTTTTTTCTCTCACTACATGTACCTCTATTGTTCATCATGTGTGTATATGTATGTTTTTTTACCTGTATGTATTTATAATAGTATGGGCTCTTGCCTAAAATAAAACATTATTATTATTATTATTAGGTCTTCCGCCATTAAAAAACCTTGTGAAATTATATTTTCAGCACTGTCTTCTAGTGGTCCAACCTTGTCTAGTCTGTTTTGTTCACACCTGATATATGCATCAAAACTTTACTGTTATTTTTATGTTACATGTTACATTTGCTCATAACTTCTTTTTAGATTGTCTAATTTCATTTGTGTCAATACTCCAAGCGGTATTTGTATTGAACGATGTTACGCACAATTAAAACACTTGATCAGTGATACTGATACGGATCAATGAGACGGGGAAACTGAGACAAGGGAGAAACGTTGGAAATTGAGGGAAAGGAAAGAATGATATGGTGCTTAGAATCTGTTTTGCGATTCATCGCCACCCGCCACAAAACTTGTAGGTTTATGAGTATCGCCTATTTCGTCATGTCAGGGTTTTTTTGCAGGATTCTCGCCTGTGAGGTCTGTCGACGTAATGGTTTTGAAGAATTCTTGCAATGCGTTAAATCTCAGATGGGGCACGTCTTCGCAGAACAACACTGCAAGGATAAATCAACACGATTGGCCCGACATCCTCGCCGACGACCGGACAGGGGAGAATGGAAATTGTAATTGGAATTACTTTTGTTTAATGTCCTAGTTGTATAATTACATGCTCGAATGATCTATCTTGCTTATGATGTCAACGGATTGTCTAGTCACACAACACATTCGCTGAATTTAGCGCATAAGCGCCTATAAGTATTTCCCAGTTGCACAAAATGTTTAACATGGTTTGAGACATTCGGAAAACAACACCTGTCAAGTTCGTCAACCGAGATCGTGGACGTATATATTTAGGTTTTGGCATTGATATTATCATGTGCCATCATGTTCTTACTTAATCCAAATGTAAAGCTTATAACATAACAACACTCCTGTTACTGCAATTACAATTACGAAATACGTTATTAGCCTACGCAGAACTATTGTGGCAGTCTTTTTGCCTTGTTTTTTTGTATTTTGCACTCATTCGCTTAACAGAAAAGTTTGCGCATATGTGTACATGCATTCTCCCTATGCTATATGTACCTATTGTTAACAATGACAACTCGTATTATAATAGTAGCGCGACCTGACTCGTTTTCTGCTGCAGGGTCATGACTTGTCGTTATTGCGTGACGTCCTGGCGTGATGTATATAGGTTTCGCCTTTGCACTCGTCAAAAGGATCCTAAAAAATACGCGGCGGAGCACTGCAAACAAACACCGAGAGTTACCTGACACGACAAATGAAATATAAACCGGACAGATGTCGGCGAGTCTGATCCTACACGTTAGAGAACGATCGCGATGTCAACGATAAACCACTACGATTTGATAACTGGTGGAAAGTGAACAAATGCATTTCCATTTCGCAATGTTTGTTCTATTAAAATTTCGTTCTGACGACTGTTCGTCACTCAAGCAAAACCTGTGTTGTTACAAAAGAAACCTCATCGTTGGGTATTTTTCGTTGACCTGACATTTACGCAACAACTAGTTGCGTTACGTCAGGTCGCTAGTTTGTATTATTATAGCGAGTGAGATTGAGTCGGGTCGTAACATGTATGCCGGATTTTAGCGTAATGAATGTCCTTAACCAATTAGTCTCTGACTATAGATGCAAAATACATATTTCCTTCGTTTCTATTCGCAAAAGGAAGGCTGCCAATTATGACACCTATTAATGATTTATTTCGGTACTTACTGTAATAGCGGCACAGTGATGTACCATGATACACGACGGCGCTTCCTTCGTGAAGGGTGCTACTGGTCTCTTGCGTCAGCGGGACGTATTTATCGTTGACTATTTTGGGGTGTGACTATTATGTGGATGATAATGTTTATAGTGCTGATTAACCGTGAATGCGAACTATTCACAGTTGTGCTCCGCATTACATGCTTCCTCCTCATCATAAAAAGAACGGAATATGTAACAAGGAATATATATATATATATATATATGCGGAATGTCTTGTAAATAGTTGTAAACTATTGAGGATTTCAACATATGTAAAAAAAAATTCCATACTGACGTTTGAAACATACACAATATATTTGGTATTTCAATACTAACATTGACCTTATTTAAATCCCGACAACGACGGGCATTTCAGGCTATCCAAATGCGTTCGCACATATTTCAAAAAACCCTGCACCGAAAGGTGTCTAAGGCTATATAAATCATTCATAATTAGATACAATCGTCCCGCTTCCAACATCGATCTTCATATTTAGTATTTACAATTTATATACATGTATTTGTAAATATAGATATGTATATATCTATGTACAAATACATGTATATACATTTTAAATAATAGATATGAAGATATATATATATATATATATATATATATATATATATATATATATATATACATATATATATATATATATATATATATATACATTTTAAATAATAGATATGAAAATATATATACATATATATATATATATATATATATATATAAGACAGCAGCATCGAGAAGAATATCCCAGAGAGGGTTGGTGCGAGAACCTTGCTTTACTCCACTGCTCATCTTGAAGTCGTCGGATGTTGCTCCATTATATATATATATATATATATATATATATATATATATATATATATATATATATATATATATATATATATATATATATATATATATATATATATATAATATATGTAAGACAGCAGCATCGAGAAGAATATCCCAGAGAGGTTGGTGCGAGAACCTTGCTTTACTCCACTGCTCATCTTGAAGTCGTCGGATGTTGCTCCATATATATATATATATATATATATATATATATATATATATATATATATATATATATATATATATATATATATATATATATATATATATATATATATATATATATATGTATATATATATGTATATATATATATATATATATGTATATATATATATATATATATATACATATATATATACATATATATATATATATATATATATATATATATATATATATATATATATATATATATATATATATATATATAATGGAGCAACATCCGACGACTTCAAGATGAGCAGTGGAGTAAAGCAAGGTTCTCGCACCAACCCTCTCTGGGATATTCTTCTCGATGCTGCTGTCTTACACTGTCGGTCGATGTGCAACATCTTCCTGCATCTACCAGGTCTGACGGAAGCTGTTCAATCTGGCGAGACTACGCTCTAGGACGCTTATAGCAGCTGAGTGACCAGTTCTCCCATGCCTGCTAGGAGTTTGGGCTGACGATCAGCATTAGGAAAACAAACGTCTTGGGTCAGTATGTAGAGATTCCACCCTCCATTAATATCGACGACGCTACTCTAGAGGGTATTCACAGCTTCACGTATTTTGGCTCAACCATCACCAGCAACATGTCTCTTGATTCTGAACTCAGCACAAGGATTGCCAAGGCTGAAGCTGTCATGCAAGAGGGTTTGGACAAATAGCAAGCTGACGTAGAACACACAACTCCGTGTTTACCAGACATGCGTCCTCAGCACCCTTCTCTACAGCAATGAAACATGGACAACCTATGCAAGTCAGGAGAAGTGACTGAACAGCTTCCACTTCCGCTGCTTCAGGCTGGGAATCACATGGCAAGACAAGATACCGAACACAGAGGAACTCCGGCTTGCAAGGATCCCAGCATGTTCGCTCTCCTAACACAGCGACGATTCCGATGGCTGGGCCATGTCCATAGAATGGACGACGGAAGAATCCTCAAAGATTTTCTTTACGGCTAGCTTGTCACCGGTACAATACGAACTGGCCGCCCCCCTCTGCGCTACAAAGACAGACGTCTGGAAGCGCGACCTAAAGGGGACAGGGGTTGGAGCCACCTGGTGGGAGGATTTAGCCACAGACCACGACACCTGGAGAATGTTTGTCGGGAGGGGCACCAGAAAAGCAAAGAAGAGAACTGAACACCTGAAACGACAGAGCGCAAGGCGAAAGGAGAAGGCGTTTGTTGACTGTGGACCGCCAGCGTTTGTTTGCGTGAGCTGTGGAAGAAACTGTCACTCTTGCATTAGACTCACCAAAACAACAGACGCTGTCCAACCCAGTGATGACCCTCAACCCGAGACGGACGGATGCCTAATACCACTGTTTTCAACCGGAATGCTGGTTTTCCAATAACGGTTCTCATCATCAGACAACTGCGCTGCATACGGCGGTTAGGTGTTCACCGACGTCTTCACATTCAGTTTCAGTCTGAAAGGTTGCGAACATCTTATGTAGTGAATACAGGATTGAGACGTCGTAAATGTCAGTGTTGCCGTTGTTGATATAAAACACATTGTCTGCGTCAAAGCTGGTGATATGGATATGACCCCAACTCTCCTCCCCATCAGACTTAGCAGCGCAGACCATACCAACAACGACACGGAAGTATGTTGTCGTGTGAGATGCGTAGTACTCATGCATATCCTTTGTCAACTGCCTAAACATGCAATTGACCACCATCTCGCCAAGTCAGTGTTGGCGTTCTCATCGTTATCATCGTATTCAGCTTCTTCGGAGTCCTCTGTTAAACTACCTACCGAGTCGGGCATTTTCAGGAAATGTGCCAGTAACGTCTTGTCCTTCACAAACGTGGAAAACATCAGCGGTGCCTTCTCGGTCCAACAATCTTCAATGACCATCTCAGTTCCGTCCAGCTTGCAATCAATTGCACATTTCAGGCTTGCAGTCGTAAATCAACAGCATTCTGTGCATGTCGTATTTCCACAGTCAGTGAAGAACACGCTGACCGTTTCTGCATCGATGTCGAGAACCAGAGCCCTGGAAAGACTGCCGTCTGTGTACCTTGCGACACAGGGTGCTCTTCCATCTGATCCAGTGATGCTAACTCAACTGCTCCGGTGAGTAACTCAAGTGGACAAAATTGTGTATACTGATGGCAAGCTACCCATCGTAGGTTACTTCAACTGCCATGTGGATGATCCTACCAACAATTAGCCTTCCAATTTCCTGAATCTGATTAACTCTTACAATCTGACTCAGCGTGTGTCTTTAACCACACACATACGTGGTGATACACTTGACCTGATTCTCACCATGACATCTGAAGAGGCTGTAAAGACAAAGCCCTTCCTGACACGTGTGATTTCTTTGTTCACTTTTACCTAGCAGTGAACAAGCCTCAGATGCAAAAGTAGGTCATCATGTACAGAAAATACAGGCAAATCAACGCTTACACATTCCAGGACTACATGAAAGAGTCAATAATATAGTTGACACATGTCCCATACATCCCTTTCGAAGAGGTGGTTCAGCAGTTCAAAACTCTTCTAGCAGAACTAATCGACAAGCATGCTCCAGTCCAATATCGCTTGGTGGTCATGCGACCCCATCCAGCTTGGTACACTGCAAATACCATGGAGACAAAGAAGATTCGCAGGAAAGCATAGTAAAAGTGCCAGGTAACGGGACTTACGGTGCATCTGCATATTTACAGGAACAAACGGCACGAACTTTCCAGGCTGATAGATAATGCTAAGAAAAAGTACTTCACTGAACGCTCTGGTGAAGCCCAGTCTGTTCCCAAAGTTGTATTCAATATCATTGGTCAACTGATGTATCGCAGTACTCCGAGCATCCTCCTAAGCTATGACATTCCTGTGTAGATGGCGGACATGTTTGAATTCTTCACACATAGGACCACCAAGATACGCAGCGACTTGTCACACGTGCGAGATCACCAGCAACACTTACCTCAACAAGCTTCATCGGATGATGACGAGATCACCTCTACCTTGTCGGAATTCACCTGTAAATCATGTTTTGACTTGCGGGACGTTAAATGAGAAAGTATCGCCATCTAGCGATTGTTACATTTATTATATTATGGTCTCCACCCTGCGCGGTAGACCTAGCAGTAGACATACAGTCATTTCACTGACACGACACACGTGTCGTGAACTGCGTCAATTTATTGATTATGAAAGGCCCAAGGAAGTTTATCCTGATTAAAGTTTTAAATTATCCTGGTCATTTGCGTGTATGTGTTCTTCTGTATTTAGGAACAAGGTGTTTCTAATAGTATTTCTTGATGACTTGCGTTTAGTGTTTTGCGAATTTATTGTATTGCGTTATTACGTTTTATATTATTCAGTACATTATTGCGTTATTACAGTTCTACGGAGACCATTCAATGGAACTAGTGAAGATAGTTATTCCGTTGATGCCTACAAATAATAATAATCTCCTGTTCAATATCCACAAACTCCTGGACTCCTGGCTTGTTTACTCATACCCACGGGAAATACGATTGCGTCATACTCACGATGGGTCTGCCATTCGGTCTGGAGCTGCCCAGCATTATAGTAAGATTGCGTCACATGTCTCAGAGGTACGGCCATTCGGCCTTCGAGCTGCCCACCGTTCCCTAGAAGCTGAGATCAAGAATTTCGTCATACAATCTCCATCAAAATTCATGCAGCTTAGATCCACTTACGACTTGGCTTCTGAAAAACAATCTGGATGTATTGATGCCGGCGCTAATTCAGATTGTAAACATTTTCATGATATCAGGGAATGTATCCGACTCATTGAAGGAGTCCTTTGTCAAACCTCTGAAAAAGAACAATCTTGATTCCGAGCAACTGAAGAACTTCCGACCTGTGTCGAATCTGTCATTCGCTTCCAAGCTGATGGACCGTGTGGTGGCAACTCGACCGAACAACTGTATATCTGAACACGGCTTGCATAATATTATCCAGTCAGCCTAAAATGAAAAAGTAATGAAACAGTGATCCCCAGGATCAGTGATGATGTGCTTCGTGCCATGGATAATAAGAAATATGCCTTAGCTCCTTCTGCTGCTCGACCTATCTGCGGCATTCGATACGGTGGACCATTCAATGCTCCTTTCCAGGATGTAGACTAAACTAAGCATCGCAGGGACAACCGTCTCTTGGTTAAGGTCTACACTTTGGAGTACCTCAGGGCTCTTAGCTGGGGTATATAATTTTTGTGAGTGTCTACACCCTACCGCTGTGGGATATCATGCGATGAGTTTCAACTGCTGCTCACCTTTAACCCTGGTTCACCGCAATCAGCACTTGACGCTGAGATCAGGCTCTGAATGGCTATTAACTTCTTAAAACTCGATGACAACAAAACGGAGTTTGTTGTGGCTGGTAGGATAGCTCATCAAAGCAGCCATGACAGACATCTCCGTCGGGAGAGCGTCTTTCCGGCAAAATCGAAAACAAGGAACAATGGAGCAGTTATCGACTCAAGCCGTGGACTGAAGGCACATGTAAACATGGTGTGTCGTTCAACCTACTGCCGTCTGTGGAGTATTGGGAAAATCAGGAAATATCTGGACTTGTGTACAGCCATATAGCCATCCACGTGCTTGTCACCTCAAATGACTACCTGAATGGACGTCTGCTCGGCCTTCCCGCAAATCAGTTAGGTACCGTTTTACTAATATTCTTATGAGCTCATAAGCACGATTTCGCTCTTAAAAATCGATTTCACTCCTTGGCTATGATCAAAACAGAAAATTACATTTTACGGAGAATAAACGCTTTTGAAATCTTACAACGAGGTTAGACCGCTAATAAAGTAAAATATATATATCATAAACAGTTGTAGTTACCTAATTGCTTTTTATCTTGACTCCAACTTTACGCAGAGATCCAGTTTGTCACAGTCAAATAAGTTTTTAAAATGTGAGCGATGAATCAATCGTAAATTATGGCTTTTGTCTACAGATTCTATTTTACAACACTGACGTTGACAAGTGGTCGCGTGCCCTGTTTTACAGCATCGCGAATGTCAAGGTTATTCGCGAAACCTCATATTACCACCGTTCTTCGTACATTACATTGGTTGCCACTCAAGTACCGTGTGCAGTTTAAGCTGTTGACACTGACTGACAAAGCGATTCACAATGGAAGAACACCATACATAAAGGACATGCTCGTACAATACAACCCACAAAGGACACTTCGCTCAGAGAACCAGTTGCGGCTTGAGGTTCCCTGGTCCAGGACACAGCTGTGGGACAGAGCTTTCTCCGTTGTTGCCGCCACATTGTGGATAAAAATTCCACTTGTTCTTCGCCCGGCTCCCTCGGCTGATGCCTTTAAGAAACATCTGAAAACAAATTTGTTCACTCGTGCATGTTAGATTAATTGATTTAATTAATTTTACTGAATGTATTTTTTTGTATTTAGGACTTTTTTAATTATTAAATTATTTAATGAACTTGCAAAGCTCATTTGGGCAACTATGGATGGAGAGGGCGCTATGAAAAATATGCCTGATTGATTGATTGTCAAACTTGTCAACTCAGTCTAACTACGCACCATTTGACAAAAGAAATAAGCTGGTGACAAAGCGTGACTGGTGTATACATCAACTTGTGACCAGCGAGGTCACCAGTGTTTGCTAGACACGTGCTTAGCCTGTCATCTTTATGTTCAGCATCTGTCATCCCGCTGTTCCCGTTGTCCGGCAATGTCTCCACTGTTGCCGTCAGCATCATTCGTCTCAAGAAGAGGGAAGTTATATCAACTGATCCATCACTAGGCTGGGTTTGTCCCGTATTGTTCCGATTCAGCATCACAAACTGGTCTTTTTCTTGTGTTTAATTCTTGAAACAGTATTTATATCGTGATATTGTGAGGTGTTTAATACCTGCTCTCTGTCATATTATAGCTCATCTCGTCGCTAGGTGTCAGCACATGCGTAGTGTAACAACCTTCTTTTTTATATTTAGATAACAAAACATTGTCGAAATGTCCATCTCAACAAAACAGAAAATGTATATGATACATGTATATTACATATTACAGTTCACATGAATTATTTACGATGTTTAATTTCCTATTTGAAAGTCTTTATATCTTATAGGTTGTTCGCCTCTCGACTCCCTCACACTTCTGCGAGTAGCTGTCTCGTCTCGGTTAATGTTTTCGGTAGTAGGTAGTCTCGCCCTTGCAATTGTATGAAATCAATCCCTACCTTTTCCTAAGGTTCCTTGTTCCATTCTTATGTCAAAATTCGTTTTCTTTATTGTGTTTGCATTTTAAACCTGTATCCCTCTTTCTATGGTTATATGGATTTGCGGGTCATTGATCTACCGCGCTGCCACCATGAAACAATACTTATATCATGGTATTGTGATGTGTTTAATATCACACTTAGGTACACGCATGTGACCTGCTCTATATCATATCATAGTTCATCTGGCCGCTAGGTGTCAGCACATGCATATTGTAACAATTCACGTCCGGCCTCTACTATGCGTTGTTATCAAGTCTTGCCAGATAGCAGTGTGTGGCAAATTGTGGTTGTCGTAAGAAACGCGGGCGAATGTATCGCAGTTCCGCAGCCACGATATAGACTTCGGGACCGATGTCCCGAAGTCTATGAGCATCGGTGCTTCTGCGCACACAACATGTTCCACCTCCTTTTGGGTCAATTAGCAGGTGTCTGTCAGACCCAGGGCTATCATAATTATGTAGCGGCAAGTGATGTCATCAGCTCTGCCAAGTCAGCTTTCTTTTCCGTAGAAGTCGACTGGGTTGACAACTGCAGCTACAAACGCTGGTTGCTTATTAGACGGCAATACCACCTACGGGTATCTCCTGCCACAGTGTACGGGCAATTCTGTTTGTAGTTCATTCAATGCTGCTTCTCTATCTGTATCAGTACTTGCCGTGACCTCATCTTCCGGTAAAGACCCTGCTTGCGGCGTCAGTATTGTGCTTCGGTTCTCACAATAATACGGCAGCACAGTGGTGTGAGACGTGAAATACGGGACCAAGCGACGGCACTGCGTTTGTGAGGTGTGCTATCATCGGTCCGGTCTCTTGCGTCAAAGGGGCGTATTCGTAGACTATTTTGGTGTGTAACTATTGTACGGATGATAATGACTATAGTGCGGATTAACCGTGATTGCGCAATATTTGTATATGTGTTTCGCATTACATAACTAAACATATAATTATTTCAATTAAGAAATAAGTTTGTTATTTCTCTCCTATGTCAAACATGTTGTCTTAAAATAGGCAGACAAATAAATAGATAAATAAGGCGTTGACAACCCTTTTCAATCCAGGGCGGATGTTTGTTTCTAGAGTTAAATGGATGGCCACATACTATTTGGCAATGAAATTTGCTGAAACGCCATTATAAACAACAAACAAAATTACAATTTAAATGTGATACTTTAATGCATAGAACACCATTGTATTACATACATTGTATTACATTGTATTACATTCATAGTACCATAGGTTACTCAAAAATTAATGTAAAACTAGTACAACAGCAATATATTCTGATTAATAAAGGTAAGCATCATAAGAAAAAAGAATGAGTTATGTTTTATAATCTTGCATGAATATTATGCGATAAGCACAAGTTGCTTCTCTTGTCGTTTCGCGAGTACTTAATTGTCCTTAGTTGTCTAAATGTTAGTCAACCCACACATTATGGTTAACATTGTCAGGTACCCTTACAACTCCAAACATATACATTTTAACTGACATACGATATTTGCTACAGTGGATAAGCGATGTCGACATGTCTTCTAAAAGCCATTATTTATTATATGATACCAAACGTTACACAAAACTGTTGCTAACTGCATACGTCCTGGGGTATATGAAGAATACACCAGATATGTCTCCATCACCTAAGCATTTCAGAAAGACCCATTAGGGATGGAACTTGCGATCCATCGAAAATTACAGTTGTTTGTGTTTTTTATGCATTATTCCAGTTAACACGATTTTAAGTTTATATTATCTGCAGGCAAATTCAGTACATATTTAATATAACAAATTAGTTCAATTAGCCTGTTTCATGTGACGAAAGAAGCATTGATTACTGCCTCTTCATTTCCTTGGATAAACACCTGCTCCAATGTTTACACATTAGAGGTCACGAGTTCACGTTGCATTGGATGGTTGCTGGTTCAGTCTCTCTTTCGTTCCCGTCGTTTCCTGGAAATATAAAACAATCATGCAATACAAACAAGAAACATATATTGCGCTAAGATCATCCGGAAACCCAAGCTCAGCAGCGCACCAAAACATAAGGATTATGCAGTTACTAGTCGATAAACATTTACAGTTGTAAACATTTGGATTGGTACGCTGAGGAACTATGGGGGATAAGCGAGTTTAAAGTTGACGACGAAATGTTGTTATATTTCCTGTTGACTTGACGTTAAACGCAACAACTCACATTCTTAATTTTTGACCTATTTGCTGTTTGCCACCGCTTGGCATGGAACTGTTTGCAACGCACCCAGTCGAAATTTACGAGTAGTCCGACTTATTGGAATGTGAATGCACGTACTGCTCACGTCGGCCGTCAATGTCAAGTCACCTGGTGTTAGCCTAGCTACACCTACTGTTCACGTCGGCCGTCAATATCAAGTAATATGTTTTTTAGCCTAGTTACACGTACATCTCACGTCGGTCATCAATATCAAGTCATCGGTTGTTGACCACTTACATATTACTTGATATGTAGCTAGTCAGCAACGATCTATCTACATGTTTCATTCACGTCCTTACACAATATCAAGCAATCTTCGATATAAACGTTTTGTACCGGACCTACGTAATATCGTTGCTCTGTTTAATGTAACTCAGGCATTAATGAATCACAATACACGTTCACAGTAAACGATGTTATTGCCAGCAACATATGTGGTTGTTCGTTGTCAGGGTTTGTTCGTTATGAAGTAAAGCTTAAAGTCAATTACATCTAAGTCAAGTCAAGAGTCATCTATCTGAATTCCAAGTCAAGTTGCAATTCATGAAAATAGGCAGCTCAAGTCAACAAATTTGCAAAACAATAAAGAAAAATAAAACTGTTCAGTGGCAAAATAATATACACAAATTACCGTGATTTCATTTGAAAAGAACTGGATATGATTTCAGGATATAATGACACCGATAATACAAATCAATTTGCTTATTCATACAGGCGTATATTTACCAAAGATAAACAGTTTAACAGAAATGAGACTTACAGCTTACAATAGCCGAATACTTTATACGGAAGCCATCCCTTGTCACCGAAGAGTCAGATTGGAAAGACACAAACAAGGAATTTGTGTTGGAAATGATTTCCCCCGGCAATGTTGTACCGCAGTATCTGCCCAGTCGTGTCGCCGAGTCATCCACCCCGTCGTACACTGTGACTTTGTCATACGAACAGGTGCTGCTCTTTTCAACACTCAACCTGAGGAACTCCAATTTAACTATCTGCAAATGAAAAGAGGTTTTACAGCAAGCAACAAATACACACGCACGCACGCACGCACGCACGCACACACACGCACACACAAACACACACAACACACACACAAACACACACACACACACACACTTTTGACAAAGTGCCACATCAAAGATTACTACTTAAATTAAAAGTCCATGGTCCAACTACCTGCAAAGAATACGTTTTAGTATGAGCAACAACTGTGTATATCAAAACGACTTGCTGCACTCCACTTGGAACATGAGAAAATCCAATAACATTTATCTATCTGCAAAGGAACATGTTGTAGTGTGAAAAAAACATACGGTATTCACTATTATCTATGTATTTCAGTAGTTCTGGTGGGAACATGTTATGCATAATCTCACTTACAAGTACCTTGCAGCCTTAACATTGTTTACCTTGGAATATTCGACTTGAATCTTCCAACCACATGTCATGCTGTTTTTGTATTGAAGCTTATTAATGCCAAACATTCCTTCTGGCCCAGTGAGTACCACAATGCCACGACATGCTGAGACAAACAAACATATGTTTCAGTTACGTTGCACATGAACTGCAGGGAAGTAGTCGTAGTGAACATGTTACAATCATATATAATATTGTTAGGTGTTTCTATACAGAAATACAGTCTTAATAAGATTCTAGATAACGACAGGTGTAACTATTCAAGTAAAACAAGTAATGACGAGACTTGACATAGAGCATGAGTATAATAGACTTGATAGGGTATGCACGCATTTGGTGAATGCTATGATTTTCTTTAACGTTTAGACATTATTGAATAATACACAACAATAGTTGTTTTTCTGTGTAAGATTCTATACAACACCAGTGGTAAAAATGCAAGCAAAAAAACAAATAATGACGTGGTTTGATATTTAGAGTATGCAAGCGCTTGGCGAATGCTATGCATCTCTTTTTAATTTATAAATTATTGAATAATACAAAATAATAACTGTTTTCCTGTGTAATATACTAAACAACACCAGTGGTAAATATGCAATTAAAGAGAAGAATTGACGTGGTTTGATATTTAGAGCATACGCATGTTTGGTGAATGCTAAGAGTTAGTTACACAGTTGAGAAATTATTTAATAATAAAAAAAAATAGCTTCATTATATAGTTTTTCTGTGGCGAGATTGGAAGTGTGCAAATTAAAAATATTACCACCGATGCATATACGAAAAACACAATTATCCTTATAAATCAGGAAATTTCACATGCAAATATAGACTAGTCATGTGACTTCACATAAAATATTCATATCAAATATTTATAACAAACGGTAGTATGATGCATCAATTTATTTTATTATAGCGGAGTTGTCCGGCGTTGCACAGGAAAAAAGGCAGCCACAGCAAAAGCTTAACAATCCTTGTAGTACCTGTTGAATGTTTGGTAGGGCAATGTCAGTGGCAATGACGGATACAACTTAATGTAAAAAAAAATAATCATACGAAACACACATAGCTTTGCTAACAAGTGTGCGTAACTAGGAACTCCTAATCAACCGTGTTGGCATCACACAACAATTCGGTCGCAGCACTCGCGAGCGGTTTGCCAGTTTTTTTTATAATATCTGTCGCAACAAAATAAGAATATTCGACTCAAATACGAAAATATTCCGCAAATACGAAAAGAACCTGAACGAAGGGGTGCTAGTGTATCAGGTACAAATTGAGACTTTACATATTTCTGAAGGCGAATAACCACGAGTTGGCATAAATACGTGACTGTCTGGCGCTCAGAACAAACTAATCGGGGGATAGTGAAGGCCCTATTTCACAATTAATGCATACAACGACAGGAATTAACGGACACAGACACTGACGTCACAATTCTAATTATGCCATAGCAGAGATTCTTACATATATGCGTTATATTACTAAGGCTGCATACACCTGACAGATAAGCCTTTCCCACATAGAAAGGGCTGATAGCGTCGGCCGTTTTTATTGGCTTGACGGATTTTGTTGCTAGACAAACAGTCACCTGATGGATCCGTCAATTACGTTCGAGGGACTGAATTTTTGGCTGAAGCCATCTGGTATTGCAAAGTTTCCCTTTGTCTTGTGAATGTGATATTTTCAATTCAAACGTAAGATCAGCCGAGTGCTGTGGTCTGATGCTAGCGTTGTGGAAATATAATAGCCAACGATTATCGAGATACAATTTGAAGAGAGCTCTGGCTGATTTCCGGAGATAATGACTGACACCAATAATGCAAACTGGTCTAGTCACCCGTAAAGGTGCATCAATATCAATGACAATAAAATAACGACACATCGCGCACAAAACGAGACATACCGTCTAGAATAGCCGAATACTTTATACTGAAGCCATCATTTGTCCCCGAGGAGTCAGATTCGAAAGACACAAACAAGGAATTTGTGTTGGAAATGATTTCCCCCGGCAATGTGGTACCGCAGTATCTGCCCAGTCGTGTCGCCGAGTCATCCACCCCGTCGTACACTGTGACTTTGTCATACGAACAGGTGCTGCTCTTTTCAACACTCAACCTGAGGAACTCCAATTTAACTATCTGCAAATGAAAAGTGGTTTTACAGCAAGCAACAAATACACACGCACGCACGCACTCACGCACGTCGGTGGTAGCATGCCCTACTAATTTCTACAAACCATCCAAAGTATTTGCTGCATGCATGATGATTGCATATTTAATATCAGATACAGTTAAAACTGCCACGTTGTTTCCAACAAATTGCACACACACACACACGCACACGCACACGCACACGCACACGCACACACACACACACACACACACACACACACACAAACACACGCACACACACACTTTTGACAAAGTGCCACATCAAATATTACTACTTAAATTAAAAGCCCATGGTATCGGGGAAGGCATAATCAACCGGATAGAAAAATGGCTGACTGACAGAAGAAAATTAGTTGTTTTTTATATTATATATCTGTTCTACAGGAATCCCTCTATAGGCCAAACGGTATGTAATTTTCAAGCAATTATTAAATTTAGTCAGTGGCCCTGAGTTGATCAATCCGTCGTACATTTTAATTTGTCATAGGCTTATTCGATATTAAGCGTCAAGAACTTCAATTTGATTATGTGCGAAGAATCAAGTCAGGAAAGTCTCTCAATAATTTAGGTAACTGACAATCCAACATCTAAAATCGACCCAAAATAATTAATACGCGACAAATGATAATTACAAACTCATGTTTTATATATAGTTAAATGCTCAACTTTTTGGCAAGGATGAAAACATGAATCACGAAATGTTAAGACTAATGATATTGATAACATCTTTTTATTTGCGTCTCTACTGAGATGTTATCTAATACATGTTTCCTTAGACCCAATATATAGGAATGCCTACAGGTACAGTCAATAGTGTTACGAAGATGCAATGATTGTGCTTCATCTATGTTTTTCTAACAGTTTAGCGAATGTTTGTTTACCATCGTGAACATTTTAGTAAGCAATGCGGCTGAAATTAATTTCAGTTTTATTACATGTCTTCTTTGCTCTTTGAGTTTCTGCCAGGTAAAGACGTCTGAAACAAATTTGATTGACCGATATAGCTGTAAATTCTACATAAAACAAAGCATAAAAATGCTCACCTTGGATGGATCGACCCGAATGGTCCAACCACATCTCATGTTGTTGTCATACTGACTCGAACTGATGCCAAATGTTCCTTCTGCTTCAGGTAGTTCAACTGGACCACCACGACATGCTGCAACGTATTATAAATTGCTGAATTCGTTGGTAGCATGCCCTACTAATTTCTACAAACCATCCACCGTATTTGCTGCATGCATGATGATTGCATATTTAATATCAGATACAGTTGATACTGCCGGGGTGTTTCCAACAAAATAGGTAAGGGTTGTTCTTTATAACCGATGTCACTGTAAATATTGTCATTAAATAAAGAAAGCCACGGTTAATTTTTTCAATGTGTTGCGAAAATATTATATATTAATTTTCACGTTGTTAGCACTATTTATATCAGCTACAGTTATCTTGCCGCGATTGTTCACGCAAAATAGGAAAGGATTTTCAATGCGTTAAGAAAACGCTACAGATGAATTATTTATGAAGATTGCCGAATTAATACTATTTACTATTGATATTACTGTGGTGGTTCACATAAAATAGGAAAGGTTTGCTAATCATAGACGTTGTCTCTGAAAATATTGTTATTGCATAAACTCACGTTTTTCTCACTAAACGAATTAGCAACATACATTTTCATCGAAATAGAACCACACCACAACCTACCATGGTTACATATGTGCCCCCGGAGAACATTCTTACATCTTGTGAAATAAAGTGATATATTCCTCATATACATACACATAATGATCCATTAACCTTACCCTCCATTTATATCTACTCCCACAGATAAAAAGTAAAACAACATCAACACACCTTCTGCTATACGATCCTCCGTTGTAGTCCAGCGTGGAGTAGATACCTCACTTGCAGTTGTGCTAACACGCCTTGAAGTCGTTTCCCTGGTAGTTTCTGTAATGAAAGCAAAAAGCAACGGTTTTTGGTTTCATTGTGTAGGGAAAACATTTTTCATGAAATTTACACGTTGATTGCATTATTTATAAAAGTTACAAATTGATGCTACCGCGATTGTTCACACAAAGTAGGTACGGATTTTTCATCATAGCCATTGCCACTCTAACTATTGTTATTGCATCAATACACATTGTCACGGAAAGGGAATTACATAAAAAGACATAATCGATATAGAACCGCAAATGATATTATGGCTACCCGTGTGCACCCGGAAACATTATAACATTTCACAACATCAACTGATCTCTTCTTCCTGACCGTACCAATTACAAAAAATAAATCTTCCCCTCAATATATGTCTTCTCTCATCGATAAAAATGTAATCAAAATCAAAGCACCTTCTACTGTACGATCCTCCGTTGGAGTCGGTACCTCACTTGCAGTCGTGCTAGTACGATTTCGTGTCGATTCATTGGTACTTTCTGTAATGGGAACTGAAATCGTTGGTTTTGTCTTCAATGTGTTGGGAACACATTGTAGATGATCATTTCATGATGATTGCACTTTTTATAGCAGTTGCAGTTGACACTGCCTCGTTTGCATACGTCTCATTAATTTGGGCTTGAGAAGAACCACTGGAGACGAGGATAATACAGGCATTAACCACCAAAGTTTAATGACTTTGTATCTGAACGCATACCTGTGCTGTTTTGGTATATGTGGCAATATTTTTATGCACTGAAACGTCTGTTTCCTTTGCTGTTGATAGCGTGACAATATTTAAAGAAATGTTAACCAAAAACAAATATGTGCCACTTACGTGGGTATCTTGCGGTGTAATTAATCCGGAATCCAGAGCGCGTAACGGAACCGTCAGTTTTGAACGTCACGTACATATAATTGTTTGTGCTGAATATAGCATTCGGCAAGGTGCCTCCGGTGAAGGTGCCCAGCAGTGGCGCTGCATTGTTCAATCCGTCGTACACTTTGACTCTATCGCAGCACGACTCGATATCAATTGCCATGAACAACAATTTGATTACCTATAAAGAGACAAGTGATATTTATATTTTATCTCATTTTGGTATGTAACAAACTATCACCTAACGTTGACATACATTTTAGTTTCGTAAGACAAATGATGTCTACAAACATCGGGTATTAATGCAGATGGACAATAATAATTGAAGACTGCGAAGTACAAAGTAATCACGAAAGGCATAGATAAAGAAAGGCGGATCAACCTTTACAATTGCACCGCACTTGAATTTTTTTTTAAATTAGTTGCATTTTTATATTCTATATCTGTTCTACAGGAAACCCTCTATAGGCCAAATGGTATGTCATTTTTAAGCAATTATGAAATTTAGGCAGTGGCCCTGAATTGATCTATCCGTCGTACATTTTAATTTTGTCGTAGCCTGATTCGACATTAAGCGTCAAGAACGTCAATTTGATTGTGTGCGAAGAATCAAGTCATCAATGTTTCTTAATAATTTAGGTAGCTGACAATCCAACATCTAAATTCGACCCAAAATAATTTATACGCGAGAAATGATAATTACAAACTCATGTTGTATATACAGTTAAATGCTCAACTTGTTTGCAAGGATGTAAATATGAATCACGAAATGCTATGACAAATGATATAGATAGCATCTTATTATTTGTGTCTCCACTTAGATGTTTTCTAATATGTCTTTCCTTAGACCCAACATATAGGATTGCCTACTTGTACAGTCAACAGTGTTACAAGGTCGCAATGTTTGTGTTTCATCTATGTTTTTCTAACTGTTTAGCGAATATCTGTTTAACATCGTGAACATTTTAGTAAGCAATGCGGCTGAAATTAATTTCAGTGTTATTACATGACTACTTTGCCGTTTGAGTTTCTGCCAGGTAAAGACATCTGAAAAAGATGTTATTGACCGATATACCTGTAAATTCTACATAAAACAAAGCGTAAAAATGCTTACCTTGGATTGATCGATCCGAATGATCCAACCACATCTCATGTTGTTGTCATACTGACTCGAACTGATGCCAAATGTTCCTTCTGCTTCAGTTAGTTCAACTGGACTACCGTGACAACCTGCAACGTATTACAAAAAGTTCAGTTCGGTAGTAGCATGCCCTACTATTTTCTACAACCTGTCATATGTATTCACTGCATGTATGATGATTGCATATTTAATATCAGATACAGATCATAACCGATGTCACTGTAAATATTGTCATTAAATACAGAAAGCCACGGTTACGTTTTTCAATGTGTTGGGAAAACATAATGTAATACATTTTCACGTTGTTTGCACTATTTATATCAGCTACAGTTGATCCTGCCGCGATTGTTCACACAAAATAAGTACGGATTTTCAATGTGTTAAGAAAACACAGTAGATGAATTATTTATGAAGATTGCCGAATTAATATTATTTAGTATTGATATTACCGTGGTGGTTCACATAAAATAGGACAGGTTTGCTCATCATAAACGTTGTCTCTGTAAATATTGTTATTGTATAAAGTCACGTTTTTCTCTCTGAAAGAATTGGCAACATACATTTTTCATCGAAATAGTACCACAACACCACCTACCATGGCTACAGGTGTGCCCCCGGAGAATATTCTTACATCTCGTGAAATCAACTGATCTATTCCTCATATACGTACACATAATGATCCATTAACCTTACCCTCCATTTATATCTACTCCCACAGATAAAAAGTGAAACAACCTCAACACACCTTCTGCTATACGATCCTCCGTTGTAGTCCAGCGTGGAGTAGATACCTCACTTGCAGTTGTGCTAACACGCCTTGAAGTCGTTTCCCTGGTAGTTTCTGTAATGAAAGCAAAAAGCAACGGTTTTTGGTTTCATTGTGTAGGGAAAACATTTTTCATGAAATTTACACGTTGATTGCATTATTTATAAAAGTTACAATTGATACTACCGCGATTGTTCACACAAAGTAGGTACGGATTTTTCATCATAGCCATTGCCACTCTAACTATTGTTATTGCATCAATACACATTGCCACGGAAAGGGAATTACATAAAAAGACATAATCGATATAGAACCGCAAATGATATTATGGCTACCCGTGTGCACCCGGAAACATTATAACATTTCACAACATCAACTGATCTCTTCTTCCTGACCGTACCAATTACAAAAAATAAATCTTCCCCTCAATATATGTCTTCTCTCATCGATAAAAATGTAATCAAAATCAAAGCACCTTCTACTGTACGATCCTCCGTTGGAGTCGGTACCTCACTTGCAGTTGTGCTAGTACGATTTCGTGTCGATTCATTGGTACTTTCTGTAATGGGAACTGAAATCGTTGGTTTTGTCTTCAATGTGTTGGGAACACATTGTAGATGATCATTTCATGATGATTGCACTTTTTATAGCAGTTGCAGTTGACACTGCCTCGTTTGCATACGTCTCATTAATTTGGGATTGAGAAGAACCACTGGAGACGAGGATAATACAGGCATTAACCACCAAAGTTTAATGAGTTTGTATCTGAACGCATACCTGTGCTGTTTTGGTATATGTGGCAATATTTTTATGCACTGAAACGTCTGTTTCCTTTGCTGTTGATAGCGTGACAATATTTAAAGAAATGTTAACCAAAAACAAATATGTGCCACTTACGTGGGTATCTTGCGGTGTAATTAATCCGGAATCCAGAGCGCGTAACGGAACCGTCAGTTTTGAACGTCACGTACATATAATTGTTTGTGCTGAATATAGCATTCGGCAAGGTGCCTCCGGTGAAGGTGCCCAGCAGTGGCGCTGCATTGTTCAATCCGTCGTACACTTTGACTCTATCGCAGCACGACTCGATATCAATTGCCATAAACAACAATTTGATTACCTGTGAAGAGAGAAGTGATATTTATAATTTTTCTCATTTTGGTATCTAACAAACTATCAACGAACGTTGACATACATTTTAGTATCGTATGACAAATGATGTCTACAAACATCGGGTATTAATGCAGATGGACAATAATAATTAAAGACAGGGAAGTACGAAATAATCACGAAAGGCATAGATAAAGAAAGGAATATCAACCTTTACAATTGCACCGCACCTGAAATAGTGTTTAAAATTAGTTGTATTTTTATATTCTATATCTGTTCTACAGGAATCCCTCTATAGGCCAAATGGTATGTCATTTTTAAGCAATTATTAAATTTAGTCAGTGGCCCTGAATTGATGGATCCGTCATACATTTTAATTTTGTAGTAGCCTGATTCGACATTAAGCGTCAATAACGACAATTTGATTATGTGCGAAGAATCAAGTCAGGAAAGTCTCTCAATAATTTAGGTAGCTGACAATCCAACATCTAAAATCGACCCAAAATAATTGATACGCGACAAATGATAATTACAAACTCACGTTGTATATACAGTTAAATGCTCAACTTTTTTGCAAGAATGTAAACATGAATCGCGAAATGCTATGACAAATGATATAGATAACATCTTTTATTTGTGTCTCCACTTAGATGTTTTCTAATATGTCTTTCCTTAGACCCAACATATAGGATTGCCTACTTGTACAGTCAACAGTGTTACAAGGTCGCAATGTTTGTGTTTCATCTATGTTTTTCTAACTGTTTAGCGAATATCTGTTTAACATCGTGAACATTTTAGTAAGCAATGCGCCTGAAATTAATTTCAGTGTTATTACATGACTACTTTGCCGTTTGAGTTTCTGCCAGGTAAAGACATCTGAAAAAGATGTTATTGACCGATATACCTGTAAATTCTACATAAAACAAAGCGTAAAAATGCTTACCTTGGATTGATCGATCCGAATGATCCAACCACATCTCATGTAGTTGTGATACTGACTCGAACTGATGCCAAATGTTCCTTCTCCTTCACTTAGTTCAACTGGACTACCGTGACAACCTGCAACGTATTACAAAAAGTTCAGTTCGGTAGTAGCATGCCCTACTATTTTCTACAACCTGTCATATGTATTCTCTGCATGTATGATGATTGCATATTTAATATCAGATACAGATCATAACCGATGTAACTGTAAATATTGTCATTAAATACAGAAAGCCACGGTTACGTTTTTCAATGTGTTGGGAAAACATTATGTAATACATTTTCACGTTGTTTGCACTATTTATATCAGCTACAATTGATCCTGCCGCGATTGTTCATACAAAATAGGTACGGATTTTCAATATGTTAAGAAAACACAGTAGATGAATTATTTATGAAGATTGCCGAATTAATATTATTTAGTATTGATATTACCGTGGTGGTTCATATAAAACACGAAAGGTTTGCTCATCATAAACGTTTTCTCTGTAAATATTGTTATTGTATAAATTCACGTTTTTCTCTCTGATAGAATTGGCAACATACATTTTTCATCGAAATAGAACCACAACACCACCTACCATGGTTACAGGTGTGTCCCCGGGGAACATTCTTACATCTCGTAAAATCAACTGATCTATTCCTCATGTACGTACACATAATGATCCATTAACCTTACCCTCCATTTATATCTACTCCCACAGATAAAAAGTGAAACAACATCAATACACCTTCTGCTATACGATCCTCCGTTGTAGTCCAGCTTGGAGTCGATACATCACTTGCAGTTGTGCTAATACGTCTTGAAGTCGTTTCCCTGGTAGTTTCTGTAATGAAAGCACAAAGCCACGGTTTTTTGTTTCATTGTGTTGGGAAAACATTTTAGATGAAATTTACACGTTGATTGCACTATATATATATATATAAGTTACAATTGATGCTGCCGCGATTGTTCACACAAATTAGGTACGGATTTTTCATCAAATCCCTTGCCACTCTAACTATTGTTATTGCATCAAAGCACATTGCCACGGAAAGGGAATTACATCAAAAAACATAATCGATATAGAACCACAACTGATATTATGGCTACCCGTGTGCACCCGGAAGCATTATAACATTTCACAACATCAACTGATCTCTTCTTCGTGACCGTACCAATTACAAAAAATAAATCTTCCCCTCAATATATGTCTTCTATCATCGATAAAAATGTTAACAAAATCAAAGCACCTTCTACTGCAATTGTTGGAGTCGGTACCTCACTTGCAATCGTGCTAGTACGATTTCGTGTCGATTCATTGGTATTTTCTGTAATAGGAACTGAAAGCGTCGGTTTTGTCTTCAATGTGTTAGGAACACATTGTAGATGATCATTTCATGATGATTGCACGTTTTATAGCAGTTGCAGTTGACACTGCCTCGTTTGCATACGTCTCATTAATTTGGGATTGAAAAGAACCACTGGAGACGAGGAGAATACAAGCATTAACCACCAAAGGTTAATGAGTTTGTATCTGAACGCATACCTGTGCTGTTTTGGTACATGTGGCAATATTTTTTTTGCACTGAAACGTCTGTTTCCTTTGCTGTTGATAGCGTGACAATATTTAAAGAAATGTTAACCAAAAACAAATATGTGACACTTACGTGGGTCTCCAGCGGTGTAATTAATCCGGAATCCAGAGCGCGTAACGGAACCGTCAGTTTTGAACGTCACGTACATATAATTGTTTGTGCTGAATATAGCATTCGGTAAGGTGCCTCCTGTGAAGGTGCCCAGCAGTGGCGCTGCATTGTTCAATCCGTCGTACACTTTGACTCTATCGCAGCACGACTCGATATCAATTGCCATAAACAACAATTTGATTACCTATGAAGAGAGAAGTGATATTTATAAGTTTTCTCATTTTGGTATCTAACAAACTATAACCGAACGTTGACATACATTTTAGTATCGTATGACAAATGATGTCTACAAACATCGGGTATTAATGCAGATGGACAATAATAATTAAAGACAGGGAAGTACGAAATAATCACGAAAGGCATAGATAAAGAAAGGAATATCAACCTTTACAATTGCACCGCACCTGAAATAGTGTTTAAAATTAGTTGTATTTTTATATTCTATATCTGTTCTACAGGAATCCCTCTATAGGCCAAATGGTATGTCATTTTTAAGCAATTATTAAATTTAGTCAGTGGCCCTGAATTGATGGATCCGTCGTACATTTTAATTTTGTAATAGCCTGATTCGACATTAAGCGTCAATAACGGCAATTTGATTATGTGCGAAGAATCAAGTCAGGAAAGTCTCTCAATAATTTAGGTAGCTGACAATCCAACATCTAAAATCGACCCAAAATAATTGATACGCGACAAATGATAATTACAAACTCATGTTGTATATACAGTTAAATGCTCAACTTTTTTGCAAGAATGTAAACATGAATCGCGAAATGCTATGACAAATGATATAGATAACATCTTTTATTTGTGTCTCCACTTAGATGTTTTCTAATATGTCTTTCCTTAGACCCAACATAGAGGATTGCCTACTTGTACAGTCAACAGTGTTACAAGGTCGCAATGTTTGTGTTTCATCTATGTTTTTCTAACTGTTTAGCGAATATCTGTTTACCATCGTGAAAATTTTAGTAAGCAATGCGGCTGAAATTAATTTCAGTGTTATTACATGACTACTTTGCCGTTTGAGTTTCTGCCAGGTAAAGACATCTGAAAAAGATGTTATTGACCGATATACCTGTAAATTCTACATAAAACAAAGCGTAAAAATGCTTACCTTGGATTGATCGATCCGAATGATCCAACCACATCTCATGTTGTTGTCATACTGACTCGAACTGATGCCAAATGTTCCTTCTGCTTCAGTTAGTTCAACTGGACTACCGTGACAACCTGCAACGTATTACAAAAAGTTCAGTTCGGTAGTAGCATGCCCTACTATTTTCTACAATCTGTCACATGTATTCACTGCATGCATGATGATTGCATATTTAATATCAGATACAGATCATAACCGCTGTCACTGTAAATATTGTCATTAAATACAGAAAGCCACGGTTACGTTTTTCAATGTGTTGGGAAAACATAATGTAATACATTTTCACGTTGTTTGCACTATTTATATCAGCTACAGTTGATCCTGCCGCGATTGTTCACACAAAATAAGTACGGATTTTCAATGTGTTAAGAAAACACAGTAGATGAATTATTTATGAAGATTGCCGAATTAATATTATTTAGTATTGATATTACCGTGGTGGTTCACATAAAATAGGACAGGTTTGCTCATCATAAACGTTCGTCTCTGTAAATATTGTTATTGTATAAAGTCACGTTTTCTCTCTGAAAGAATTGGCAACATACATTTTTCATCGAAATAGTACCACAACACCACCTACCATGGCTACAGGTGTGCCCCCGGAGAATATACTTACATCTCGTGAAATCAACTGATCTATTCCTCATATACGTACACATAATGATCCATTAACCTTACCCTCCATTTATATCTACTCCCACAGATAAAAAGTGAAACAACCTCAACACACCTTCTGCTATACGATCCTCCGTTGTAGTCCAGCTTGGAGTCGATACATCACTTGCAGTTGTGCTAATACGTCTTGAAGTCGTTTCCCTGGTAGTTTCTGTAATGAAAGCACAAAGCCACGGTTTTTTGTTTCATTGTGTTGGGAAAACATTTTAGATGAAATTTACACGTTGATTGCACTATATATATATATAAGTTACAATTGATGCTGCCGCGATTGTTCACACAAATTAGGTACGGATTTGTCATCAAATCCCTTGCCACTCTAACTATTGTTATTGCATCAAAGCACATTGCCACGGAAAGGGAATTACATCAAAAAACATAATCGATATAGAACCACAACTGATATTATGGCTACCCGTGTGCACCCGGAAGCATTATAACATTTCACAACATCAATTGATCTCTTCTTCGTGACCGTACCAATTACAAAAAAATAAATCTTCCCCTCAATATATGTCTTCTATCATCGATAAAAATGTTAACAAAATCAAAGCACCTTCTACTGCAATTGTTGGAGTCGGTACCTCACTTGCAATCGTGCTAGTACGATTTCGTGTCGATTCATTGGTATTTTCTGTAATAGGAACTGAAAGCGTCGGTTTTGTCTTCAATGTGTTAGGAACACATTGTAGATGATCATTTCATGATGATTGCACTTTTTATAGCAGTTGCAGTTGACACTGCCTCGTTTGCATACGTCTCATTAATTTGGGATTGAAAAGAACCACTGGAGACGAGGAGAATACAAGCATTAACCACCAAAGGTTAATGAGTTTGTATCTGAACGCATACCTGTGCTGTTTTGGTACATGTGGCAATATTTTTTTTGCACTGAAACGTCTGTTTCCTTTTCTGTTGATAGCGTGACAATATTTAAAGAAAGGTTAATCAAAAATAAATATGTGACACTTACGTGGGTCTCCAGCGGTGTAATTAATCCGGAATCCAGAGCGCGTAACGGAACCGTCAGTTTTGAACGTCACGTACATATAATTGTTTGTGCTGAATATAGCATTCGGTAAGGTGCCTCCTGTGAATGTGCCCAGCAGTGGCGCTGCATTGTTCAATCCGTCGTACACTTTCACTCTATCGCAGCACGACTCGATATCAATTGCCATGAACAACAATTTGATTACCTATAAAGAGACAAGTGATATTTATAATTTTTCTCATTTTGGTAGCTAACATACTATCACCTAACGTTGACATACATTTTAGTATCGTATGACAAGTGATGTCTACACACATCGGGTATAAATGAAGATGGACAATAATAATTTGAAGGCAGGGAAGTACAAAGTAATCACGAAAGGCATAGATAAATAAAGGCGGATAAACTTTTACAATTGCGCCGCACCTGAAATATTGTTTTACATTAGTTGTTTTTTATATTCTATATCTGTTCTACAGGAATCCCTCTATAGGCAAATGGTATGTAATGTTTAAGCAATTATGAAATTTAGGCAGTGGCCCTGAATTGATCTATCCGTCGTACATTTTAATTTTGTCGTAGCCTGATTCGACATTAAGCGTCAAGAACGTCAATTTGATTGTGTGCGAAGAATCAAGTCATCAATGTTTCTTAATAATTTAGGTAGCTGACAATCCAACATCTAAATTCGACCCAAAATAATTTATACGCGAGAAATGATAATTACAAACTCATGTTGTATATACAGTTAAATGCTCAACTTGTTTGCAAGGATGTAAATATGAATCACGAAATGCTATGACAAATGATATAGATAGCATCTTATTATTTGCGTCTCCACTGAGATGTTTTCTAATATGTCTTTCCTTAGACCCAATATATAGGATTGCCTACTTGTACAGTCAATAGCATTACAAAGTCGCAATAATTGTGTTTCATCTATGTTTTTCTAACTGTTTAGCGAATATCTGTTTACCATCGTGAACATTTTAGTAAGCAATGCGGCTGAAATTAATTTCAGTGTTATTACATGACTACTTTGCCGTTTGAGTTTCTGCCAGGTAAATACTTCTGAAAAAGATGTTATTGACCGATATACCTGTAAATTCTACATAAAACAGAGCGTAAAAATGCTTACCTTGGATGGATCGACTCGAATGATCCAACCACATCTCATGTAGTTGTGATACTGACTCGAACTGATGCCAAATGTTCCTTCTCCTTCACTTAGTTCAACTGGACTACCGTGACAACCTGCAACGTATTACAAAAAGTTCAGTTCGGTAGTAGCATGCCCTACTATTTTCTACAACCTGTCATATGTATTTACTGCATGTATGATGATTGCATATTTAATATCAGATACAGATCATAACCGATGTAACTGTAAATATTGTCATTAAATACAGAAAGCCACGGTTACGTTTTTCAATGTGTTGGGAAAACATAATGTAATACATTTTCACGTTGTTTGCACTATTTATATCAGCTACAGTTGATCCTGCCGCGATTGTTCACACAAAATAAGTACGGATTTTCAATATGTTAAGAAAACACAGTAGATGAATTATTTATGAAGATTGCCGAATTAATATTATTTAGTATTGATATTACCGTGGTGGTTCACATAAAATAGGACAGGTTTGCTCATCATAAACGTCGTCTCTGTAAATATTGTTATTGTATAAAGTCACGTTTTTCTCTCTGAAAGAATTGGCAACATACATTTTTCATCGAAATAGTACCACAACACCACTTACCATGGCTACAGGTGTGCCCCCGGAGAATATTCTTACATCTCGTGAAATCAACTGATCTATTCCTCATATACGTACACATAATGATCCATTAACCTTACCCTCCATTTATATCTACTCCCACAGATAAAAAGTGAAACAACCTCAACACACCTTCTGCTATACGATCCTCCGTTGTAGTCCAGCGTGGAGTAGATACCTCACTTGCAGTTGTGCTAATACGCCTTGAAGTCGTTTCCCTGATAGTTTCTGTAATGAAATCACAAAGCCACGGTTTTTTGTTTCATTGTGTTCGGAAAACATTGTAGGTGAAATTTACACGTTGATTGCATTATTTATATAAGTTACAATTGATGCTGCCGCGATTGTTCACACAAATTAGGTACGGATTTTTCATCAAATCCTTGCCACTGTAACTATTGTTATTGCGTCAAAGCACATTGCCACGGAAAGGGAATTACATAAAAAGACATAATCGATATAGAACCGCAAATGATATTATGGCTACCCGTGTGCACCCGGAAACATTATAACATTTCACAACATCAACTGATCTCTTCTTCCTGACCGTACCAATTACAAAAAATAAATCTTCCCCTCAATATATGTCTTCTCTCATCGATAAAAATGTAATCAAAATCAAAGCACCTTCTACTGTACGATCCTCCGTTGGAGTCGGTACCTCACTTGCAGTTGTGCTAGTACGATTTCGTGTCGATTCATTGGTACTTTCTGTAATGGGAACTGAAATCGTTGGTTTTGTCTTCAATGTGTTGGGAACACATTGTAGATGATCATTTCATGATGATTGCACTTTTTATAGCAGTTGCAGTTGACACTGCCTCGTTAGCATACGTCTCATTAATTTGGGATTGAGAAGAACCACTGGAGACGAGGAGAATACAGGCAATAACCACCAACGTTTAATGAGTCTGTATCTGAACGCATACCTGTGCTGGTTTGGAACATGTGGCAATATTTGTTTTGCACTGAAATGGCTGTTTCCTTTGCTGTTGATATCTTGACAATATTTAAAGAAATGTTAACCAAAAACAAATGCGTGGTACTTACGTGGGTCTCCAGCAGTGTAATTAGTTCGGAATCCAGAGCGCGTAACGGAACCGTCAGTTTCGAACGTCACGTACATATAATTGTTTGTGCTGAATATAGCATTCGGCAAGATGCCTCCGGTGTATGTGCCCAGCAGTGGCGCTGCATTGTTCACTCCATCATACACTTTGACTCTATCGCAGCACGACTCGACGTCAATTGCCATGAACAACAATTTGATTACCTATGGAGAGACAAGTGATCTTTCTAATTTTTCTAATTTTGGTAGCTAACAGACCAACAGCTAACATTGACACATATTTTAGTTACGCATGACAAATAATGTCTACAAACATCGGATATTAATGCAGATGGATAGTAATAATAAGACAGGGAAGGAAAGAGTAATCACGAAAGGCATATATAAAGAAAGGAATATCAACCTTTACAATTGCACCGCACCTGAAATATTGTTTAAAATTAGTTGTATTTTTATATTCTATATCTGTTCTACAGGAATCCCTCTATAGACCAAATGGTATGTCATTTTTAAGCAATTATTAAATTTAGTCAGTGGCCCTGAATTGATGGATCCGTCGTACATTTTAATTTTGTAATAGCCTGATTCGACATTAAGCGTCAATAACGGCAATTTGATTATGTGCGAAGAATCAAGTCAGGAAAGTCTCTCAATAATTTAGGTAGCTGACAATCCAACATCTAAAATCGACCCAAAATAATTGATACGCGACAAATGATAATTACAAACTCATGTTGTATATACAGTTAAATGCTCAACTTTTTTGCAAGAATGTAAACATGAATCGCGAAATGCTATGACAAATGATATAGATAACATCTTTTATTTGTGTTTCCACTTAGATGTTTTCTAATATGTCTTTCCTTAGACCCAACATAGAGGATTGCCTACTTGTACAGTCAACAGTGTTACAAGGTCGCAATGTTTGTGTTTCATCTATGTTTTTCTAACTGTTTAGCGAATATCTGTTTACCATCGTGAAAATTTTAGTAAGCAATGCGGCTGAAATTAATTTCAGTGTTATTACATGACTACTTTGCCGTTTGAGATTCTGCCAGGTAAAGACATCTGAAAAAGATGTTATTGACCGATATACCTGTAAATTCTACATAAAACAAAGCGTAATAATGCTTACCTTGGATTGATCGATCCGAATGATCCAACCACATCTCATGTTGTTGTCATACTGACTCGAACTGATGCCAAATGTTCCTTCTGCTTCAGTTAGTTCAACTGGACTACCGTGACAACCTGCAACGTATTACAAAAAGTTCAGTTCGGTAGTAGCATGCCCTACTATTTTCTACAACATGTCATATGTATTTACTGCATACATGATGATTGCATATTTAATATCAGATACAGATCATAACCGATGTCACTGTAAATATTGTCTTTAAATACAGAAAGCCACGGTTACGTTTATCAATGTGTTGGGAAAACATAATGTAATACATTTTCACGTTGTTTGCACTATTTATATCAGCTACAGTTGATCCTGCCGCGATTGTTCACACAAAATAAGTACGGATTTTCAATGTGTTAAGAAAACACAGTAGATGAATTATTTATGAAGATTGCCGAATTAATATTATTTAGTATTGATATTACCGTGGTGGTTCACATAAAATAGGACAGGTTTGCTCATCATAAACGTTGTCTCTGTAAATATTGTTATTGTATAAAGTCACGTTTTTCTCTCTGAAAGAATTGGCAACATACATTTTTCATCGAAATAGAACCACAACACCACCTACCATGGCTACAGGTGTGAACCCGGAGAACATTCTTACATCTCGTGAAATCAACTGATCTATTCCTCATATACGTACACATAATGATCCATTAACCTTACCCTCCATTTATATCTACTCCCACAGATAAAAAGTGAAACAACCTCAACACACCTTCTGCTATACGATCCTCCGTTGTAGTCCAGCGTGGAGTCGATACATCACTTGCAGTTGTGCTAATACGCCTTGAAGTCGTTTCCCTGATAGTTTCTGTAATGAAAGCACAAAACCACGGTTTTTTTTTTCATTTTGTTGAGAAAACATTGTAGATGAAATTTACACGTTGATGCACTATTTATATAAGTTACAATTGAAGCTGCCGCGATTGTTCAAACACATTTGGTACGGATGTTTCATCATAGCAATTGCCACTCTAACTGTTGTTATTGCATTAAAGCACATTGCCACGGAATGGGAATTACATAAAAAAATAATCGATATAGAACAACAACTCATATTATGGCTACCCGTGTGCACCCGGAAACATTATAGCATTTTTGAAAATCAACTGATCTCTTCTTCGTGACCGTACCAATTACAGTAAATAAATCTTCCGCTCAATATATGTCTTCTGTCACCGATGAAAATGTAAACAATATAAAACCACTTTCTACTGCATGATCCTCCATTGGAGTCGATACCTCACTTGCAGTTGTGCTAATAAGGCTTGGTGTCGTTTCACTGGTATTTTCTGTAATGGACACTGAAAACCACGGTTATGTCTTCAATGTGTTGGGAACACACTGTCAATGATAATTTCATGATGATTGCATTTTTATATCAGTTGCAGATGATACTGCCTCGTTTGCATATACGTTTCGATAATTTGGGATTGAGAAGAACCACTGGAGACGAGGAGAATACAGGTATTGACTACCAAAGGTTAATGAGTTTGTATCTGAACGCATACCTGTGCTATTTTTGTACATGTGGCGATTTATTTTTTGCACGGAAACGTCTGCTTCCTTTGTTCTTTATAGTATGACAATAACTAAACAAATGTTAGCCAAAAACAAATACGTGGTACTTACGTGGGTCTCCAGCGGTGTAATTAATACGGAATCCAGTGTGCGTAACGGAACCGTCAGTTTCGAACGTCACGTACATATAATTGTTTGTGCTGAATGTAGCATTCGGCAAGGTTCCTCCGGTGAATGTGCCCAGCAGTGGCGCTGCATTGTTCAGTCCGTCGTATACTTTGACTCTATCGCAGCACGACTCGATATCAATTGCCATGAACAACAATTTGATTACCTATGAAGAGACAAGTGATATTTATAATTTTTCTCATTTTGGTAGCTAACATACTATCACCTAACGTTGACATACATTTTAGTATCGTATGACAAGTGATGTCTACACACATCGGGTATAAATGAAGATGGACAATAATAATTTGAAGGCAGGGAAGTACAAAGTAATCACGAAAGGCATAGATAAAGAAAGGCGGATAAACTTTTACAATTGCACCGCACCTGAAATAGTGTTTTAAATTAGTTGTATTTTTATATTCTATATCTGTTCTACAGGAATCCCTCTATAGGCCAAATGGTATGTCATTTTTAAGCAATTATCAAATTTAGTCAGTGGCCTTGAATTGATGGATCCGTCGTACATTTTAATTTTGTAATAGCCTGATTCGACATTAAGCGTCAATAACGGCAATTTGATTATGTGCGAAGAATCAAGTCAGGAAAGTCTCTCAATAATTTAGGTAGCTGACAATCCAACATCTAAAATCGACCCAAAGTAATTGATACGCGACAAATGATAATTACAAACTCATGTTGTATATACAGTTAAATGCTCAATTTTTTGCAAGAATGTAAACATGAATCGCGAAATGCTATGACAAATGATATAGATAACATCTTTTATTTGTGTTTCCACTTTGATGTTTACTAATATGTCTTTCCTTAGACCCAACATAGAGGATTGCCTACTTGTACAGTCAACAGTGTTACAAGATCGCAATGTTTGTGTTTCATCTATGTTTTTCTAACTGTTTAGCGAATATCTGTTTACCATCGTGAAAATTTTAGTAAGCAATGCGGCTGAAATTAATTTCAGTGTTATTATATGACTACTTTGCCGTTTGAGTTTCTGCCAGGTAAAGACATCTGAAAAAGATGTTATTGACCGATATACCTGTAAATTCTACATAAAACAAAGCGTAAAAATGCTTACCTTGGATTGATCGATCCGAATGATCCAACCACATCTCATGTTGTTGTCATACTGACTCGAACTGATGCCAAATGTTCCTTCTGCTTCAGTTAGTTCAACTGGACTACCGTGACAACCTGCAACGTATTACAAAAGTTCAGTTCGGTAGTAGCATGCCCTACTATTTTCTACAACATGTCATATGTATTTACTGCATACATGATGATTGCATATTTAATATCAGATACAGATCATAACCGATGTCACTGTAAATATTGTCTTTAAATACAGAAAGCCACGGTTACGTTTATCAATGTGTTGGGAAAACATAATGTAATACATTTTCACGTTGTTTGCACTATTTATATCAGCTACAGTTGATCCTGCCGCGATTGTAGTCGGTTCACTGGAAATTTCTGTGATGAACACGAGAAACCACGGTTATTTTTAAAAACATTGCAGATGAAATGTTTTATGACGATTGCCTTATTAATATTTGTTACAGTTGATTCTGCCGGGTGGCTCGCATCAAATAAGAACTCGTTTTTCATAATTGTAATTTTCACTGTAAATATTTGTCATTGCATCAAACACACGTTGCCACTGTAAGCGTCTTACAAAATAAAATGTTCATCGAAATAGAACAACAACATTCACATGCCATAGTTACCCGTGTTCACACGGAACATTCTGACATCTCACGAAATCAACTGATCTCTTCCTCATGAACGTAACAAATTTGAAAAATAAATGTTTCCCTCCATTTATATCTACTCCCACTGATAAAAAAGTGAAACAACATTAAACCACCTTCTGCTGTTTGATCCTCCGTTGAAGTCCATCTTGGAGTCGATGCCTCGCTTGATACAGTTGTATTAATATGGATTGTAGTTGTTTCACTGGTAGTTTCTGTAATGAACACAAAGCCACGTTTAATTGTTCAAAGTGTTGGGAAAACACTGTATATTAAATGTAACTATGCTGTTTGTCGTACTAATATTAGTTATAGTGGATATTGCCATGGTGGTTCACATAAAATAAGTAAGGTTTGCATATCACAGCCGTTAACTATTGTTATTGAATAAATGCACATTTTCTCTCGAAACGAATTGCATAAAAATTTTCATCGAAATAGAGCCACAAAACCATATATCATGGTTAAAGGTGTGAACCCTGGGAACATTCTTACATCTCATAAAATCAACTGATCTCTTCATCCTCAACTTAAAATTATGATTCATTAACCTTCTCCTCCATTTATATCTACTCCCGCCGATAAAAAAATTAAACAACATCAAAGCACCTTCTGCTGCTTGATCCTCCATTGTGGTCAGGCTTGGGGTCGGAGCTTCACTTGTAGTTCTGTCATTTCGGCTTGTTATCGTTTCAATGGTAGTTTCTGTAATTAAAACAGAAAGTCACGGTTACTTTTTTCTACGTATTGGGAAAACACTGTAGATGAGCTTTGCATTATGTCGCGTTTGTATAATGTTTGTCGTGCGCAAATAACAGCTGCCTTCGTTTGCATACGTCTCATTAATTTGGGATTGAGAGGAACCACTGGAGAAGAGGAGAATACAGGTATTGACCACCGAAGGTTAATGAGTTTGGATCTGAATGCATACCTGTGCTATTTTTGTATATGTGGCAATATTGTTTTTGCACTGAAACGTCTGTATCCTTTGCTGTTGATAGCGTGACAATAGTGAAACAAAGTGTGACCATAAGTCGCATGAAGGTACTTACGTGGGTTTAAAGTGATGTAATGCACCTGGAATCCAGATCGTGTAACGGATCCGTCAGTTTGGAAGAACACGTACATATAATTGTTTGTGCTAAATATAGCACTCGGCATGGCTCGTCCGCTGAATGTGCCCAACAGAGGCGCTGATTTGACCGCTCCGTCGTACAGTTTGATTTTGTCGAAGCCTGACTCGACATCAAGCGTCAAGAACGACAATTTGATTATCTGTGAAGAATTAAGTCAGGAATGTCTCTGAATAATGTAGGTATGTGACAACCCAAAATCTAAATTCGACACAAAATAATTAGATATGCTGCAAACGATAATTACAAACTCCGGTTGTATATGAAGTTAGACAATAATTGATTTGAAGGGAAGTACAAATGAATCACGAAATGTTAATTCAAATGATATGGATAATATCTTGTCATTGGCCTCGTGACTGATATGTTATTTAGTATGTCTTTCCATAGATCCTAAACTCAGGATTGCCTACGTGTACAGTGTTATTGACGAATACCTGAAATTGCAAATCAATGTTTGATCTATGCTTACCTATAGATTAATGAATGTCTGTATACAATCGTCAACGTTTTGTAAGCAAACCGACTGAAATTAATTTCAGTGGTATTATATATCCAGTTAGTTCAACTGGACTACCGTGACAACCTGCAAGGTATTACAAAAAGTTCAGTTCGGTAGTAGCATGCCCTACTATTTTCTACAACCTGTCACATGTATTCACTGCATGCATGATGATTGCATATTTAATATCAGATACAGATCATAACCGCTGTCACTGTAAATATTGTCATTAAATACAGAAAGCCACGGTTACGTTTTTCAATGTGTTGGGAAAGCATAATGTAATACATTTTCACGTTGTTTGCACTATTTATATCAGTTACAGTTGATCCTGCCGCGATTGTTCACACAAAATAAGTACGGATTTTCAATGTGTTAAGAAAACACAGTAGATGAATTATTTATGAAGATTGCCGAATTAATATTATTTAGTATTGATATTACCGTGGTGGTTCACATAAAATAGGACAGGTTTGCTCATCATAAACGTTGTCTCTGTAAATATTGTTATTGTATAAAGTCACGTTTTTCTCTCTGAAAGAATTGGCAACATACATTTTTCATCGAAATAGAACTACAACACCACCTACCATGGTTACAGGTGTGAACCCGGAGAACATTCTTACATCTCGTGAAATCAACTGATCTATTCCTCATATACGTACACATAATGATCCATTAACCTTACCCTCCATTTATATCTACTCCCACAGATAAAAAGTGAAACAACCTCAACACACCTTCTGCTATACGATCCTCCGTTGTAGTCCAGCGTGGAGTAGATACCTCACTTGCAGTTGTGCTAATACGCCTTGAAGTCGTGTCCCTGGTAGTTTCTGTAATGAAAGCACAAAACCACGGTTTTTTTTTTCATTTTGTTGAGAAAACATTGTAGATGAAATTTACACGTTGATGCACTATTTATATAAGTTACAATTGAAGCTGCCGCGATTGTTCAAACACATTTGGTACGGATGTTTCATCAGGGTAATTTCCACTGTAAATATTTTTATTGCATCCAAGCACCTTGCCATTGTAAGCGTAATGCAACATAAAAAGTTCAACGAAATAGAACAACAACATTATATGCCATGGTTACCCGTGTGCACCCGGAAACATTATAGCATTTTTGAAAATCAACTGATCTCTTCTTCGTGACCGTACCAATTACAATAAATAAGTCTTCCGCTCAATATATGTCTTCTGTCACCGATGAAAATGTAAACAATATAAAACCACTTTCTACTGTATGATCCTCCGTTGGAGTCGGTACCTCATTTGCAGTAGTGCTAATACGACTTCGTGTCGATTCATTGGTATTTTCTGTAATGCGAAGTGAAAGCGTTGGTTTTGTCTTCAATGTGTTGGGAACACATTGTAGATGATGATGATTGCACTTTTTATAGCAGTTGCAGTAGACGCTGCCTTCGTTTGCATACGTCTCATTAATTTGGGATTGAGAGGAACCACTGGAGAAGAGGAGAATACAGGTATTGACCACCGAAGGTTAATGAGTTTGGATCTGAATGCATACCTGTGCTATTTTTGTATATGTGGCAATATTGTTTTTGCACTGAAACATCTGTATCCTTTGCTGTTGATAGCGTGACAATAGTGAAACAAATGTTAACCCAAAACAAATACGTGGTACTTACGTGGGTCTCCAGCGGTGTAATTAATACGGAATCCAGTGTGCTTCTTCTGCAGTTGTGGTCATTTTTTCTGCAGTTGTGGTCATTACTGCATTAATTTGTTTTGAAGCTGTGGTAATGTTGTCTGCGTTTGCTGTTGTGGTCGGTCTATGTGATTCTTTTCTTCGTTTTCCAATTGTGATCATTTCTCCTTCATTTGTTGTATTGGTCGTTCTCTGGGACTCTCTTCTACGTTTGATTGTTGTGGTCATGTCTCCTGCAGCTGTGGTCATTTCACCTGCCGTTGTATTTAGTTCTGCTGCAGTTGTGGTCATTTCTTCTGCAGTTGTGGTTATTTCGTCTGCAGTTGTGGTCATTTCTTCTACAGTTGTGGTTATTTCTTCTATAGTTGTGGTTATTTCTTCTGCTGTTGTGGTCATTTCTTCTGCAGTTGTGGTTATTTCTTCTGCTGTTGTGGTAATTTCTTCTGCAGTTGTGGTCACTTCTTCTGCAGTTGTGGTAATTTTTTCTGCAGTTGTGGTCATTACTGCATTAATTTGTTTTGAAGCTGTGGTAATGTTGTCTGCGTTTGCTGTTGTTGTCGGTATATGTGATTCTTTTCTTCGTTTTACAATTGTGGTCATTTCTCCTTCATTTGTTGTATTGGTCGTTCTCTGGGACTCTCTTGTACGTTTGATTGTTGTGGTCATGTCTCCTGCAGTTGTAGTCGTTTCTCCCGCATTTGTGATCATATCTTCTGCAGTTGTGGTCAGTTCTTCTGCAGTTGTGGTTATTTCTTCTGTAGCTGTGGTCATTTCTTCTGCAGTTGTGGTCAGTTCTTCTGCAGTTGTGGTCATTTCTTCTGCAGTTGTGGTTATTTTTTCTTCTGTTGTCGTTGGTTTTAGTGTATGTGTCGATTTCGTGTCTGTAGTGAGGAGCGTCGTTGGTCTTGTTGCCGTTGAAGTTCTTGTCGACGGGGAGACGATTAAATCCACAGCTTCGGGATTCACGTATTGTCGAAATATGCTGTTCTTCTTCTCCGCTTCCCGCCGTATTTGATGCATTATTTGAATCGCCAAGTTAGTTGTATTACCACCTTCCCCGTTCCGCGGCACATTGATGTATTGCACGATGATTATGAATTGCACTAGCACGCTACCATTGCTGTGAATGCAACAATCAACATTACTGCAAACAATGTCGCTATTATAATAACCTATCGCTGTATAAGAAAAACATATGATGTTTCGAGTTACTTAACTCCATAGTGTCTGCGTTATTTAACTGTCTTAGCTAGGTTACTATTTCATGAATAACGATTACCTTCCTGTAGTAATCTGATTTATTATCCTTGAAGTGTAAAAATAGTCCGACTGAGATAAACAAAATGTGTACGTAGCCTGGTAAACATTAACTTGAAGTTCATAATGAGGTGCTCAAAGTTCAAAACCATTTGCTATAATTGATCCACTTATGAGATCTTATCTTTTAATCGAGCAATATTTTTTTACTTTTTGTAGACGTTTGCACAACATTTCGAAAGATTATCAAATATCAGATGTTGGTTTATTACATGGCTGTTTGTAGTGTTTCTTCTTTTTGCTTTTGTTTTGTTTAAGTAGAATATTACACGCTTTTAGTATAGTTCCATAACATATTATGCCAAATATCCGTTTTCATAAATATATATGTTATTTCAGTAACTATATTGTGTGGAAACATATTTAACAACGATGTCCTTAATTTCTTTCATTACACGTGTTAGCATTATGTACACGTCTTTTTATTTCAATTTATTGTTGTTATGTTCCATTGTCTCACTAACTGCATTCACTATTAATTTCATAGCTTAAGATAAATAGCTTTCATAGCTTAACTAAAATATAGCAGGTAATCTGAATCAGGGTTTTGCATATCTCAACCATGCACTTTTAAATTTGCCCCTATTTACTCTGACTATCATAAGCATTCGTAGAGATAACAAAAACCGCAACACAAAAAAACAAATTGGATACAGTATATTTTGTTGCTTTCAACATAAGCATTGTAAAATACGACGTTAGTCATTAAGATACCTATTGGCGGTATATCTTAAATGATACACTTCGGTAAAGGTAATTGTCTACAATAATTGTCTGCTGGCGAATTGTGAAGCGGTAACAAAGGTCCATCACATTCAAACGCAAGGTTTATGAACATCGTTTGAAACTGCACTATTTAAAAATGTCAATTTTAAGAGACGTAGAATCACTTACCTGAAACGAGTCACTTTGCATTTCTGAACATCGTCACCATTATCAAGCTGTGTTAACGTAGTCAATACCTGGAAGCAGCTAAATCATTCACTCACCTACAGGCCATTGTTTACTAACGGGCTACATAAACCTCCTTGTCTACTCGCTATCTGGGTGAGTTTGCCACGGATGGCTTCCAGCACCTGATCAAACAACCCGCAGCATCAAACCAAATCCATATATTCATTTATAGAAAATGTTTTTGTGATGTTGTCTATCAGCTCCATATTAAGATGACTACGATAGCAAACTTGATTACTACCATAATTTCAATAATGCCTATCGCTATGACAATTACATGTGAATGACGACAACAACTCCTACACTAAAAATAGGGAACACCAACCCCAGAGCAGAATTCATTCGCCAGTTTCTGGTATTCAGGCGAGGCAGCATTTCCATAGGTCTTCGGGTCGTAACGTAACTTGTCCAATCTCATCGTTGCGTTGAACGTCTCTGCAAACGACAGTGTTAACACAATCGTATGTAAACGGACACAGAAAATTAGAATCAGAACGCAGAAACCGAAATGGGTACATTAAATAACAAATTAAAAACGCTGTGAAACAAATTACTCGTCGAAAAATTGAATACTAATCTCAAATTATGTGAATCGGACCAAAGTATGTGCCGCACAAGGTAGAAGAATAAAGGCGTGATCAATGCTTAAATCTATTGATTTTGCATTGATGTTAAAATTGGAAATATGGTCTTAACTGGTGGATGCAGTTGGATAGCATTTCAATGTAAGCAAAGGAATTATGCCTAATCGAAGAGATTTCGGCAAGATTTTATAGGTTCTTATCCCGCTGTTCAATGTTTACCTGCACGTTTACCGGTATCTCGAGGCGACGAGCTCTTGGTGGCTGCAACACGAAAGAGCCCACACTCAACTTTCGAGAAAGCAACAACTACACAAACTGGTCCCGTTTTTGCCAAATCTATTTACTTTATGCCTTGACCCTCGTACGCTGGTCTATGCAGCAGTTATGGAACAACATTGGTGTTAATGCATTTGCTGAGTTCTATTGACTACGCGCAGTGTCTGCAATGCGCAGTGTCTGGAAAGACTTGAGGAAATATATGCAAGTGATTGGCCCCGTTATTTTTAAGAATGATGCTCATCAGCTGACTCAGAAGCAGACACAAGTGTTACACAATATAATCGTTATATAGTTTATACAATCGTAATCACGGCCGTATCCAAAATTTTTCATTGGGGGCACAACTTCTGCAGTTATGATATAAACGGTGTTTCCGAAAAAAAATCACCAAGTGCTACGCTTTGCTACTAGGTAGTTATATATATATATATTTATGTTTGCACTGGCAGTCGATGTTTCTTATTGGAATCGGTCATTATTATTATCGGTTTAACCTGTGTAAAAACAAAATTGCACCCACCATTTGGAGTAGTGGGGGGGGGGAGTGATCATACTGCCAAAATGCATAATGCCCAAATCAGGGAGATATAAGTTAAAGTGATATAGTGACTTTAGTGTTCCCAACATATCACTTTAGCAGGCCACCTAGAAACGACGGCATGGAAATCGACACCTGACCGAAACTATGCAACTACAAGCGTACTATCGCATTCGCTTAAAACGCAAAAACAGAGAGCGTGCACGGCCAGATGCTTTGAAATTTTGTTTGTTTGTTTGTGTCAACGTGCTGACGACATAGCGCCTATACGGGGACCGAATAAAACACTGGTTGCTTGCATTGAAGCCATAAACTGCTACAAAATGTTATTTTGACATATTACAAAATGTGTACGTTGATATATATATATATATATATATATATATATATATATATATATATATATATATATATATATATATATATATATATATATATATATTTACCACTACACTCAAATAGATAGTGATGCCGATGAGGGACGCAATGACAATCGACAGGAGAACGAACACTAGAGCCAGGCCCCGACTGCTACACAGCCATTTCCGTCGGAGCTGTGATGACGACGGGGCGGGAGCTTCTGGTGGCGACGGAAGATCGAGAGGTTTAGCGCCGAGCACCAAGCTATTGAACGGCCAAACCTTCCATTCCGGGACCAGCCGAGTGTTCAGCGGTTGCCAGTAATGCGTCATTCGAGAATATGACGCGGCCTGCTACAGTCCATACAAATGAACAAATAAGTATAGGAGTCGGTCGGTCGGTCGGTCGGTCGGTCGGTCGGTCGGTCGGTCGGTCGGTCGGTCGGTCGGTCGGTCGGTCGGTCGGTCGGTCGGTCGGTCGGTCGGTCGGTCGGTCGGTCGGTCGGTCGGTCGGTCGGTCGGTCGGTCGGTCGGTCGGTCGGTCGGTCGGTCGGTCGGTCGGTCGGTCGGTCGGTCGGTCGGTCGGTCGGTCGGTCGGTCGGTCGGTCGGTCGGTCGGTCGGTCGGTCGGTCGGTCGGTCGGTCGGTCGGTCGGTCGGTCGGTCGGTCGGTCGGTCGGTCGGTCGGTCGGTCGGTCGGTCGGTCGGTCGGTCGGTCGGTCGGTCGGTCGGTCGGTCGGTCGGTCGGTCGGTCGGTCGGTCGGTCGGTCGGTCGGTCGGTCGGTCGGTCGGTCGGTCGGTCGGTCGGTCGGTCGGTCGGTCGGTCGGTCGGTCGGTCGGTCGGTCGGTCGGTCGGTCGGTCGGTCGGTCGGTCGGTGTGCGTAAGTACTAGGCGCAACACACCAGAATCGTACAAATGCTCAACCATTGTATTGCATATAACGTTTCATATACATGATTAATGTATGTTCAAAGTGTAATGTTCAGTCTCATCATCCGTTTCAAATAAAAAAACGTGTTACTATTTACGAGTTGATCACATCAGTACACTAACTGTGCTATTGTCTTTACCTTTGCATACGTCTTTACGTGCAGTAATGTGAAAGCACAGTTATGTGTTTACCTGTGAGTGTGCATGTATGCACAGTAGTATGTGTTTGCATGTATTAATGTGTGTATGCATGTGTGCATGCGCGTGTGTGAGTGTGCGTGCGTATATGTGTGTGCGTGCGTGCGTGCGTGCGTGCGTGAGTATGTGTACAACATATGCCAATGTGCATGTATACACGCAGATTACTGTTGCATTGCACGTTAACACCATTATATGTGTATGGCACAAACACTTTTAGGCATGTGTTAAAATAAAACGTCACAGTTAATTACTGGCTCTATGACTTCACGTATTAAATTACAAGTTGCTAACCTACCCGCACATATTCGTCACAAGTGCTGCCGTTCTCATTTTCGACATCTCTTTCGTCGTTTGGTCGCCACGAGAAGAACGACATGCTGCTCTGGTACATTCAACAAGACATGTTGCTGTGGCGGAATCAAACGTCGGATTGCCTTTCACCTGATAGCGTCAGTGGTAGACCCCTTTCGTTTGAGTGTCGACTCATGCCTGAACTACCCGCTGAGCGACATCATAAATTCCACAGAATGACGCATGATACGTCGAATCACCGACGAACACACAAACCTGCGTAAACAACGACCCATGTGATTCGTTCAGAGAAGGACCGCCTGACAGAAACAGTATTTTCGGCTTTATATTGTTATGTCGTCACAACAATTAAACGGTAATATAATATATAGTGAGTATGCGTGCGTACGTGCTTGCGTGTGCGTGTGCGTGTGTGTGAATGGAATGGAATATGAATTATTGAATAGAAATATAATATCTGTAATGCGACTTCTACTTGAATGAATGATATACACACGTACACACTTACGCACAGACACCCACATTTCAATGAATCGTGAAATATTTATCAATTGCTCAAAAAAGGGCTATGCCATAACAATTTAACAAGATTGCCATCCAAGACAAAACACCCAGTACTATGGTTATAAACCAGCACGCTAGGCTTCACTAGTGAAATAAAGTGTCCACACGACGTGGTAAAAAAAGTTTTGTTCTTTCAGTCATCGTCCGAACACAACTCACTGGCCGAGCCATCAATGCGAGCAGGGCGAAAGTTGTTACAACTGTAACAACTTGCCATAAACATAATTTTTGCAGTTGAACGCACGTAGTTGATAACAAATCCTGTTTTTTTTTCAGTTTAACACCTACTTGGCGTAACCATCATATTGTATAGTAGACATGTTTCCAGTTTCATTCACGAAATCTAAAAAGTGGCTGCCTGAAATGATATTATGTGGACATAACCAAAACGTTTTAGGTGGCTAACAAGTAATTTTTGACCACACCACGTTAATTTCGTCTTCTTTACTCCCGATGTTTGGACAGTGTGCTTGTTGGTGGACTTCCAACAGAATACTGTCGATTGTATCTCCATATGTGTGCTATGTCTACGTAAAACGAATATGTCTGTATACAACTAGCCCCGGTCTACCTTACTCTGTGGTAATGTTCATTTTGCTGATTTGAATGAACCGGTCAGTGTTTCTTTTGCAGTTCCAAATGTACGCGTGTATTGTTCCGTAATTACTTACAACACCACGCGCTGCCAGAGGCGCTCTACTTACGTTTCAATACAATAGATCCAACTATGAAGATCGAACAATGTAACTGTTTACGCAGGGCGAGTAAAACAAACTTGCTCGATGCGAGTGGTCGGGAGGGGTTGGAAGGAGTGTTGGCCAGTATTTTTCGACTGAAATTGAATGGGCACAATAACACATATTCAGACGCCATATATTTAGCCAACTTTCGTATTCAAAATCAGTGAACCGTTATTGACCTTAAGCTTATTTTATGCAGAAGGTATTTTAGCATAACCTCTCCCTGTTAGGCAATGTCAGCAGCAGAAACTTGAATACTAACATAAATACATCAACGCCCAGTTCGCAGTAAAATAAAATGTTTACGATTTAGTAAACCATTCGCTTAACCCTCTTTCATTGTACGCTATATTTATGGGTGCGTCCTCTCTCTTTTTCCGGATCGCTCAGTGTGCTCGGCCAATTCGTGATATGTATCTTTTTGTACTAGGTTGTTATGTAATAGGCCGAGCGAGAAATAAATAAACCAGTAATGGAATAAAGACAAGTTTGTCCATTTAACACGATTTTGACGTAGTTTCTACGATTGTTCAATATAAATACGCTGATATGATGCTACGACTAGTATCTTTTTATCAAACATAACCACTTCAATTATTTTTTTTGTAGCATTCACCAATGTTAAACGAAATGTATAAACATGTATATACTGAACAACATCAACCCTCAAATCAGACGTACGATTGCCAGTGTAATGCTTCCGTCCGATGTTGAACTGCTTGAACTACCGCCTCAGTGGGGAGTGCCAGTGTGGACGGTACGAAGTCGGTGACTATTGTTGTCGGTCGTACAGAAATACGACAACGCCCAGGTTTTTCACCATATAACATGCGAAGAGGTCACTGCGAAAACGTTATTTACGATTAAGTGTGTCATTCTCCCAACCTGCTTTCATTCAGCGCTGTGTTTATGTGTGCTTGCTACACAAGTGCTCATCGTCAATTTAGTTGTGCCTTTCGTGCGACTCAGCGTGAAGTCTAAACCGACGGAAATATTTAGGAGTGTTTTCCATGCCTCACTGCTTTAAAATATTGACACACTAGTGTTGTCACACATGGACATCCACCTGATGACTTTTGGTCAAAAGAGATCTGGTGACACTAGCTATGTTGACAACTATATACCCATTGCACTAGTTACAGCTGCTCCTAAGAGTTTTGAAATGACACTGCTAATGGAATTATACCTGGGTACAACTGGTAATCCCTTTTTGTTTCAAGAAGGGACATTCGCTGATCATTGTATAGATGTATTACACATTTTATTCAGTATTATAGAAACTACAACAGACCAGTGTGTGCCCGCTTTTTAGATGCATCTAAAATATTCGATAGACTTAACCATTGGACAGTTTTTAAGAAACAACTTAATCGATGTGTGCCTATCTTTACGCATTTTGTTATACTGGTACATAACCCAAATATTATGTGTTAAATGGGAACCACAACCTCAAGTTCTATGGTGTTCGACATTGCGGAATATGTGGACGATCTAAGTAATACATTAAACAATGCTGAGGTTGGATGTCACATTAACAACTGTTGTGTTAGCCATGTGTTCTATGCAGACGAGTTACGTGTTACTGCGACGAGTCCCTGTGGTCGTCAGGCTTTGCTTTTCTTCGTGAAAAGCCCCAAGGGGTTTCCAGAGGATGTCCTCAGTTGCATTTATTGTATACTGAATGGTTCATAACATGATGTGTGACCAAATAAACACGAAGCTTCAAATATAATCATAAGTACGCAGATTTTAACAATTAGTATGTTTCATTAAATGAGACATGCTTCTATCGTTATTTCTAATTTGTTATTAAATATTACATTATTCTCTTCATGACAGCAGTTACTTAGATTGGGGACAGTTGTTCTCCAGTATCAATGCTGTTAGTCCTGATCAAAGTATTCGAGCCACATAGTAGACAAATCGAAAGTTGGCTTACATTTCGTAGCACTAGTCGATTGCTCGAGTCTTGCCCAATCCATGTAAAAGTAATAACTCTCTAGTTAAATATGGTATACCATTTTGATGTAGTAAGGATATTGAAATGAAAGCAACAGTGTTGAAATTCCGGTTTCTGCAGCAGTTTGTATGAGTTTCGGATGTTTTTACATTTTGTGTACTCGAATAAATGATATTGTGAAAGTATCGACGTCTTCTCCTTCCTTCTGCAAGTATACCTGTATACCGGTGTGATTTTGTAACTTACCCTCAAAACAAGTGATCGTTCAATCCAGAGTCCATTTTGGATTGAATGAAGATCAAACACGTTATCTAGGTTCGACTCTTGGTTAGAGGTTTAATCCGATTTAATGAACAACGCGATACAGTCACAATAATACATTCATAACTAATATTGTCATACATTATTGGCTAAATATGGGTGTGCTCATATGTCCACTAATGGTTGCCTGGATTCGTTTATGAAATAATTTAACATTGTAATAGCCTTATTTAAATAAGACATGAGGCGGGTGTTAACTGGCAATGGCCTATCCATACGGAAGTTTAAAACGACACCCATGGGACTAATTTATGTTTCCGTACGGAGCAGAAACATGTGTCACATGTCCGGTACCCGAGCCGACAAGATCACTTTGTTGAAGTTTAAAACTACAACTTCACACAAATGTTGACTGTATCTTCTCAGCTGCGAGTCCGACGGACTTACTTTGCTAAGCAAAATTCCCGGACTTTTAATTCCCGACGTTACGACAAAACACATGCATACATCCAGCGCGCTACTCCGATTACAATGAAAACTACGCTTGCATGGATTATGCGTCCTCGTAACTGAGGGGTGGTGTAGAGCTGGACGTCCACAATACATTCGACCACATCAACGTTTCGTTTCAAGGCGGGCACTTGTGTTCGTCTACCGCGCACCATCAGTCTAAACCGGGTGTGTCGGTAAACACACATACATAATAATTGGTTCTCTGCTGTTTCTCCTGAGAAGTTTTAACTCTTTCCTAGCTCTAGGATTTTAAAGTATAGTCAATCCGATTTCGACTCGTTGTTCGTAAACACACCCTGCCCCTGCAAACAACACCAGCACCACTACCAAAGATTTTCCAAGAAACACAGCGGCTGTTGTTGGATTGTACCTCTCATCCCTAATACATCATATATCAAAACCGACCGTAGTAACTTCCCACAAACAGCTGACAACAATGCAGCACACACGTAATACACAACTTACGACAATCTGTATTTGTTGTGTTAAAATCTAAACTAAAAATACAAACTACAAACTATCGACGACGATCAATATAATTGAATACTAATATGATTCGCGTAGTACAGACAAAACTCTTATACCAGGATGTGATATGCTTGTATTGTAACAATATACTACCTATTTCTAAACAAATTACCATTCAAATAGGATACGTTAATTTGCTGCACTTCACAATAACATTCCATTCTCTCTAAGCCTCCTTTGTATCGCGCAACATCTGAATTCATGCAACATTTGAAACCAATAAAAGATGCAACACATGTTAAACTATGTTATAAACATTGAATCTGCAAATACGGCAATTTGCGCCGACATTAATGTTGCATTATGGCGTGATTATCTGGAAAAAGTAAGAGGCACTGCGAACGTTAAATGGGCAAGTTTTATGCATGAACGTGCACTGTCATTGTATAAAAATTTTGGAAACATGAAGTGATAGAGTATTACCACGTGAGGTGATAGATTATTGCTACTCCCCAACAACGTGTTGTCGTGTACTGAGTCCTGCTATGCCTCCTAGAGGAACCAACACAAAGCAGCAGACACACATAAAACTCATGGGAAGTGCTTGCGCTACGAATTATCGAACTATTAAACGATGACGCAGTACTTGTAATGTTGAAGAAAGTTCTTTACCCACGCGATCTAGCGGACTAGATCGGTTCGCTGAATGCACACATCGAAAATCTGACCAAACATGTAAAGGCAAAGGACATACACATCGCGATGCTATAGAAGAAGGCACGTGCTACTTTGCTTAAAGCTTACTACAACACAAACATTTCGCCGAAATAGAACCACAACACCTCAGGCCATGGTAAACAAGTGATATGGGCGCTAAATCAGTAAAAAGACACAACAAATAGACACGAAAAGGAATATCTGTTCAAATAACACTGTTGCATAGGTCTGGTCTATGGGTGGTCACCTTGACAATAGTTGAACCAAACCACATTTTGCCATCAGAGAAATGTCCACAATATCAGAAAACAGTAGAAGGAATACTAATTATACTTGACTCGGATGTACCAATAATGTACAATTGTTGTACACAATTAAAAAAACTTAAATCGCGGCGAGTATTAAATGATTGCTCAGAATGTGTCCCCATTTGATAAACGTTCTGTGCCGTTTCATAAAATATCATATGACTTTTCTTTGTAGCAGACTGCCTACACGATACTGCCTAGTAATTATAGCAAAATTTCCCCCAACTAGTGTACTCATTGAAATGGCTGTGTAAGTCACTGCACTTTAGAATATTAACAATTCAATTGGAACGTTTTTGTTTACGCCAAAACTGTACTTATTAAACACTGACCTCTAACATTTCCTTTAAATTACTCTGTAAAAAAGTTTAATTGTATAAAGACATTTATTATTTAATTTATTACTAAGGTTTAGCACACTATCATTGGCAGATGGTGTTAGTGGAACTATTCTCCATATCACCACCACATATCTGCCACAAACTGATTATAAATTCCAAATGAACGACTGATGGAGTGGTAAAAACGACTGGTTGGCTGGGTTCGGCCACATTACTCCATGGGCCAAGACCAGAAATTTCACTTTTTGGAACCATCTGGGGGAGGGTCAAGATCTAGTTATGATTTTTTAAATAGGCCATATTTTGATATGATAACGACTGCTGGGTGGTAGCTTAGTGGTGGTTTTCAGCTTTGATTAACCCACCTGAAAACATTTTGACAGTGCTTCCTGGTTGTATGCTTCATAACGTACTTAGACCAAGGCATCACAGGGTCATACAATAATATTTTATCTTTTAAGTTCCACATGATACAATCTTACAATGCACATGGAATACTACAGACTCTACTAAACAATAACATTTCTCCATAACATAGCTTAGAACTATAACTTATATATAGTTTTGAATGATAGGCTTATTGTTCATCAGCTCAATTATCATCACCATCTCCGTCATCGGAGTCATCTAGTTCAGTCATCATCACCATCTCCATCATCGGAGTCATCTAGTTCAATCATCATCACCATCTCCATCATCGGAGTCATCTAGTTCAACCATCATCACCATCTCCATCATTAGAGTCATCTAGTTCAATCATCATCACCATCTCCATCATCGGGGTCATCTAGTTTAATCATCATCACCATCTCCATCATCGGAGTCATCTAGTTCAACTGCGGATTGTTCTTCTTTCTTCTGATTGCTGCACGTATGTAGCTTGCACATGTTGGTGCATGCCAGTCCATTGACAAGGCACATGCATTTTGCAAGAACGCAGGCACTTGCATGACAACAGTTATAAAACCGCATCTGGGACTGGAGGAGAGCGAATCCAAAAGGGCTGTGTCAGTCTCTTCGAGCTGGGAGTATGATATACTGTGACCAAGTCGGTTGAGTGTATCTATCAGCTCGACATTCCCCGTCAGTGACTTGACTGCAAATGGGAGAATGATGCGCTTTGGGGGCTTCGTCTTACCATAGGTAATGACACAGTTCATGTCTTGACGAAACAAACTTATAAGCCGTTGGGCTCTTTTGGATGCATGAGAATCATCCTTGGTACATGTCAGGATATAGTACAGGAAGAGGCTGACCGACTTTGGAATGACGGCTTCACTCTGCTCTACGTCAACGTCTGGTTGTCCTTGGCGAGTTCGAGTTTTCACATTCAAAAAGTTGTTACCATACGTTTTTCAGTACATCCATTACGCACCACAAACACCTTTCAAATGTGAAATCCGATGGTAAACGAGAAAAGAATAGGCTTTTCCGTAGACCCCCCTCCACCCAAAGGGAGGATTGGCCCCCTCCCCCCAAAGTTGGTCTGACAAAAAAGTTCAGATATCAAATCCTGTTTATTTTTAATTTTTTATTTTTCTCTCTAAAGTTAATAATGAATGAGTTAAGTTATTAATTATTGTTTTACCCAGCTCGTATTGGCGCTTTATGTAAAAACACTTTATGCGCAACCAAAAGGATGAATCTACTAATTTGGAACGGTTATCACATATTTTTTTACTTATAATAGTGGAACAAATAATTTTCCAACAATGAAGTCCCCCCGCCCCCCAGGTGGTTCCGACATCTGGTGTGGCCCATGGACTACATGCTGGGTTGGCTGGAATACGATGGTTAATAATTTCTAACCCATTCGAACAGGAACAGTTGGCAAGCAACATACAAATTGACTTTTAGTGCTTGACTTCACCAACATGTCAGGAATTGCAGAATGGCTACATGTGTTGCTCACGTCGGTCGTCAATACAATACAGAATGGCTAAACGTACTACTCACGTCGGTCGTCAATACAATACAGAATGGTTACACGTACTACTCACGTCGGTCGTCAACACAATACAGAATGGCTACACGTACTACTCACGTCGGTCGTCAACACAATACAGAATGGCTACACGTACTACTCACGTCGGTCGTCAATACAAAGTTGTATGTTGTTAGCCTTGCTATGCGTACTGATAATGTTAGTCTTACTGTTGGAAATACTCTACCCAAATTTCGAATATTCACTTAGCAATACACATAACTGTTGAATGGCGGTTATTATGGTTATATATCAGATAACAAAATACGTTTCCGCCATATTTTGTCACCCTCACGCACGCACACACACACCAACTCTTTACTATTTGTACCTATCAGCAATCGTCAACAAAACTTTTTCATAGAATGTCCTAAAGGAGTGTATATACGAACGCTTCCTGGTCTATACAAACTTGTTTAATATATCCCAGCTCAGAGCTAAAACGCGGGAATCTCTGTAACTATTTATGGATGGCATTTTATGCTAACCTACACGTACGTAACAATTACGAAAAAATAGTATTTATTAGTGGGCGATTATGGAGACTTCATTTGAAGAGACCTCTGGCTGATTCTGTGAGATGATGTTCTCACTAATGCAGATATATTTGGTCATGCAGCAGTTGTATATGTGTCGCCGCCGCTGCTGCTAATGCTACTGCCACGGCCACTGCCACTGCATATACCACTGCCACTGCATCTGCCAATGTCACTGCCACCGCATCTGTTAATACTACTACTACTATTTGATAATAAAACCTGCTTCATTCTTAATTAATTTACCCCATCGCGAATATGTTTCTTTGATGATCAAATATGTAATGTGGAGATTTGCTTGCAGTTGCTGGTGATGAACACGAAAGTAAATAAATTATAACTAACCCTACTCGTCAATGATTGATAGAAGCAACACAATAACGACCTGGTGGTGTATTTCTAGAAGCCGGTCTTGTTCTACAGGCTCGTATTCTCGGTATCATTCACGGAATTGTCCTGAACGGGCTTTTAGTTGTTACATTGCCAGTTGCTGGAAGGAAAACAAGACAATATATTTACTAAAAGGATTACACACACACGCACGCACGCACGCACACACACACACACCCACACACCATTGGCGTGATACCCAGTTGGGATTTGTCGATTAAGAAACAGGAACAAAAACACTCACGCACACACACAAGGCGCATAAAGGGTACTATGAAGAAATATTATATATATATATATATATATATATATATATATATATATATATATATATATATATATATATATATATATATATATATATATATATATATATATATGTATGTATAGGTATTGTTTTAATTAAATAATATTGTCCTTTAGCAATTTATGTCAGGTCATTAGATTTTACCTTTGATCGTTTTGCCCTTCATCGTCTGTTCGATCCACGCGAGGAACGTCGTCACTCTCGCATAGATGCTGGGTCGTGATCTGTGTATATAAAGAAAATATGTTCGATTGGTTTGACATTATTTGCATATGTGTACAATTGGCAAATTATTCAGAATTAGCTTTTTACAAATTATGACGAGTTTTATTGCAACGTACTGCACCCGATTATCCTCATATTAAGATTAATAAGATTAATATTACACCTCATCCTCCTCTTCCCTATCTTTCCCGCTCCCCCTCTCTCTCTCTTCCTCCCCCTCCCTCTCTTTGGGGTTACCTCTGCTACTACTCTCTTCCGACAGAGTTGAGAGTACCTACTTTGCATAGGAAGTCAGTCATCAGCTGTACGAGCCATAATGAGAGTATTGGAATTCAGTCATCAGCTGTACAAGCCACACTGACAGTAAATTATTCCACATTTCAAACAAATATGTTTCGTAGGTGTTACTTACTTAGACGTGCAGTCATGTGACCCCCTACTCGTGATGCCGTGCAGTGTCCACACTCCGCCGACAGACTGACACACGAGCGGACCACCGGAGTCTCCCTGCAATGCGCCTTCATTATATTCGTCTTATCTAAAACTGTAAAGCTTGTGTTATTCTACATTACATTATTTGCAAGTAATGTAACCTGGTAAAACATGATGGCCTTCGTATCGATAAATTTGTTTTCAAAATATATTTACACAACATATGTATTTGTGTAACGACGTTTATGCACCCTATATGTAGAACAAATTTGTGTAGTTACGCAGACATTGGATTGTCATACGAACAATTTGCATTGACTGTCTTAATGTAATTGACACACACCCCACACGCATTTCTTGTGCCATCCTGATATCCGGCACATATCATGGCGTCAGTAATTTGGTTGTTCCACCATCCGGTCCCGTTACACGTCTGCGTGGCGATGATCGGAGCTCGAGCCTGACGCAGCACTGTATTATCGCCCGTGCCTGTAAGGAGTGATAATTTGCTCGGCAAGAACAATTCGATAGTTCTTTTTTGCGATAGTACTGTTAATGTGTGTCATAATGAATAGCATTTAGAATACATTATGCATAGAAATGTCACATGAAATACAATTATACACATTAGTTGAACGAAAGATTGTGAACGTAGGCCTATTACAAATCTGGGATTCGTATGTTAAGAATTATTATATGTGGATCAAAATTAATGTTACATAAATGTGACGACCTAACATGAATTTTTACAGACTACATCAGGCATCTAATATAATACATTAAAATTGCTTAATCTAGACTGTAACAATTCAGGTTGCGTTTGATTAGACGTCAAATTTATGTAAAATTTGTTATCCATATATTATAAAATTATTATTGATATACGATTCCTCCAATCTGTAACAATTCTTTTAATAGTATTAAGGGTTAGTCAAACGGTTTGGATCAAGACTGTGTTACATCACATATATTATTATAAAACAAATGTGATATGGTAAAAACAAATGGTTATCTTACTTAAAAAGACGGTGTTTACCTACCACGAGTTAATCCCCAGCCAGTCGCAACACACACCGTACCGGGTGATATCTCAGTCACGGGTAGACACACTGGCGCCACCTCACGGCGATACACGAGACTGCCTTTGAGTCTGACGAGGGCGATGTCATTGTTGCGGAATTTGCCTTTGCTATAAAAAGGATGTCTTACTACCCTATCGATTGTCAAAGTCGACTCAGTGCCCTCAGAAATCGATCGGTTGTGTTCACCAACGATGACGCGCAACTGCGACAGTTTGCGGCCTTTCCTGCAACATGGCAACACACTAATACGAAACATGGACGGATGCGATCAATGTCAGTTATATGCTTCCTGCATTCCAATGCTGTGTGTACAGACCATTGCCGGGCGTTAAGTGCGTGCGTGCGTACGGCGTCCATGCGCGCGCGTCTGTCTGTCTGTCTGTCTATATGCCAGTCTGTCGCTCTGTCGCTCTGTCTGTCTCTCTGTCACTGTGCATGTATCTCTGTCTCTACCCCCGTCTTTCAGCGTTTGTGATACCATAGTATAATTGGAGACTGGGTTCTTTGCAGCTCAGACATTATATACAAATGAATCTAGCTGTGCACACATATGCCTCCATCTACCCGGACAGTCTTGTATACATGCTTGCGTGAATGCTTGCGTGTGTGTATGTTTGATATATATGCTCTAGACCAATCAGGTAGTCTTATTACCGTGATATATCCAACCAGATAATGCATGGCAGCCTCGTTCTGAGAATCCTATGTTAAACATACTCTTGTGACCGTCGGGTGGATATCAGCACGGCTAACTGTTGTATAACAGGGTTATGCTTACACGCAGTGTGCCGCCGTCGCGATCCAGCGCTTATTCAGAATACTTCCTCCGCAGATATGACTATATCCTACAACAACGAGGCTAATTTGCCAAGGCCACGAGTGTTCCTTTGCCTCCGTGCCGCCAACGATTAGTGGAAACTCGGGAGGTACTGATGGTTGTCCACACACAGCAGAAACTGTACAACAGGATATAACAACACCGTTACCATTCCCATCACTTATGGTTAAAATTAACGTATTATAATAATGTCACGCCGCTAAGCACTATAATGATAAATACGCCTTTAATGTTGATTTAACTTAAGATACCACTTAATATATGTTGTGAGTGATTGTGTACTCATGCACATAAGTATTGACATGCACATGCTCAAACACGCACGCACGCACGCACACACGCACACACGCACGCACACACCCACATTCCAGTTGAGCAGACCCCAAATTAGTGAGAGCACACTGTACAAATTTAATTCAGTATACCTTGTTTTTTGACAAGTTGACTAGATGAAACTGTCTCGTTCTGAGTGAAACAGATTACCTGGGACTTGGGAAGTTGTTGGTGTAGGCTGTGTTGGTGTCATTATATTAACAGGTGTTTTCTTTACAGGATTTTCCTTTGTAGTGGTCGTTGTCTGAACGGCTGTTCTTTGTTTGGTTGTTGTGGTAATTTCTTCTTCAGATGGTGCTGAGGTTGTTGTGTGCTCTTTCGTTTTTGTCATATATACATTTATCATTGTTGATTCTCGGTTTACCATTGTTAGTCCTGCAGTTGTTTTTATTTCCGTAGCTGTTGTCGTTGGCGTCAGGGTACAATTAGTTTTTGTCGATTTCGTATTTGCAGTGGGAAACATCGTTGATGTTGTTGTTGACGTTGTAGTTTTAGTCGACGGGATCACGACTATGTCCACAGTTCCGGGATTCAAGTACTGACTAAATATACTGTTCTCCTTCTCCGCTTCCCTCCGTAATTGATCCATTATTTGTATCCCCAAGTCTTCTGTTGTAGTTCCACCTTCCTCCTCGTTAGGCGGCGTATTGTGGTACTGCACGACGATTGTAAAGTACACTATGACGCTACCGTTGCTGTGGAAATGACAAACAGCATTACTGCAGATACGTTTACTCTTCATCCCCGCCATTTCGAGATATATGTTAACACTATCCCTCCATCTTAATTTTGGTCTTCCTCTTCTACTTCTACCACCCTCTTCTGTTCCTCAAACTCTCTTTGACGTTCACTTCTTACTCACTCATTATCTGTATTTTGCCTGTTTACAATTTATATAAAACTTTCTTCATTTCACTTACGGTTTCCCCGTGTGTACGTGGTAAGATATTATAAACGAATTCCTTAGTTTCGTGTTTCAATTGTGTAATCGTTCTATATCAATCTTGCTATCGCAATTTCCTTGTCTTGTTATGCTTTATTTACCATTTACATCCTTGCAGGAAGCTTAACACAGACGGGTTTCTGATAATATACATTAGGGAATAAAAAAAATGATAATGTACTGTATCTATATTGTAATTAGAGTTTCTGTTGAAACTTGCCAATTTGTACTACTTATGCTACTGTATTATTATTTATCTCGACTCTACGGTGTCTACTACTACTATACTACTGTATTACTATTTATCTACTATTTATCTCGACTCTACGGTGTCTACTACTACTATACTACTGTACTACTATTTATCTACTATTTATCTCGACTCTACGGTGTCTACTACTACTATACTACTGTACTACTATTTATCTACTATTTATCTCGACTCTACGGTGTCTACTACTACTATACTACTGTACTACTATTTATCTACTATTTATCTCGACTCTACGGTGTCTACTACTACTATACTACTGTACTACTATTTATCTACTATTTATCTCGACTCTACGGTGCCCACACTTACCACTGGAGCAGACAATGATAAAAGCAACAACAAAAGTAACATTGGAGACATTATTTTATGCCGCATACTACACATGTTGAGAATTGTATTCTCCAGCGGCGAAAGGCGAAGAGCTTATTCAAAACGCAAGGCATTAAACCCATTCCTTATCGAAAGAGATACCTTTACGAATACGGTGGCTGTGAACATTGCATACACATACCTGAAGCCAGTCACTTCGCATTTCTGTACATCGTGACCCATGTCACGTTGTGTTAAAGTTGTCATTACCTGGAAGCAGCCAAATCATTAACTAAAATCCCGGCTATTAATTGGTTCGCTCCATTGTAAAACGAGTGCGTCAGAACCAGGCTTCGGAATTAGACGAAATAAGTATTTTCTTTATATAATTTTGTTCTCTGCGACACTGTTTATCAGGTGAACATTTAGAAACCTGTATACGAAACATTTGGAAATATAGTCACTAACAGAAAGTCTATTCCGGTCAGTGTGCTACACAAACTGTGGTTCCATGTTGACATGTGCTGCTGCACAATTCGTCGACGTCGCCAGACGTCGACGTCTTGTTTCCAACACCTTCCATTCAATATAGGCCAACAAACTTTAATAATGAAACCTCGTGATTTACTAGGCAAGTCAGTGGCGTATTTAAGATCTCTTCAGAAAGGAGACTGACGGGAGGAGTTAATCTAATGATTACCCATTAGTTTATTATTGTTTCGGCAGTTTACCCAGTTTATTGTACACGTTTTAGCCGCTAGGGACTTGACCTCGTTAGTGACACGCCTCAGTGACCACGCGTCATTATTCGCCAGTCGCCGTATCGCCTGCTCGCCTGCGCGCCTGTTCGCCGTATCACGTATTCTAATTTAGCCACTGTTTCACGCACTAAATGTGAGTATAGAACTGTAGATTATTGACTTATAGTACACATAGTTGTATTTGTCGTAGTAATTAGAATGTATACATAGCTTAGTAATAGATTCGTTTGTTTCATAGCATCTATCGTATTACGTACATCTAGCGAAAGTCGGCCCGCTAGCAGCACAGCTCTAAGCTTATTGTCCACGCCGCTACACGTGTTTATGTAGGTCATGTGCGCCTATCGCTGTTAGGCTACGTTCTATGTGCTATCCGCCTATATACAGTGCAGTATAATTGTGTTATTTCTAAAGTATAGTACTATTGTAGTTTTGATAGTTAGTCTAGTATGATGCGTAATTAGGCTTAGGCTTACTGTTAGCTTTATTTAATACACTTCGCCCTAACAAGTTAACTTATTGTTCTTATTATTCTTTGCAGTTCGACAGATGTATTTTGTAGCGGGTTATCGCCAATAAAACCTGTACGGAAACGAAACAGTGTGCATCGCCGAATTAGTCGAAATTTATGTAGCCTACTGAAAGTGCACTACGCCATGGAAGAAGTAGTTCGGGCCTACGAAGTCCTAAAGAAGACGCGCACGATCAAAAAGGGTCTGCTGACGAGGTGCGTCAACAGACTGCGCGCAGTTGTCGGCCAAGGAGCTGACGTACAGGCCGACACTGTAGATGATCCTCGACGCCGCGCACGACTCTTGCTTGAAGAACTCAATAACATCAACGAGCAGATGGAGACCGTCTTGCTGGAGAATGACATCGCAAGAGAAGACGACGAAGAAGGCGTCTCACGTCCAACGGCTCGCTTCGTCGATGTTGAGAGTAACGTTGAAGAAGTCACCGCTAGAGAAATAGAGATCGACAAGCTGCAGACAGGGTGGACGCACGATACGCAACCCGCCGACGCCAACGCCAACGCCGACGTTCTCGCCAAGACGCTCGAAGCACTGAGCATCATCACCGACAAGCTAGTCACCCCGAGAGAAAGCGCATCAATCCGCACGACAGGAATGCATCCGCCAAGATGGGATGGCCAAAACAAGAACTTTTACTCGTGGCGATTGCAGCTAGAACAATACTTCAACTCCGTTGGTATCAGCAAGGAGGCAGACAAGCTGATGTACATACTGCACGCCTCAGTTCTGCCGTCTCGAGTGACCGCCTCTGTCGACAGCTGCACTGCTATGAGCGGCCCTAACGGAGTATGGTGCCGGCTAGAAGAGAAGATACCGAAGGCAGCTGTAGTCCAAGAAATCATCGCTGACATGGACGGCATTCGACCGATCAGACAGAATGCAGCATCAGAGATGAGAGCCGTATTGGATCGACTGACCGACTTTGCGCGACGAATCATGGAAATCGGCAATGAGAGCGAACTCGACTCGCCCACAGTGGTACGCATCGTAAGCAGCAAGCTGGAGCCAGAACTTTACTACGAGTGTGAACGCTGGATGCGACAGAACCACCCCGCAGAACAACTCTCCGTCAACAGAATCGTCGAATTTCTACGAGCAGAAACAGAGGCGCGTGAACGATTAATGCCAGCCAAATCGACCAGGACTGAGAAGAAATCGTCACTCCATCACGTCAACGGAACCGGAACGTCATTTACCGATCCGTATATCTTGGGCTGCGGAGTTCACCACAAGTTTATCGACTGCCAGACGTTTCAAGCGATGCAACCTGCACAACGCCGCGATGTCATCAGAACCGACGGACGCTGCTTCAGCTGTTACGGTCGTCACCGAAGTAGCGACTGTACACGGCCGAAGCGATGCATCGAATGCGGTGATCGACATCACAGATTACTCAACTGTCAACCGAATCGCCAGTTGTCAGCGCCAACGTCAACGACACGTCGTGCCTCGCCACCTACGTCACAGATGAACCCTGCATCCGCCAGTTTTACGCCACAGCAAGGCGCCGCAACGTCAACGCCAACCTTCCTTGGTCACCTGCACGGGAATCAAGGCCGGTTCTCGCCGTCAACCTACGTGGAGGTTCGTGACTCGATTGGAGCGTGGCACAAGATAGTCGCTTTTCTCGACACCGGAAGCGACACCACCCTCGTGAGACATTCACTGGCAAAGCGACTTGGCATCACCGGCGATGATCAAGTCTTCCGTTACGGTGTGGCAGGGGGCGGAGTCAGATCTGAGAAGAGTGCGAGATACGTGCTTCGCGTGCGACCGGTGCAAAGAGACGCGAGCATCGCCTACGACATCAACGCCATGGGAATCAAGGTGCCAGCACACGACGCGCCCGCGATCGACAGCAGCCTGTTTCAACAGTACGAGTACCTTCAACCGGCGCGAGATTGCGTTCCATTGGCGAAAGAGAAAATTGACCTGCTGGTAGGATACGACCAGGCCTACCTGATCTCAACACTTCACACGATCTCCTCACCTACGAACGAAGCGCAACTACCGAGTGCAGCCTGCACACGGTTGGGCTGGGTGCTCTATGGTGGTCAGATACAGCCCCCAAGAGCCGTCGCTAGATCTGCAGTTCACCACGTGCAGCGACTCATCGAAGATGACATCAAGAAGCTGTTCTACTCCGACGTAGCGGGGGTCAAGCCGACGACCGCCTGCATCTGCAGTGACAAGGAACTAGCTGAATCGAAGTTTTTACTACACGCCAAGACAACTACTTCCATCACAAAGGAAGGAAGAATCAAAGTCTTCATGCCTTGGCGTGATGGATACCCTGAGGCTCTCCCTTTCAACAAGGAGAAGACAGTTGCCAGAATGTATCAGCAAGAGAACTCCTTGAGACGAAATGGTCGTCTTGAAGCATACAACGCCGAAATCAGAAATCTCATCACGCAGGGATTTGTACGTCCACTCACGATTGAAGAGACTCACGACGGGCGTGGTTGGTATCTGGAGCATCACGCCGTCTATCGAGAAGACAAGTCCACCACGAAGACCCGCATCGTCTGGAACGCCGCCGCACTGTTCAAGGGCGTTTCACTCAACGACGGCTTTCACAAAGGCCCCGACCTGCTCAACTCACTCATCTCATGTCTTCTCGCTTGGCGTCGCGATCGAGTCGCACTCGTGGGAGACGTGAAGAAGATGTTTAACCAGATCGAAGTTGCCGAACCGGACCAGATCTTTCACCGGTTCGTTTGGCGATTTGGAGATGAGTGCTCACCGCCAATCGCATTCCAGTGGATACGTCTACCGTTCGGGGAACGACCCGCACCGGACATCGCCATCAACTCCGTCAGAATCCTTCCTGAAATCGGTCGTCAATCGGAACCGATTGGAAGCTACATCGTCGACAACGAGATGTACATGGATGACATCAGCCACTCAACCGCCACTGCAGAAGATTCCATCAGAGCAAGAGACGAAGTCGATGCTGTCCTCGCCAGAGGGAAGTTTGACATCAAGACGTGGCATTCGAATCATGCAGCAGTAGATGACAACCCCGATGAGCCGACAATCGACGTCTTAGGTCATCATTGGGACAAATCACTCGACCTGTTTTCACTGAAGGCCAAAGATGTTGAAATGGAATCTGACCCGGTAACGAAGCGAACGATACTGAGTCTCGTCGCGAAGATATGGGATCCTCTGGGCATGCTGTCGCCTGTCTCGTTAGCATTCCGCATCGACCTACAAGACTTGTGGCGCCGTGGTGTGTCTTGGGATGAACCACTCGACGACGACGACAAGCAGCGATGGAACACACACGTGATTCAGATGCAAGAGTTAGTGAAGTTTCAAGTGCCTCGTTGTGTGAAGCCAAACGATAGTGTCGGCAAGCCGCAACTACACTGCTTCAGCGACGGAGGTGCGAATGCCTACGGTGCTGTTCTATGGCTGCGTTGGCCACTCAGCAACGGCGCCACGACGACGACATTCGTCATGGCGAAAGCACTCGTCGCTCCTCTGAAGAAGAAGTCAATTCCACGGTTGGAGTTGATGGCCGCCGTCATTATGTCTCGACTCGCAAAGTTCATCGAAGACGTCATGGGCGGATTCGACTCTATACACTTCTGGGTCGATTCGCAAACCGTCCTGAAGTGGGTTCGCTCTGCCTCCGCCAACTTCAAACCGTTCGTGTCTGCCCGTATTCAAGAGATACAGGACACACACCCGCGCTTCATGGACGAGTTTCGCTACGTCCCGTCCAACATGAACGCCGCCGACGCGCTCACGAAGCCTCTCTCAGTACGTGAACTCCAGTACTGGCATGAGGGGCCGCTCTTCTTACGTCAACATGAAGACACGTGGCCGCAAGAGTCTACATGCGAACAAGACTCTGAGATTGAAGCCGCCACACGAATCGAAGGTCGCAACGAGAAAGCTCGCACGCCACGTCACCGCCGTATACATCATGTTCGCGCCAATGATGTATGCATCGCCGACATGACCATTGCAGATCGACTCGTCGCTCAAGTCAGCGAATGGGACCGCCTTACCCGCCACGTTGCGCGCTGGAGACGAATACTGCAACCGAGAGTTAACCTCGCCGATACCAGAACGATTGGAGCAGAAGAACTGAAGGACGCTCAGCAAGCGCTTTTCTTCCTCTGCCAGTCGGAGTTCCGAGAAGACTTTGCCGCGTATCGCTCAACATTCGCCAGCATCGCTCCAGTGCTCGACGCCAAGGGCATTGTCCGCGCCGAGGGACGCATCGGACAGTTGCCTCTGCATCCTGATGTGTGCCACCCGATCATCCTACCAGGAAACAGTCCACTCGTCGAACTCTACGCTCGCCGAAAACACATACGATATCAACACCAGGGGTACCGAGTGGTGCTCGCAAACATCGCCAAGGAAGGAATCTACATCGGCAATGGGAAAGAACTGCTGAAGTCTGTGGCGAGTAAATGTCTGTACTGTCGCACCAGGCGGGAGACCATGCTACAACAACAGATGGGCATCTTACCTGCCTTCCGAGGAAACCCCTGTACGCCACCGTTCGCCGCTGTGGCCGTTGACTTTTTCGGACCGCTACAGACAAAAGTCAGCAGAAACGTTACGACAGAATCATCTGTGATGATCGTGACGTGTACTACCACACGAGTCGTCCACCTGGAGCTAACCAGCAGCGCATCCACTGAACCATTCCTACTCGCGTGGCGTCGATTTGTCTCACGCCGAGGTGTACACCCGACGACAGTCTTCACTGATCGAGGCAAGAACTTCCAGGGGGCGCAGCGACCGCTCCGTGATGCGATCGACTCGTGGGACGTTTCGCGTCTCAAGCGAGAACTCGCTGCCGAACGAACACACTTCGAGTGGCAGTTCAACGTGCCGAAGGCGAGCCACACGAACGGTGTCGTCGAGTCCCTCATACGTAGCTGCCGCCGAGGACTCGATGCTGCCGTCAACTACCTCAAGCGCCGATTCACCTTCGAGGAATGGCAGACCTTCCTCTCGGAGGTGATGTACGTCATCAACTCGAGACCGCTGTTTCCCGACGGACCTGATCCTGTCGGGTCACCTGCGGTCACCGGCAACGACATTCTTCACCCCTTCGACCAGCCAACGGTGCCGCAGCCCGTTGTCGAGGACCGTCCACATCCGCGAGACGTTGTGAAAGCTCTGCATCAGCGTGTCCAGTTGTTCTGGGAGACGTGGCTGAGATACATGCCGCCGCATCTCATCGCTCGCTCGAAGTGGTTTCACTCGCGGCAGAACCTGCAAGTCGGCGACTTGGTGCTTCTACTGGAGCCCGGGATGAAGGGCGCGGCCGCCCCACGCGCTCTGTGGGAACGTGCCGTCGTCACAGCTGTCCAGCCCGGTGATGATGGCCTAGTACGGAAGGCTACCGTGCGAACAGCCAACGCAAGGCTCTATGATCGGCCTATTCACAAGATGTGCCTGATCGCCACCGACGACGAATTGAGCAACGGCTTACGAAGAAAATGAACGTTATCATATTGCAAACTGCTCTGTTTACCGCTAATGTTTTATATTTTCCTTTTTTTTCCAATTAGCTAGGCGGGAGTGTTTCGGCAGTTTACCCAGTTTATTGTACACGTTTTAGCCGCTAGGGACTTGACCTCGTTAGTGACACGCCTCAGTGACCACGCGTCATTATTCGCCAGTCGCCGTATCGCCTGCTCGCCTGCTCGCCTGCTCGCCTGCGCGCCTGTTCGCCGTATCACGTATTCTAATTTAGCCACTGTTTCACGCACTAAATGTGAGTATAGAACTGTAGATTATTGACTTATAGTACACATAGTCGTATTTGTCGTAGTAATTAGAATGTATACATAGCTTAGTAATAGATTCGTTTGTTTCATAGCATCTATCGTATTACGTACATCTAGCGAAAGTCGGCCCGCTAGCAACACATCTCTAAGCTTATTGTCCACACCGCTACACGTGTTTATGTAGATCATGTGCGCCTATCGCTGTTAGGCTACGTTCTATGTGCTATCCGCCTATATACAGTGCAGTATAATTGTGTTATTTCTAAAGTATAGTACTATTGTAGTTTTGATAGTTAGTCTAGTATGATGCGTAATTAGGCTTAGGCTTACTGTTAGCTTTATTTAATACACTTCGTCCTAACAAGTTAACTTATTGTTCTTATTATTCTTTGCAGTTCGACAGGTGTATTTTGTAGCGGGTTATCGCCAATAAAACCTGTACGGAAACGAAACAGTGTGCATCGCCGAATTAATTATGCTCCGATGCAATGTCGCATGGCAAGCTAATGGGTAGTGTCGCATGACAAACTAATGGGTAGTGTCGCATGACAAACTGATGGGTAGTGTCGCATGACAAACTAATGGGTAGTGTCGCATGGCAAGCTAATGGGTAGTGTCGCATGACAAACTAATGGGTAGTGTCGCATGGCAAGCTAATGGGTAGTGTCGCATGACAAGCTAATGGGTAGTGTCGCATGACAAGCTAATGGGTAGTGTCGCATGACAAGCTAATGGGTAGTGTCGCATGGCAAGCTAATGGGTAGTGTCGCATGACAAGCATGGCAAGCTAATGGGTAGTGTCGCATGACAAGCTAATGGGTAGTGTCGCATGACAAGCTAATGGGTAGTGTCGCATGACAAGCTAATGGGTAGTGTCGCATGACAAGCTAATGGGTAGTGTCGCATGACAAGCTAATGGGTAGTGTCGCATGACAAGCTAATGGGTAGTGTCGCATGACAAACTAATGGGTAGTGTCGCAACAGGTAATATACGAAAGAAAACATTTTTGTCCCAAAGTGAAAGGGTTCCGTGGCCCAATGTCCCCTCCCAAATACGTTTAATTGTCAACAAACAACATTACATATATGACACAGGTGAATTCTTGATTCGTCTCGTAATCAACGGGGTACTTCCGCATTGCCACCTGACGTGAAAGTATTTGGCTAGACGTCCCATGATTCATAGTAACCATATTACTCAAGATGGTGACAACTAACCCGCGAGCAGAATTCATTGGCCAATTTCTGGTACTCAGGCGAGTCTGGATTTCCGTAAGTCTTCGGGTCGTAATGCAACTTGTCCAATCTCATAGTTGCGTTGAACGTCTCTGCAAAACGACGATGCTAACACAAGTGTAAATTAATAGACTCAGGAAATTACAATCAGATACAGGGAATAACAAACTGAAAACGCTGTGAAAAAAGTAATCGACAAAAATTTTAATAAGAAAAGAACTGCGGGTGAAAGAAGAATCACAAGTAGCACATATCAAGTAGCGCATTGTGCGTAAGGTTGAAGGTTGCGCATATCAACAAGCACATTGTGCGTAAAGTTAAAGGTTGCGGATGTTGCTTTGGCCAATGATTAAGTTTAGGTATATCCCTTTCATGGTTAATGGCTCAACATCATACCGATCAGAATGGTCAAATTGGAAATGTTTTTTTTAATGTTGGTCACAGTTCGATATTATTTTGTATCAGGCCACGCAACAAATTATACGGAAACGAAGTGGTATCAGCAAGATTTTATGTCACGACGGGAGGAGAACTGTGTCGTTGATGTTGTGAAAAGCACGATTCGTATTCGCCGGCAGAATATGGTTACCTGTCTGTGGAGGCGAGGTCTTGGTGACTGAATGGTTACCTGTCTGTGGAGGCGAAGTTTTGGCAGCTGCAACACAAAGACGACAAACGCTCAGGTTTCGGGCAAGCAACGTCTACATATACAACTGCTGTTATTGTCATTCCTAACACTATCATACTATTATATTGTTATATGTATGAAGCCATCTTAAGTTGAGAAGTTCATAGTGCATCACGCGACACAGTGCCTGTATTATAAAGCTATAATTGTCATCACTTTGAGAAAGGTATATAATGGTTAGAACCATTTTTGGGACTTATGGACACGTTGTGCTTCACAGCCAACGACTGTCACGAAATGTTATTTGATACTTCAACGACTGTGTATGTTTATATGGCCCCTTACCAATATCCGAATAGATAATGACGCCAACGAGCGATGCAATGACAATTGCCCGGAAGAACGAACACTAGAGCCAGGCCCCGACTGCCATACAGCCACTTCCGGCGTTGTGTGGACGACAGAACGGGGGGTTCTGGTGGCGATGAAGGGTCGAGAGGCTTGGCGTCGACCGGCTGCAAACAAAGCGCATGGACAGATACGGGTGAATGTGATCAATTAAATACAACTTCTGTTTACTATGTTGCTACAAATGATGTACACGTCGGTCTCTTGGACTGTAAGTCTGTCTCTGTCTGCCTGCCTGCCTGCCTGCATGCCTGCCTGCATGCATGCCTGCTTGCCTGCCTGTTTGTCCGCCATCTGTCGTTCGCCCGTGCGTGCGTAAAAATACTACAGCTGTAGTAAAAAGAGACGCAGCCATCTACTAGGTTTAGCCCGGACATGTCTCACACTGAACACGACAACAACACCCGACCAACATCCATCAGCTCGCAGTTGCCCTGTTTGAACAACGGGGAGCCATGCCGCGAATCATAAGGTCAATGCGCAGCAGAAATCTGCATTGAATTGTTGCCAAAGAGGGCTGAACATTTATTCGTACAACTACCCACAATATAAATCATCACTGGCTGCCCATGAAAGAATGCGTCGAGCACAAACTACTCCCGCTCACATTCCGCAGCCTGCGCTGTCTGGCTGGGTCGTACCTGGCCCACCTGCATGTTGACGCGACACAAGTGTGCTCACACGCTACGCTCCGCTAACGCTCACCTGCTAGACCCCGCACAGCAAGTTTGTACTTAAAGCGGCAGAGCTTTCTCACAAGCAGCACCGCATCGCTGGAACAATCTGCCTCTTGCCATGTGTGCCGCAGACTGCCGCTCCACGTGCGTTTTCTCTTTAAGTCATTTGTATGAATCGTAAGATAGTTATGGCTCAGGCCACTTCTATATATTAGTGAGAGAACAAAATTTGCCATACATGTGTACAAATGTTCATGTTTTATTATTAGTTTACATTCATGTATATCTTATATGTATGTTACAAGTAAGTTTTGAAATAATAACGGCCTGTTAGTTCCTGGCAGGGTTTTTAAGGCCACTCATGGGGGCAAAATGCCTGCACGAAACACCTGCTCTGCCCGTATGAGATTTCTTTAATCTTAAATTTTAATATATAATATTAAATTTCAACTAAGAAAATAGCACCTTCATCTCCTAACACTAATCAGAATTAGTTTGCTGCAAGCAACGCGCGAAATCAAGCACAATTGGTGACCATCTTAAGACTTAAGGTAAACAAGTTGTTAAAAAATGCTGCCCGTATGAAACTTCGCACTGCTTGTATGAGCAGAACCTTAAAAAAAACCTAGGCCCATTTGTGAAATTACAAGTTGCTAGCCTACCTGCCCAAACTCGTCACACGCGCCGCCATTCACATACGCGAAGTCTTGTTTGTCTTTTCTTTTCCACGATACGAGAGACATGTTGCTCTTGCGGAGTCAACACTCGGACTGACTGTCACTCTGACAACTTCAGTAGTAAACCCTTTCCTTTCCCACGCATGCCGAACTACCTGATCCCGGTGTAAGACTCCATGGTTTTTAAGCAATATATATTGCACCTTCGCGTGATAGGTCAAGTCGCCGGCGAACCGGCAGACGCCGGTAAACCACAAATCATATGATTCGTACAGACAGAAAAACGCTAGTTTGCGCGTGAATTTGTGTATGTGCATGCGTGTGTGCATATGCGTGCGTGTGTCTATGTGCGAGTGTGCGTACGCGCGCGCTCGTGTTTTCGTGCATATGTGCTTGTGCGTATGCGTGTCCTAAGTATCGTTTAAAACATTCGGCACATTGACATGAAAACTGAGGATTTGTATGCGTGTGCGCGACTGCGTGTGTGAATGCGTGCGTGCATGTTCATGTGTGTTTGCGGATGTGTGCATGAAGTTATAGGTGGCTAGGAGGATTGGATCTGAAGCGAAGTGCCCAAACTCCAAACTATACACATACAATTTGCCCCTCCACTAATATATGTTCATAACTACATCAGTTATCATCTTCCTACTTTTGATTGTGTTATATTTTCGACGTCTATATCTGAGAAGTGCGTCGATGCCGTCGTCATAGATATGTCTACAGCCGGTATATTGATCATTTACGAGGTCATACCTTCTAATTACAGACCAGTTTCCCACACATGTATTATATGCACAATCAAGGATCATATATTGTTCGCAGCCGGATCGGTCGTCACCTATAATGACAACAACACGTTACACCCTAGCCAATGGTGTGACATGCTGGCCATACTGTAGCTGGCCTGTCTTGTAAGACACAACTAGTTAGCACAGCAGCAGCATCGTCATCAGCAGCTGTAGCAGCAGTGGCAGCAGTAGCAGTAGTAGCAGTAGTAATATCCGAGACCTCCAAGTTCTAAAACCATTTCCCCTGAGAACAGTTCGCCATATAAACAGTATTTACTATGCAATATACCATTCTGCAAACCGCTTTCATCGAGCGCTGTGTCAGTGCATACGTGTACGTCACGGTGTGTACTTCATGCGATTCGCTAACTACGTAATATGAAACGTGATCGAAAACCCGACCGACACATCCCAAGTCTTTTTCCTTGCTTGGCTGCTGTCAAGTTATGTTTTCTGGACAATCGTCGGCAACACACATTTTTAATCAGTTACATATTACCGAATGTCGGAACGGTTGACGAAGAGAACGGATCCGCTCAGAGGGAGAAGAAGAGGATGGCTAAGACTGAGATTGGAGAGATTTTTGGAGAGGGGAGTGGAGACAGCAGTGAAACGGGATCAGTGACCGAAGAAGGAAAACCAAAACCGACGACCGGTGTCAGTGCCAGCCTCACCCCGGATTTCAGTGACAAAGTGGAGAGTAACAACAACATTAAGAAACAATGACGTAAATATATATGATGACTTTATACAAACAATTAACAATAAAACTAATATTATGGGTGGTTAAGTTTAAACTATAATTGAGAAAACTGCATATTTAAGCATTACTATTATTATTTGTAAGTATTTATCTTAATAAATGATACTGACTTTTGCGCGTCCTTGTTTACGATTACGCCTACTGATTCTGTTTTGTTGCGCCTCTGAGCTCAGGTTCCTGAGGATATAGGCGCCATAGAAGTAAATTATTATTATTATTATTATTATTATATTTGTGGGGCGCAATGGCATACCCGTTAGAATACCGGACTCTCAATCGAGATAACCCGGTTTCAGATCCCACTGTGGTCGCTTCGAAGTTTTGGCAAGTTTGATCACCCCACGTTGCCACAGTTCACTCAGACAGTGGTGGATATGTGAACGAATAGCCTTCGCGCAGCAATTGCAGCGTGGCTGAATACTTTCCAGACAAATTGAAGTTTAAAGCGCTTTGAGCCGTCCTGCGGACTGAATACCGCGCTATATAGGAACTTACCTTTACCTTTAATCATCAGCATCTGTTGTGAAGGAGGGTTCGGATATTTACTCATCCCCATCTGGTCGTTTGGAGAGCTACCGTTTTTGCAATATCCGGTAAGGTCAAATCCAGACCCGGTGAACTTTCCATTAGAAAATACGCCTATATAGCATTTTTTAAAGCAAATATTTACTTGTTATTCACAATTGATTATATATATATACATAAGGTGAGTAGGAATATCTAGATTTAATTTCTTTGGTCATTGGTAACTTATGGGTAACAGGATCCCCGTGAAATACGGGTTTAAACTCAGCCTCAGGAGTTTTACCGAGATTGCCACGGGACCATTTATCATGGGCAACATAGCCATAGGAGAATGTTTGTTTACATTTTTCATACACCCGCTAATATCGCTGAAATGCATTGAAAACCTCAAAACAATACATTTAGTGATAGTTTGAATGGTATTCCACCAAAAACAAGTGTCAATTGCTATGTGGCTATGTGATATCTGAGAGCAACTGGCTGATTGAAAACACGCTTTTTTAATGTTGTTGATCGGTGCCTGTCAGAACGATGTGAACTCAGTAGTCCTAAATGTAGATCAATAATATCAAGGGATCGTCTCAAACTATGTTCCTAGCAGTGTTCATGTTACATTTGTGATAATTAATAATGCATCTAATTTGAAGCCATGACCTGTTTTGTTCCTGTTAAAATGTTAAATGAGTCAAAACTGAATACATCTAATTGTTACAGAACGGATGACAGTCAGATGGAAGAAATGCAGAAGACAGTGGATGTTGCTGTTATCATATCTGAGATTGAAGGGTGACCAAAGAAAAAACTTTCTGAATGGCTTAGAAGTAATTGTGCCAAGAAGGCAATAGAGATGCCTTTATCAACCGGGTTCATCAGATCATCAAAGATGGACCCCCGTAAGTATGACAATTGAATCTTGAGAGATCAAACCCAAGGTCAAGTGTGTTTATATTGACACTATACAGAAATGGCAAATACAGAGTACTAAATAAAAAAGTATTTTACTAGATCTATGCAAAAATAAAGTCTGCCTAGTTAGTATATTATATATCACATCTTGATACGACCCCCAAAGACATTGTGACATGTACTCGCAATTTTTTTTAATTAATAGGCCTAACTGAAATTAAAACAATGCTTGAAACGTATTTTACAAGACTCAAAATAAATTCCACCTAGGTCACATATGGATACGACCCCGAAAGATATTGGCCAGTTTTGACGGTAGCACCCACCACATCACTAGTGATCACATAAGCACTAAAAAATACCACCGCAATAAATTGGACACCAAGTGGCAGCACTTATAGACATTTAAATTTCCTCGAATACAACATTTAAGTGTCACTGACGATGATATGAGCAACCTCGCGGATTCCATGGACGCTCTGCGCTATCCGCATGTGCATATAAAAAACATATATCAACATATGCATGAACATAAGCTTGTTTGTTTGTATTAAAAAAATTAAATAGCCAATATGCGTGAGATTTATAGGTAGCAGCGTGAGAGCGTGAGATGGACGCTAAATGCGTCAGTCTCACGCCAAATGCGTGAGTCTCTTATAGCTCTGAATATTACCGTTGGGATAAAAATTTTTAATGTGTACATCTTCTTTATGTTATGCTTTCATAACTTACCTTTTTGTTTACTCCAGATGTTTCACGTTAACACTGTCAAGTGTGCTGGTACAATATGCTTGCTATCAAATATGTGCAGCGTCTCTGGGCTCGATAACGGGGAGCGGTGGTCTAATGGTTAGAGCACCCGCCGGTCGATCGAGAGGACGGTGGTTCGATTCCACCTCCGCCGTTTCGAAGCTTGGGCAATTTCGTTCACCCCACTTTGCCCGTGTCTTTCGGAAGAGACACTAAAAGCCGTTGGTCCAAACTCCTACGTTAGCTCAAGATTGGGCTGTTTGGAGTATAACTACTTGAGACTTGAGACTTGAGAGTTAGCGTCCCTAGCGACTGAAATATGGGATCTAGCAACTCAGCTATTCCATGGCCTTACCGTCAACAGCAGCTCCCCTGTGTCTTACAGTCGGCGGCCATACGGTGCAGAGCGGCTCCCCGTTGAATAGACCGTCGAATGCGGCTCCCTGGTGGCCCTACCGTCGGGAACGGCTCTCCGGTGGCCTTACTATCGAGAGCGTCTCCCCGGTGGCCATGCCGTTGAAAGTGGCTTCCCGGGGACGCTACCGTCGAACGCGGCTCTCCATCCAGAGCAGCTGTCAGTAGAGATCAGCTCCCTGGTGGCCATGCAGTCGAACGGCTCCCTGTAGATATGCAGTTGAACGGCTCCCCGATGACTATACCACTGAGAGAAGCACCCCGATGGCCATACTGTAGAGAACTATTCCCTGGTAGTCATACCGCCGAGAGCGGCTCCCCAGTGGCCATGCCGTCGAGAGAGGCTCCTCGGTGGCCATGCCGTCGAGAGCGGCTCCTCGGTGACCATACCGTAGAGAGCGGCTCCTCGATGGTCATACCGTAGAGAGCAGCTCCCCGGTGGCTATACCGTAGAAAGTGGCTCCCCAGTGGTCGTACCGTAGAGAGCACTCCCCGATGGCCATATCGTAGAAAGTGCCTCCCCAGTGGCCATACTGTAGAAAGTGGCTCCCCAGTGGCCAAACTGTAGAGAGCGGCTTCCCGGTGGCCATACCATAGAGAGCGGCTCCCCAGTGGCCATACCGGCGAGTGCTGTTCCCCTGTGGTTGGACAGCAGTGTCGGATATGCGGTGGTTGGACCGATGGGTCGGATCTCCGGTGGTTAGACCGCGGGGTCGGACCTCCAGTGGTTGGACCGATGGGTCGGATCTCCGGTGGTTAGACCGATAGGTCTGATCTCCAGTGGTTGGACCGATGGGTCTGATCTCCAGTGGTTGGACCGATGGGTCGCATCTCCGGTGGTTGGACCGATGGGTCGGACCTGCGATTCTGCGGTGGTTGGACTAAGGGGTCTGATCTCCGGTGGTTAGACCCCGCGGTCGCATATCCGGTGGTTGGACCGAGGAGTCGGATCTGTGGTGGTTGGAACGCGGGTTCGGATATCTTATGGCTGGACAGTGTGGTCGGATCTCCGATGGTTGGACCGTGGGGTCGAATATCCTATGGTTAAATTGTACCTAGCTAGTCTAGCGCTGCCGATCGCCAATTGCTCCATAGGCGAAACGGTTTCTCATTTGGCGAAAGAAAAAAAACTTCGCCAATTTGGCGAAACGCTTTTACAGCGCCATTAATAGCGCAAGCCGCGGTGAACCAGTGAATCATCGCCGTCCGCTCTCTCTAAATAATATCTTTTAAAACTTTTTTATTTCAGATCTGTGGTCCCATGGCTCAGTTGCAGCCACCGGAGATGGGCAGTTCGATGTGTTCTCATCATTCGTCTGTCCAAGACTGTTATCATTGCATCGAGTCTGTTGTTGCAACCAACTTCCACCATGAGTTGGCAAATGGTATGTTCGGCATCGAGGCGGATGAGGCGACTGATTCCTCAAACGAGAGCATCATCGTCGTCACCATTCGGTAAGTTGAAGTTCTACATTGGTTGTTCCGTTAATAATGATTTATGTTATATTCGATCGTTTGTGTTTTTCATCTTTCAGCACTTGCCGTACGTGGCTATGATTTCACACTCTGCTCCTGACCTTCAATTTTAAGGAAAAGTTTAATAAACCTTTATAGGTGATTGCTACCGACGTCCATGTATTATGTGACTTTTTACACGTTATTAACTCAGCTCGCTGTCTTGTTACATATATGTTGGATCCGATGGTCTGGTGAAGTCGCGATTTCTTGGAGTGCGCGTCCTTGATCAGACGACAGCTGCTGCCATCTTTGATCGAATCAAGGAGATTCTCGTGATGCACGCCTTGGCCGAGACATCAATGGTGGGAATGGCAAATGACTGGTGTCAACAAAAGTTTTGCGGCACGGTAAGCTTTACCATTTTATATCTCAATTTTGGTCGTAACCTGCTCTGGCTACAGTGTATGTATTTCATCTCAGTCATATTCCTAAAATGGTAAATCTTAAGTATATCATAAAAAATTACTGCAATGATGTGCTAATGCGTGCACCTTTTTGGGAGATCAAATTATTGAGAAAGTGGCATTCATAATTTGTTTAGCTGTGAATGTTTTAGATTCAGGCGTCTGGCTCCGGAGTTGATAACAAACCACTGCATGGCACACCGCCTCCGACTGTTGACGGAAAAGGCAGCGAATCAGTGCCTCGTTATAATCAAGTATATCGCGGTGCTCAACACTTTCGCCAAGGCACTGAAGTTTTCGCCAAAACTCTGCAGAATCCTCCAAATGTTATATCGGCCACGTACGCTGCAGCTGCTGAGCAAGTGTCGGACAGTAAGGCAGTGTTGTTTGGCTGTGTGAAGCAGATGGCCACGTACCACTTCCCCTACTTGACTGCCTTCCTCTCCGATGCCGTCAGGATCCTCGCCATCCTGAACAAGTTCATGCAGAAAGACCGCATCACCTACACAGCCCTCAAGCCGCACATAAACGTCCATCCTGGCACTTAGATCACTGCTGACCACAGACGGCCCCCATCTCGCTGCCATGAAGAAGCACCTGCCAACTACTCCAGACAGCACAGTGTTCGAATACAAGGAACACATCATCAAGGACAGTGCGAATGATCGGGACAAGACCCTCGAGGCTGCCCGGCAGTTCGTCGAGGAGGTGGTGATCCGTCTGGAGGCCGCATTCCCAGATGCTGGCATGCTGCATGCCCTAACCCTGTTCGACCCGTCCCAGATTAGACGGGATGCTACACAGGAAGACCTTGCCAGGTACAGTACAAACATGTCCTTTATTTGCCAATAAATAATATATTATATAATGATTTTTAGTAGAATCCATTTGGATTTTATACTTCATATCGAGCAATGCTTTGCTGCAGGTACAGGGAGAAGTCGGTGGTACAGTTGGGCAACTTCACTAACAACAGCAAAATAATAGGTGCAGCCCGCTTGCATATTAAACTTATTTTATATCTAGTGATGCTGGTAGGTAAAGGATTGGTAATACTACTGGACAGCAACCAAATATTATCATGATCCTTTGTAGGTGCAGTCTGTTTGCATTTTAGACTTATTTTATATCTAGCAATGTGATGTTGGCAGGTACGGGGAGAAGTTGGCAGGAGGCATTTTATGCCCAGTTTATCTACCCGGCACTCGACTCCTTCCCTACCCGGCGGAAGATAGCAACGCTTGTAGTGACTGTCCCGATCATATATGTGAACTGCTAGAGGGCAGTTAGCACCTATAACGCCATCAAGACGGATGGCAGAGCTTCACTGAAGGTATCGTCTGTCGAGACCCTGGCAATGCTCAACCTTGAAGCTCCTTCTGTCCGTGCATTTCCATACGAGGAAGCCTTCAAGATATGGACGATGAAGAAGCAGCGTCCCGGATTCAATGCTTTAGTGAAACGGGTGGACACTGTTACAGAGTAACTTGTGTGGTGACATTCTGTGTGATCGATTTTTCTGTTTTGTATTTATAATTAAACATTGTTCTGTTACTTTAAATTGGTGTTATGTTTTCTTGTGACTATATGTTTAATATACGTATATTATGTTTATATGATATAGCGTATATTATCGCATTATTTGTATGTCATATTTTGCATTTTGACGTTTTGTCATTTTAGTTTCTGCTAAAAATCGGCTAAACAAATTCTCATTTGGCTTATGAAAAGGTGAACTGTTAGTCAAATTGGCTAAAAAACGATTTTAGGCCCAGCGCTAGCCTAGCTTAGAGGTCGGATTTCTGATGGTTGGACCGGTGAGACAGTTCTCCGGTGATTGGACCTTGGGGTCGGAGTTGCCGTGGTCGGACCTATCAACTATTATTTTATTTGTTTATATTATTACAATAGTATAATTATATATATATATATATATATATATATATATATATATATATATATATATATATATATATATATATATATATATATATATATATATATATTATATATATATATATATATATATATATAAACGTGTCGTAGACCAAGGGGTCCAAGAGATAGAACGCTTACACGACGGCCCGCAGATGTTTAAAGCCGTTCGCCTGCTACAACGTCAAAACACTGTAAGCTGACGGTTTAAACGGTTTGGCGAGTTTAAACACGACATTGTGGACAAATACAACATTATGTCAATTGTAGCGAAACACTTCGAAAATCAGATCCAAGATGGAGTAGAACTCGGGGTTGACATGTGTGAATACTCGCCGGAGTCACTTGGTTCGGCAATTACTACCAAAGAAGTTGAGACTGCATTCGCGAGGTTCAACAGGGCATTCGGACATGACTCGATTCCATGCGAACTTCTGAAGTATACACCTGCCGAACTGTCCACACTCATCGCCGTCCTATTCCACGAATTCTTTGAGAAACATTTTCCACTGGAAGAAGGCACAGAACTACTGATAGCACAGCAGAAACCCGGCAAACCGTTTAGCCCTCTGAAGAGCCTAAGGTCAATCGTGCTGGTGGCTACTCTACGAAAGACGTTATCTCTCTTCACTATAGCTAACACAAAGCCGATTTCGACGCGGACAGTCAATAGCAGAAATGGCATGGGGCATAGATTGCTTGCCGCGAAGTGCCAACGACACAAGTACGTGATTGAAATACTTGGTTTCCACCTGTCACATGCGTTCGATACAGTCACGGACATTTTGAATTCAGCTTTTACCATTTACCATTGGAGACGAAACTCACAACCAGGGTTGAAGCCCGCGCGGTCTGCCCCCATTCAACTCGACAGTCGGCACTCCACAAGGGGACGTTGCTGGTACTCTTCATCGTGTATATCGAAGCAGCCCTTCGGACGTTGTTCAGATGCCTTCCAAGCCGACCGCCAGCCGACCACTACCTATACCCAGCGAGGCAATATACGCCGACTTCGTCTCAACTGACCATGACTAGGGGAAATCGGGGCTAGTTGTATACAGGGGCAAGTTGTTACAGATGCGTTTTACGAAAACATAGCACACGTATGGAGACGCCATTGACAGTGAGTAACATTAACAGACCTAAAGGGAAAGTACCCCTAAACAAGGAATCAGTAAAGAAAATTAAGAAAAAAAACACTTTGTGGAAACGTTATATGGAGACAAAGGAAAGGAAAAATACTATAATGAATATTGTAGGGCTAGAAGTCAAGTCCGCAAATTAACGAGGAGGATACAGAAGGAATTTAAGATGAAGCTAGCAACAGACAAACCCTAAAGCAGTATGGAAATATATGAACTCTAAAACCAAGAATCGGGAAGGTGTTTCAGACGTAGTCGAAAAAAGGCAGGAATTTGTAGACCAGTCAGCCTAACAAGTATAATATAATATAATAATATGCTATTTAATAATTCACTGGTTGTGGGTGAACAACTATAGGAATGGAAACTGGGAAGGATCTCAGCCATATTTAAGAAGGGTAGTCGAAAAAGGCAGGAAATAATGTATGGAACACTGTGTCAAAGACCATACTGTCAATCATTTGACGAGAAATAAACTATTCAGTATGCAACAGTTTAGTTTTATTAAAGGTCGTTCTACTGTACTTTTTTAAATGTTATGGCATCGTGGACACCAAAACTTTAGATAGAGGAGAATCTATAGACGTAGTATATCTAGACGTCATGAAAGCATTCGACACGGTCCCTCATAAAAGATTGATAGGCAAACTGAAATCATATGGCATAGAGTATTACACACTAAGATGGATCCAGGCGTTCTTGTCTGACCGTGTACAACAGGTCAGTTTAAATGGGCAAAACTCTGAGTGGGCAAATGTAACAAGTGGAATTCCGCAGGGCAGTGTCTTCGGACCGATCCTACTTGTTTTATATATTAATGATCTTACGGATAATATAATTTCGAATGTATATATGTTTGCGGATGATAACAAGGTTTTCAAAACGAGTACTAGTACAGATGACCAGCATATGCTACAGGACGATTTAGATTATTTAACATTTTGTTCAAGTCGATGCTTATTAAGATTTCACACAGATAAATGTAATTTGATGCACGTAGGGAAATCAATACAGCAAGAGTATGCTTATAACCTGAAGATAGGTAATATTGCCCATGAATTAGGAGAAATAGAAGAACAAAAAGACATTGGTGTTATTATTGATTCTAACCTGGCATTTGATAAACACATCAACCAAAAAATAAACAAAGGAAACAGTTCCATGGCAGTTATTAGAAGGTCCTTTACAACCATAAATCAACATAATTTTGTGCCATTATATAAAGCTTTAGTTAGGAGTCATTTAGATAATGCAGTATCAATGTGGTCCCCTTATAAACAGAAATACGAAGATGCCATCGAAAATGTACAGAAAAAAAAGCAGCTTCCTGGTATGAAGAATATTCCTTACGAGGAAAGACTTAAGAGATTGAAACTTCCCACACTTGCATATAGACGAACACGTGCCTAAAACTTGTTTGGGTATGCCCACATAATATCATCTCACGCAACCACTTTTTACGTTTCATGAATGAAACTTGAAACATTTCTACTATATCGTATAAGGGGTTATGCCAAGAAGTTAAATTGAAATTCAGGATTTGTTATCGTACACGTAGGTTCAACTGCAAAAAAATGTGTTTGGTGCAACTCGACAGTCGGCACTCCACAATTCGACAATCGGCACTCTGCAATTGAATGGAGCTTCACTGCCGCATAGGCGTCCTATCGACCCGGACTCGACATTATGCTGGGCGGCCCGCTACCCAGCATCCGGTCTGGGGCCGGATGCCGTGTAGTCGTTGAACGCAGACATTGTGTAACCATTGTCAAATAGACATTGTGTAATCTGCGTCCGCGTTCGGTAAATGTAAAGTTAGCTGATCAAAATCATTTCTTTATAACTCACTCCTACTCCGCCTTTTAGAACTGACAAAGTCAGTGCCAGTTATCTTTACATTTTCGCTGCGTTTGCAGTAACTGCACGTTTTAGAAGCCATTCTATTCTGCATTTCTACAATACACAAATGTTATCTTCGAGCAGCTACCTCGCCTCAGAGGCCAATGGAAGGAGTGTGATGAAGCACACCTGAGAGAAAACCTTATGTTGGCAAGAAGCTGAGGTCGTATACTGCCGAGAATCCCTAGTTTGAGAATAGCAACCGAGCCGTGATGGGCCGTGATAGGCCGTGATGATGAGCATCCAGGCTAAGATGTGTCCCCCAAAGTGGTCGACCTCGACGAGGTCATTCAGTCAGAGGTGACCTGGAAAGAACCCCCGAACAACAACCCGAAATTTATTGGGCGTCATCTTCAGTGGACTGTGTCGGGGGTTTGACGCTTCGAGCACGACTAGCGAGATAGCTAGCGTCATCTTCAGTGGCCTGTGTCGGGGGTTTGACGCTTCGAGCACGACTAGCGAGATAGCTAGCGTCATCTTCAGTGGCCTGTGTCGGGAGTTTGACGCTTCGAACATGTCTAGCGAGATAGCTAGCGTCATCTTCAGTGGCTTGTGTCGGGGGTTTGACGCTTCGAGCACGTCAAGCGAGATAGCTAGGGTCATCTTCAGTGGCCTGTGTCGGGAGTTTGACGCTTCGAGCACGACTAGCGAGATAGCTAGCGTCATCTTCAGTGGCCTGTGTCGGGAGTTTGACGCTTCGAGCACGACTAGCGAGATAGCTAGCGTCATCTTCAGTGGCCTGTGTCGGGAGTTTGACGCTTCGAGCACGACTAACGAGATAGCTAGCGTCATCTTCAGTGGCCTGTGTCGCGAGTTTGACGCGTCGAGCACGACTAACGAGATAGCTAGCGTCATCTTCAGTGGCCTGTGTCGCGAGTTTGACGATTCGAGCACGACTAGCGAGGTAGCTAGCGTCATCTTCAGTGGCCTGTGTCGGGAGTTTGACGCTTCGAGCACGACTAACGAGATAGTTAGCGGTACCAGCAATTTGCGCAGTGCAACCAGCAAGAAGGGCACCTTCGACAAGAGCGACACGCATCAGCGGACGCTTCGACGCATCGCCCATAGTGGGAGGACGGTCCACCAGATGAATAGTGACACTGTTGTGACCGAAGCCAACTGTGGTCGTCGGGCGCTGGTGTCCACACTACATGTCGTGGGCTTATAAGTCGACGCCAAAAAACATCCCGCTCCGTGGGCGCGAGAATGCTTCTCGTGCAGAACATTGCTCACACCCGCAAGGAGCTGCTCAAGCAAGTGCTATCCGCCATCGACACGAAATACGACATGCATGATCCAACCATGGCCGGTGCATGGGACACATCAAGTCAGCTCTCTTCAGAGTGATGTAGATACAGGGCTGCGAGGACTCCGCCAGACACCGAATGTGACAGCTTACACAGCGGTTGTATGTGTTGGTGTGGTATGACTAGGACCCCGTGAACCCCGCTATAATGAAGGTGTTAAGAAAGAATACGTTTAGTAAGCCTGAGTGCCCACCTACCCGAGACAGCTGAAACGGTTGCTCTGTCTTCGTGGGGCGCGACAGCACACCGGTTAGAAGGCTGTTCTCTCAATCGAGAGAACCCTGTTTCAAATCCTACTGCGGTCGCTTCGAACCTTTGGGAAGTTTGATCACCCCACGTTGCCACAGTTCACTCAGCTGTATAAATGAGTACCTGGCAATACAGACAGTGGTGGATATGTGAACGAATAGCCTTCGCGCAGCAATTGCAGCGTGGCTGAATACTTCCCACAGAAGTTGAGATGGCCTTGGAATGAACAGGTCTGCCAGGGGGTGAAGTGTAAAGCGCTTTGAGCAGTCCTATGGACCGGATACCGCGCTATGTAAGAACATACCTTTACCTTTCCCACCAGGGTCGCAATCATTTTCATGCATTACCACTGAAATATCCTTTTCGTACCCTAGTTGGTGCACGAATCAAATCGAAACCTGACCCGATCAGCGGCGTGACAAAGATTGAATAGCGGTGGGTTTACGACACCTATAAATGGAAGTGGTGCAAGCGCCTAAAAGCCGGCTGCTCGAGCAAGCTGGCTGTCGCAACTGCGAAAGACACTCCTAATAATAATATATAATTAAATACTTACTCACAACAAACTGCCATTATGACATACTCGTTCTTGTTGAATATGTAGGACTCACAATAGTTGTGTAAGATCGTCATTACGTTACGTACATTTTGCGCTCCAGTTGCCACACTATTACCGGCTTCTACGTCAGCACTATTACGTCATTTGCTGTCGCGCAAAGCGTCATGGGGTCGATTTCAGTATCGTGAACCTGGGTTACTTCTAATTGATTTATTCAAAGATATGCAGTGTTCGCTCTCCATCCTCCATGTTATGGCTTTTTATTTGTTGGGTTAACTATGGACTGCCCTACCTGTTTTAGATGAGTTATGTGCCAAGGTCATGGTGTTCGAAGAAGCCCCTTAAAACGCATGTACCAGCACCAAAACAAAGAAATACACCACCTTTCAGAAATAAATTCAACACAGATGAATCATTTATTCATGAGAAACGACATGACAGTGAGAGCCAGTAGCCACGACACTACATCAATTGTTCCTCTGTCTGGGAGGTGCATAGAACTTCTGCTGCGGCTTCGCCCTGTATGGCACCCCTCCCCCACCATGTCTGAACTCTATACCTCCACCAATCTGTCCGTGAAATGGCTGTTCTGTGGCGTACGGTGTTGATACAAATTGTGGCTGTTGTGGCTGCATCAACGGAGACGCGACAGACGACGCAACAGATGCCTCCTGTAAACATCAACGCATCTTCTACAGCTACAAATGTTAGGCAGATTTTAGGTAAAATCTACTGGATTTTCTTTGATGTAGATGCATTTCATATCCTAATAGTTGGTGATGCTCAATCAAAATTAGAATTATATAGGCCAATTAACCAACAACAAAATGCTACATATTTATATAAAAATATTTAAAAAAATAAAAAATACAGATTCTTATTCTCGAAATGTATTTTCTTAATTTCAAATTACCACAGCTAGTTTTCATAAATATTTGCACAAGTATGGACAAAAATTAAATGATGTATAAAGATAACTATGGTAAATTAGCTGTACCAATATGAATTCAGCAAAATCACAGCCATGTTGGCCGAGTTACAAAGTTATGAAAAACGTAACTTAACCTAACCAAATATTCATTGGTACATCTCTGAATAATTTTTTGTTGCTACCACTTTCAAATGTGGTACAAAATATTAAGTTAATTTTGCCCCCTGATATTATTGGCACACTATTGACATATACTTCAAAGATGACAGGATCAGCAATATCATATTAGCAAAACAAATTAGGAAACACCAAATGCAGAATCACCACAGTGATTTGTAATAACATGTCCACTGGGGGCGACACTAGTCTGAGACCAATGTAAGAGTAACACAACTCACCCAGTTGGGGGGTGGTTCGGTGATTGGCTGTAGTTCTGCAAGAGGCACCTGCTCGGTGTTGCCGTAGTCTGGGAACATCACAATGCACGTGTTGCTTCCAGTACGGACGTTCCTCACAACAGCCCGATAAAACTACAAGTAGCCATGGTTACAATACAATGTCTATACATACGATGTAACGTCCTTTTAAATGATGCTAAAGTTGTGTACGGTAGAAGTGATAACGTAAATATATTTATTATTACAGGTTTCTAGGATTAAAAAGAATAAATATTTTAATAATTTACTAGCAAAATATAAAAAGAAAATATGGAATTGGTACACGGTGAATTGCACGTGCAATTGGCATTGGATATGTGCATCCCAAAATAGTGGCATTGTGATTGATTGAAAGACGAAGTGAAACAATTATTGATTGTTCCTATTGTCGATTTTAATGTTTAATCAACCTTCACACGGCGTGTGTCAACTGACGATATACGTTTTTTGGCTGTTCATCTCCAGATTATTATTTTCGATTGTCATTAGCCGACGAAATGATTGTGTACAAATAAGTTATGAATTTGTATACTAGCAGAGAGCAAAATTTTTTCTCCAACTTACTTACAAGTTTTTCAGTGTATTACCAGAACCACACATTTAGCCTTAGATAATAACGAAATGCCACATTCAAGTATCCCTTGACCCACTGACCTGCCCATCCTGCCAGTATCTGGCCATGCAGTAATCTCCCTGATTCCACTGTCGCATAGGCTTCATCATTGCTGCATTCTGGAAATCACAGTTTGAATTAGAATCGAAAGAACATTTCATGAAGAAGAAAATATATAGCTGACTTATTTAACAAGATTGCCAAAACTACAAGTTCCAGGTGGCAAATGGACAAGGAAGCCATTGGCTTATCAACAGTCCAACAAATTTTTCATCTATGCATAGCCCACCCTTATCAGATAACTATAAATTTTTAGTTTTAAACATATTCACATTACTAGCATTAACACACTCGTTTAACAGTTTGTTCCATTCATTGATCATCTTGTGAGAATGTGCATGTTTGATGCTTGATGAGATACTCCCTTTACAGCTGATCACAGCTAAACTGGGAGGTAGTATTGTGAGCTTAGAGATCGAGATCACCAGCTCTATAAGGCGCACTGAGTCCATGACAGGTTTTTTCCATTACCCTGTGTGGGATCTTTTACTTCCCCTAGCATAGACAACAGACAGAAGGGACCAATGGCTTTTAGTGTCTCTTCCGAAAGACACCGGAAAAGTGGGGTGAATGGAATTGCCCAAGTTTCAAAATGGCAGCAGATGGTTTCGAACCCCGGTCCCCTCGACCGAAAGCCCGACGTTCTATCATACGACCACACAAATATCCCACGCTGTGATCATAGGTGCCAACCCGGAATGGTAAACATCTGTAAGACATTTATTATTAGAAATCCATAAGATCGCAAATTAACCCACATGATTACATCTGCTGGTTTGCCGTGCATGTTCACAAGGAGCTCATGCATGGTACAAACTGGAATGTATTGATTGGATCTTGCAGGACTGACACAGCTTGTGTGTACGAGGAGGAAAACAAAAAACAGTTTTGCTAACATAGTGTGACGAAAGATTGATACTGAAATACACCTGGTGATAGCTAAAGGCAGGATATCCTGGTAGTTGAAGTAGTAGGTTTTAGAGGAGTTGTGGTGTGGGGTAAGCCTATGACCAAATCCCCACTTTGTGAGGGATACAAGCAGAAGACAAGAGAGTCAATATACCTGTTTGTAAACATCCTGCGGCCCGCCAGCACTGCTGTAGTTCACATTCATGACAACAGGAGGTACACTATAAGACTGTGGAGCCATAACATTCTGCAGTTGGATATCGGCCTCAAATCCTTGCTCCGACGTCGACAACTGAAGATTCGCCATTTTCTGGTCAATGTTGTCACGTCTCCTGGGTAACGACTTTGTGTCTGACCTATGGCCTGTCTCACTCTGTGCTGCAAACATGGACTGCAAGGCCGCTTGTTGCTGGAGACGGCCGCGGTCATTCGGAACACCTCCGGGGCCACGTGTTCGATTGTACGACTTCGCATTGACGTTTATATCGCCCCCAATGCAGCTCTTCTGTTGTGCCTGATGGTTTGGCCTTGAGTTTTCCATCGGTGAGTGTCGCACCGGACCCTGAGTGGCGTCACCTGGTGCCCGAGCATTAGCATCTCTCGCACCCTGGTGATCAAACTGGTTGCGTTGATTGTTCCAGTGCTCATTTTCGCTCGGCCTCCACAGCGAACGGTCCGACTTCGGGCCACGTGTTTCCGCATTGTATGCCATCTGGTGGTCGTCAGATTTCGGTGGAGGTCGGCGATGTCGCTCGTACGAGTCATTCGATGCCGGCCTGCGTCGGCCATCATCATGGCCTTGTTGTTGCTTGGCGAAGCGAGGCGGTAGAGTTGACTGAGGTGGACGTCTTGACGATTCGCTGTCGCGTGTGGAGTGAAATGCATCGGCACCACTACTTGGTTCTTTCAACTCTGCAAATGCCGAAGTTATCATCACGGCTGAATCAGGCAGACACTGTTTATAATGTCCTCTATGGTACTACCGCTATGAGGCATGTAACATTTTAGCTTTGTTAGACAGTAACTGAAAAACGTTCATGAAAGACAATAGATAGAAACACAATTTCTCAATTACTGTATAACAAATATACAAAATAATTCGGTGATACTATGAAAAAAATTTAAATATCTTTGACTGGTTGTTTTAACGGAAATATCTTTGCTTGTTTCGGTCAAAGCAACCAGAATGCAGTCAACATATACAACAGCTTATCGCTGAATACAGAGTCCTGACCTGACCTTGCATAGTTTTAGTGCTGGAGCTCTTTGTCTCACTCTTGGTTTTTATCTTTGTATTGAGGAAGTCAAACAGTGTCGCTGGGGCAGAGGGTCTGGCTTGTGTCAAGTCATCATCATCCTCATTCCTCCCTCTGTGTGACCGCACTGCTCGTGAAATTAATCACATACAACAAAATTAAAGGTACAACACTTGATCGTTTTTATCACAAAATTGAGTTAAATGGTATAAATTATATCTATTCTAACATCTTGAAAGCCCAAATGTGTTTTAATGAATCAAATTTTTTTATTAATTAATATAATTTGACATCTATGTCATGATTTTTTTTCTGGGCAAATATCATGTTTACATTGCATGCAGAGGGAAATGTAAATAATGTTACTGGAGCTAATGATATGTAAATAACTTTACTGGAGCTAATGATATGTAAATAATGTTAGTGGAGCTAATGATATGTTAATAATGTTAATGGAGCTAATGCTTTGCACATAATGTTACTGGAGCTAATTATATATAAATAATGTTACTGGAGCTAATGATATGTAAATAATGTTACTGGAGCTAATGATATGTAAATAATGTTACTGGAGCTAATGATTTGTAAATAATGTTACTGGAGCTAATGCTAAGTACATAATATTACTGGAGCTAATGATATGTAAATAATGTTACTGGAGCTATTGATATGTAAATAATGTTACTGGAGCTAATGGTATGATATAATAATGATATGCCCATCACATGACATTGTCTACAACTGTTCGAGAATGTCTTGAACGGCAAGGTATACATAAGAAAACAGTCAAATTATATAAGCCAAACTGTAGTTCATTAAAATACATTTGTGCAGTCAAGATGCTAGAATTGATATAATTTTTACTATGTATCTGAGGAAAAACAAATTATTGAATTATGTACCTTTAATGTCCAAATAGAAATTGAGGGTGGTTATATTTTTGGGGCACATTTCTTGACAAATAAGTGTTATAACTGACTGAAAATTAGATATGGATTAACTCAATGGGTGTTTGATACATTCGTAAACCATGGCTTTTTATTTAAATATTTTTATATAAAAATCAACAACAGCAGTGTACGTACCAGGCCTACTTTGCTGTTGTATACCAGTTCTGCCACGAGGCCTGGTGTCGCCACCTCCCAGCAAATTGTTGATAGCTTCATCAACTTTGCCTCCAGCCTGGCGAAGTGCTGCACTTGCTTGATCAGCTGGAAAGCCCATCTCCACAATCTTAGCTACATCGGTGTCCTGCACCTGCAGATAACAACACATACCATCAATCAATTGCAGGGTTCGAATTTAGCAGGAGTCTGCATGCCCCTAGATTCACAACCCGACTCCTAATAGTTCCAAGTTTGGGGGTCTGGCAGGCTCCTAAAAGTTGGTCAAAATCAGTACAAATACAACTTGCTTCCCCCGCCCTGAATAGTAGACTAGTAATAGTACCACGACTACCTACACCCCTCCCCAGAAATAGGTCTATGAAGTAGATACATTAGACTCATTCTATGCCTGGGTACTGGATGCTATGCCATCCAAGATGTCACTCACTTCATGACCAGATTCTCCAGAAAAACATACGTTTTCTATGTGCTTCCTTCCTTCTAGATGAGGAGATTAAGAGGAGATCAAATAGACGTTTTTGGATACTGAATGGTTAAGAAAACAATGACAGAAATATTTTATTCACACTTAAGGAGAGTAGAAGAACTAGTAAAGGAATGGTATAGATTAAATATCCGAAAGTATTCGTTCTCACGGAGGGCAATAAATGAATGGAAGAATATCTCAGAAGAGCAGTTTATTCATAGATGAAACATTGTTTGGACTCTCAATAAGCCAATAGCTTCTTTGTCCACTTACCATCTGGGTATTTTGTTTTTGATAGTAATCTTGTTAAATCTTGTAAAACTCCATTCTTTAAAACTCCATCCTCAATTGATTTAACCTATCGCAAATCGGGTTCCTTCATGTCCAAATATATAGTGTGTAAGTAACATCCATAGTTGATTTATTTAAAAGGTGCTTATTTTTGTACAAAGAATCGACTTTAGTCATCAGATCTGTAAGGATTAAAATAGTGGATATCCAAAACGGTAAACCCTTTGGTGTGGTGTCAAAGTACAAAATGGTAAACACGTTCGGGATCAATGCCGATTATGGATATTATTTTTCAGTGTTCCATTTTCGCTTCACTTAATGTTTGACTAAACATTATGTAATTTAATAGTTTGATGATTTTACAAAAACTACACAAACAAGTTAGCATGTTGCAGTGGATACTAGGTAGGTTTGACATTTCGCAAAATCAATTTGAAATAAGACTAGCCAAAAATTTAATTGGGGAGGGACATTTAATAGCTTGTCTGACTTCACAAAAAAATACATACAAAATGAATTTGAAATGAGACAAGCGAAAAAATGGAACTGAGGACAGAGCTTTAAAAGAGTTGAGGAGGGAGCTTTAAGAGAGTTGAGGATGGAGCTTTAAGAGAGTTGAGGACAGAGCTTTAAGAGAGTTGAAGAGTGAGTTTTAAGAGAGTTGAGGAGGGAGTTTTAAGAGAGTTGAGGATGGAGCTTTAAGAGAGTTGAGGAGGGAGTTTTAAGAGAGTTGAGGATGGAGCTTTAAGAGAGTTGAGGAGGGAGTTTTAAGAGAGTTGAGGAGGGAGTTTTAAGAGAGTTGAGGATGGAGCTTTAAGAGAGTTGAGGAGGGAGTTTTAAGAGAGTTGAGGATGGAGCTTTAAGAGAGTTGAGGAGGGAGTTTTAAGAGAGTTGAGGACAGAGCTTTAAGAGCAGATATGCACATTTAACAGTTCCTGAACTTGAAAAGGCTATGCAAGATAGACACCAATAGAGATATATGATGAACTATCATGATTCATGGGAGATTGGACCCATCCTCCAGACAACTTGACGGATGCAACAAACAAAAATATGACAATGCATTTATGGCTCAGTCATTTATTGTTAAAGGGAATAACAACAAGGCACTATTTTAAATGTTTTTTCGGTGTGTACACAAAGTTTAATATTGTATCTTCTTCTTCTACCTGTCAAGGACTGCGTTCCTTAAGAGCATCATAAGTCCTGCGGCATGTATGTGTCCATTGGTAATTCCAGTCTGAGCTTGGGGTTTAATTTAAAAGAGGTTGCACCACTATCAGGGCAACGATAGGTGTTGAGGTTAAAACTACATTACAAATTATATACAGGATCTGAAGTTATTTATGGAGTTTTTTCAGTGTTGTGGAAATATACTACATTCCCTTTAAGTTACACGTCATCTGGAGCCCCATCAACTTCATTTTACAATGTACAATGATCAAAGTACCTGTTTAGTGAAAGTCTTCGGTTTCTTACTTTCCCCTTTTGCCTGAAGGGCTTCAGCAATGATTGCTCGTCTCTGTTGCTCAAACTCGGCATCTTCCTTTTTGTCTGTGCTAGTTGCCAAAGACTTGAAAGACTCTGTGCGACACAACAGGTGTATGTTAAGGGGCATCAACACTGGTAATACAGGAAACTGACTTTAAAAATCCATGACTTTTCCCTGACCATGCAAAATGACAACAAATAACATCTTTGCAGCTTTAGCATAGCATTATTTCCAGAAGATTGCATGTTGCACACTGGAAACAAACTAATAATTTGCTGACTTTATACAGGAAGCACTTTCCACCAAAATAAATCAAATTCCCTGATTTTTCTCCTAATTTGAGAAAATGTTGTTCTCTATGACTTTTTCCTAACCTGTGTGAACCATGATCAATAGACACTTAAAACTCTTAACAATGCAAATACATGTACTATGAAACCTGATCTAACACCTCCTTATAACATACATCTGCAATTGGACAATTTGGAATGTCCGTTATATGTAGGTGTCACTGAATAAGCAAATAATCAATCAATAGTTTATTTCAAGCAGGCAGTGCAAATTCCATAAGACAAATTAAATTTACAAAATATAATACCATTTCCAACATGCAAAATTTTGCTACACATGATCACACACACACACACCCGTCCACCCGCACACACACACACACCCGTCCACCCGCACGCACGCACCCACGAACGGACGCATGCACAATCAAACAATTTCTAACACAACCAAGATTTGAATTGTGTTTTCGGTTATTTACCATGCTGCTTCTTCGAACTATTCTGATTACATGTAGCAGGACGTTGTTGTTGCAGCTGCTGCTGTTGCTGCTTAAATGGCTGCTGTTGCTTCTGTAGTTGCTGCTGTTGTTTCTGCTTTTGTCCAAATGGAATAAAAAGCGGAGGGCCACCCTCCCTGGCAACCCCGGCACGGCTGTGTTTTGCTAAACTCTACAAAATGTCAACACGCATCTGAAAAACTTTCCTCAAATAATAACTTTATCCACTTCATGCCACACAATTTTTTATAAATTTGTCGATTTTCAAACGATCGTCTTTTGAGAAATTTAGAATAGAAAAAATCTGTGCAGTCAAATTATATATTTTTTACTTGGTTCATTAAAACACATTTGGTTGGTGAAGATGTTGGAATAAAATATCAGATGATTTTATGATAAAAGCAATCATACTTTGCACATTTAATTCACATACTGTCATTGGTTATCATTGTATACGCTGCTAGGTCAAGAATGATTGACAGGAAACAGACCTTCTTGAGTTGCCAGTTCTCCACTAGGGTCGCCACCTGTCCCCCGAGCACCTTGCAGCGACTGTTGGTTAGCAGTAGGAAGCCATGGCTAACTGGCACCCTTCCCAGCAGTTTGATCTTTGTGCCTGGCGGCGTGTTGAGTCTGCAAACATCTTATTGAAGTGCGTTTAAAGGTATAAAGTCTGATTATTTTTATTGTAAAATAATGTTATATATCATAAAACTATATCTGTTCTAACATTGTGACCACACCAATGTGTTTCATCAAAATACAATTTATAAATATATTTTGACAGTTATCTGTTTATGGATATCGACCTTGCCATTCAGCCTGCAATATAAACATAATATTTGAATCAAAACATTCAAATTAAATAGATAATAAAAAAGTTTATTTTTATAACATCAATTTGGTCAAAGTATATTTTTTAAATGTGGTTCATTAAAACCCATTTAGGTGTTCAAGATGTTAGAATTAATATAGGTTATAGGATGTAATGTCGTTTTACGACAACAAGTTCAGACTTAGCACCTTAACAAACAAGTACACTCGACAGTCTTCCATTCTAACTAGACAACAAAAACTTGAAATGTAATAAGCAGAACCTGATCTGTATGTGAAGCATTTACAATACCGGACTTGATAAACCACTTGGTGTATGTTTAAAAAAATACTGAATTAATCATTAATGATGAAAGAAAATCCAGTGGCTCGACTGCATGCACCAAACGGTCATGCATCCATGACGACAAGCTGACCAATTTTAAAAACTATACATCAATTTGTCCTGGAAAATTACATGGGGATACTGTCTGGGAGATACTGATGGGAATTGAACCTGCACTTACCCTAAGTTGTTTACTTTTTCTATTTCGACTGCTGTACACGTAGAATGGCCATCTGACAATGTCACTTTAAAAAGCGGTGTTGCTGTTTGCGACTCCTCGTTGTCTTTTGGTGCTGACACATTGCGGGTCTTCTGAATTTGCAGCACAAATGGCCCATCCACCTACATGGGGAACCAATCAATCATATCATGTCCCAAAAATGTGGCAGCTGCAATACTGTTTTTAAATAACAACAAAATTATAAAATATACACTACATTTTGACATCTAAGTGATGATATGATAGTCATAAAATGAAACGATTTTTTCCATGTGAAAAAAGACTACCAACCTCAATACTACTGAGTCAATAGGCAAATACTACCAACTTCAATACTACTGAGTCAATATGCAAAGACTACCAACCTCAATACTACTGAGTCAATAGGCAAAGACTACCAACCTCAATACTACTGAGTCAATAGGCAAAGACTACCAACCTCAATACTGCTGAGTCAATAGGCAGACTACCAACCTCAATACTACTGAGTCAAAAGGCAAAGACTACCAACTTCAATACTACTGAGTCAATAAGCAAAGACTACCAACTTCAATACTACTGAGTCAATAGGCAAAGCAGAATGTGAAAATTATACTGACCCATGGGCATATTGTGCAGCATGATACAAATAATATATAAATATATAATGTATATAAATACATATATATATACATCCATCCTTCCATCCATCCATCCATCCATCCATCCATACATACATACATACATACATACATACATACATATATACATATATAATTTTTTAGCAGGATGTCACTATTTTGCTCTCACATGCAAATACTGGCATTTGGCTAAAAAGTTAAATTCAATCTGGGACTGGGGTAAGGGGCTAATTATGTGACGATTGACCCAAAGTTCTGAGAAGTCCTGTTTCAAGAGTATATTTAAGATTTTAAGATAAGTAATTAATGTGTTATTGCATCAGAAAATATGCCAGGCATGAAATGTTTGCACTCATGTGCTGCAGAATGTATAGAGCCAGCACGCTAGTACAAGTTTGTGATGCCATAATCTATTAACGGTAAAACAATTTCTATCTAAGGGACAGTGGTGTCTACAGATTGCTTCTGGACACAACTTTTGTTAGTCTTTAGAACTCTGTATCAGTCAGTTTTAATTACCACTAATTTTAATGAAGCCATGAAACAGAACCCAGTGACACTTACAAACTCTGTCTTAGCCTTGCCCGTTCCATCCTGGAGATGCCGTTCACCAATGTCTTTCAAATCTAGCTGAAAAAGTAGCAGGAACAATTACATAATGGTAAAAAGATATTACACAATATTTAGGCAGAAAAAATGAACAGAAGATACCCAAGATACTACAAGGTATCTATTGGAGATAACTGTTAGTTTACTGTTGGACAATATACCCAAAATACTGTATATTCATGGTTGTCTCACTGACTAATTTAATAAATTAGTAAAATTACTTAATCAACAAAGAAAACACCTAGAATAATGTTTATGCCTAACAAAAATACAAACATACTGAAAATTAGGATAGGTAGGTCAGACGTGTTACATTTAATCTCTCCCATGTGTATCCATGGCAACTAACAGCCGAAAGACTTTTTGCCATGCACATAATCCAAACTGGCATTTTACACTTTAATAATAATAATAACTTTATTTATACACTAAAATCCAAAGTAAAACTAAAACAAACATTCATATCAAATATGACATATATATATATATATATATATATATATATATATATATATATTGAATATGTCTACATGAATGTTTCACATATGTATATATATATATATATATATATATATATATATATATTATATATGTATATAATATATATATATTGAATATGTCACATATATATATATTATTTATATATATATATATATATATATATATATATATATATATATATATATATATATATTATTTATATTGTTTATGCATTTCAATATCAATGAAAGTCAACAAAATATAAAAATTCAATAAGCACAATAAAACAGCCTGACCGATACAACAGAGAAACGTTATGTTGAACATGTGTATTCAGTGCCACTCACATCTAATGCAGCCTTGATCACCACATCTGCATGACTGTTGTCATTTTTGGAGCATTTAGAGATTCCATCAGTTGTTAGGTACCTGTTCAAATACACACACTGACCCTAAGTTTATATACTCAAACGGTCAACATTCACTTACTGAATAAAGTGTCATGTAATAACAGATATGCTCTTGCAAAACATGACTAAGATCAGCCCAGATGACAACTGGATGAGAGCCTATCCAATTCAGTAAGACGTAAATTTTAACAACGCAGTGAAATATCACTCTGTCTATTTGTCACAGATATACGGTGGCTACCTATTAGAGCAACATTCGCCTAGCACATGTTTACGACACTGGACATTTTAGTAAAAAATCAACATACATTAATCACACATATTAGGGGAGGGCAGTGTTAGTTGAGCCACTTGGTTAGTTGAGCCACCCATGTTTCTTGGGAAACTACAGCAGCGACAGTTACATGGTACTACCCAGTGATTGAACATGCTATTAGAACAAGACTGACGTATAACAGTTCACATTTGTCACAACGGCCAGAACATGTCAGCTAAAAGTATGTTTTTTGATGTTTTTCAAAACTTTTGGTATTTGTGATTAATGTCTGCTGGTGTGTAAACAAACTATCAATGCACGTGACCAAACTATTTTGTTTGTGCACTTACAAATGTTTTAACTATGCATAGAGAAGAAGATTATTTACATCACTTCACGCATTAATGAGAAGTTAATTAAATAAGCTTAATTGTCGAATCGGGGCTAGTTGAGCCACCCAAGGCCCAAGGGAGGGTTAACCGCGGTTAAAGAATGAAGGCGAGTGTTCTTTACCCCCAAAATACATCAAGGAATTAATTTTTCTGAGCAAATTGGGACATCGGATAGCTGTAAGACTACATATTAGTAGTTAGTTACACTGGTTGCGATTAACCTATATATATCTATATTAATTGTGTCGACTTTATAATTAAGCGCATAGACTTGTCAAAGACGTGTTGTACCCATTGGGTAGATGTGTTGGCTGAGTTGTTACAAATTTTTTATAAGACCTACGTAAATTATACAAATAAAGCATTTACGCAACTTACACTACACTGTGGCTCAACTTACCCTACACCAAGTGTTTTGTTGAGCCAGCTTACCAACCTTATTTGAATCAGGTATATATAATTACCTATGCATGTTAGATATATTATCTTGGTATAAAATTATGTATTAATAATCATAGTTTAAGTGAGTTAAAAACAATTTTGACTTATGAATATGATTGCACCCTAGACATCAAAAGGAATGAAAAATGGCTCAACTAACACTGCCTTCCCCTATTTGTTAAGCAATAGTGCTCACTGAATTGTTGACTTTTATGCAAAACATTACTGCAACATTTTGTAGCATCTATGTGAGGACTGTCTTATGACGACTACAATTATAATTCGTAATTAACATACATGTTCTAAATTACGCACATCAGTCCTTGACTCTACTAAATCAGGGTCGAGGGCAGGAAAAAAATCCATGGCGTGGCTGCAAATGGTAAAGTATTAGTGGGATTGCAATTGACAAATACAGGGTCTGGGGACAAAAAGAATTTGTCTTTTTTTATGTCGGATTCAATATGATGCCGATAGCGCCGATGTGAAACTTAACTTGGGTCTGGGAAACAACTATTCATTTTCATAGTCAAAGCACCATTTTTATGCAAAAAGTGTAGTGGTGAAATGTTGCCGTTTTCATGGTTAGGGCGGAAAGTGCAATATATATTTTATTTGAGTCTCTTGAATAATTAACTGAAAATGTCATGATCAATTCGCAGACCTGTCACTTTCACAAAAGTTATATCAGCGTAACAGTGATGCCCTCTTTCGGGTATCGTGGAGACAACTGGTACACGATACTTCCTCAAGTTTGGAGCGAGACAGTAATATCGAATACTTTCGTATTTAGATTACATATTTTCACTTCAATAATCCAGTTGGGAATTCATGTCGAACATACCAAACACACGTTAATACACACGTACCAACCCTGCTTTTGCAAAGCCTCAGCCACGGCATTCGCCATGTTGGCCTGTTTCCCATGAACAAAGTCATGGGGAGAGTGCATTGTTTCGTGTTGACAGACGCCAAATTCAAATGAATCAGCAGTGTCTTCCTAGATGTCAAACGATCAGTTTAGCAGCATGTTCATGCCATGCAATAAGTACACCATTTTTAAGGCACTGCTGTCACCGGTATTCAGTTTGCTTTGTTTGCGGGTGCTGCACATTTTACCAATGATAAACCGCGTTATCATTTCACAGTTTGTATGGATAATCTAAATTTCCACACGTCGCCGTAATGTCACTGGTATACTTTATTTTGCACTAGCATTTTATATGTTATAAACAAACCATCTAGACTTGAGGTAGAATTGTGTCATTAAATAATTAACCGGTCATGCGACGTATACAAAAATATATGTATAAATAAATTACCAATCATAATGTGATAAAAACGCTATTTACACCATGTGACAATGGAATAACATAATGCATGAAAGAAATAAGCATCAATTGACGAACTAAAGCAGTTACTGTCTTTGTATTCTTTTTCAATATTATGCTAACCTCGCTTAGTGATAACTATATAAATACATGGTAAAGGCTTAATTACTGTAGCTGATTGCTGGAGTTGGTTGGGTGCTGGTGCTGGGGTTCGCTCGTGCTAAAGTTATTGAAAACGGCGCTATTAAATTGTATAGCTCATGTTTCCGTTTTGAAGTAGTGTGAGGCATATCGATTTTGTCGTTACCCGGAATATCACATTTTTGATCGTTAGACGGCGGGCGAGTAACGCAATGCATCGCGGGATTGATTGTCGACGGAAGTACAACGTGTACTTCAAATTAGAGAGTCGGAAAGAATTACAGAATACATAGTACCAACAATAACGCTTACCGATACTAAACAGAAATCACAATGCTAGCGTTGGAACTGAAAAATCGGCTGATTTGACGTTCGAACGCGATTAAGCATGCGTTTTCATAGATACGCGATTGTACTCTTGTATTTCCGCCGGCAATCTCACGTGATTTCACCTTTATATTAATTTTATATTATGCTGCAGCTAGAGTAAGGCCTCTATTTTACTTCGTTGACAATAAAATGATAAGGTCAAAACGGCAACACTTGCAACATGTGGTTTTATAATTTTCATATAAATATTGCGGAACCAAATATAACAATGACAACCGAAAATAATAATATCGTTTTAGCAGAAACATTTCAAGAGAAGGATCTATACGTGTCTGGATTTCAAATAATTTGAAATGGGAGAAACAAGTTGTTGCAGCAACCCAATAAGCTATGGTGGTTTTGCGTTCAGTATAGAGAGCATTTATTCACTTTGGCAGAGAAACGTTCAACATTGTTTATAATACATATATTAGAACACATCTAGAATATTGCGTACAGGCATGGTCACCTTATTATGCAAAATATATTTTAATGCTTTATAGTTACAACGCAGGGCAACAAAACTGGTAATAGGATTAAATGAATTTATAGAAAAGGAAAGATTAACACAACTAAAACTTTATAGAAGAACGGATATTACGAGGATATAGGCACAGAGAGAATATAGACACAGATCAGGTTTTACATTAATCTAAATAACCTCAGAGGCCAGAGTAAAAAAATAAACAAACAACAATGTATGAAGCTATGCAGACGCCGATTTTTCAGTCAAAGAGTGGTGGCCGTGTGGAATTCCTTGTCCAACGATATTATATATGCACCCTCTACTAATTTTTTTTAATGGAATAGATAAAAAGTGGGTTAATATATGGGCAAACTATAAAAGGCTTATATCTAGCCTTACAAATGCTCATTATTTGTAAGTGTAAGTTTGTGTAAATGCACGCTTATGAACATGTAGGCTTTAATCCTGAAACCATATCAGTTAGTCTAAAAACACTGATAAATATGACTGCTTAGTAAATATTGACCTCATTGTCTAGACATTTTAAATGGATGCTCCCTGAAAAAGCATACAAATCTGTTTTGTAAAACTGAGACTGATTGGTTAAATTTGGATGTAGGCGTACTAAAATGGCGGCGAATGGTGTTTGGAAATAGTTGTATTTCCGTGCGGGCCAATAAAACTGGGTTAAAACTAGCATATATGATAACGATGAGTCACACGGATTGTACATGTTCTACTAATTGACAAATTATGCAAGAGTCGTTTTATTTCATAGAAGTTATTAAATGAACCACTTAAACGGACAAACTTGGTAGCGGGACCCAGTTGAAGTCTCACCTTGGCTTGGTCTTGCTGAGTTGCTTGGCTAATATTTTGGCTGCTCAAGGATTGACTCCTACACGTTTAGGGTGTGGTTCGCTTGGAATACAAGGTTTGCGTGAAGACTGGACCCTTCTAACTAATGGCATCTTCACTTGGCAGAAGTGCAATATGTGGTAGCTATTCGTGATGCCCGTCACACCTATTTTGGGAAGCGAGCGTGTTTAGCCTACATGTCTCTCAAGTGGTGCTTAAATCTCTGAGTAAAAAACAGTGGAAAAGACCACCTGAATATTTCACGTGTGCCACACTGACACACAACAACAACATGGACAAAATTACCAAAGAAGGAGGAAAAAGAGCATCCAGCTTTGTAAGTATCTGTTGACAACAATCCAATACTATAGTTTGTATGTTACCCTAGATCTGATGGTGGCCAGGGAGTTGTAAGATATATATATATAGCCAATGGCTAAGCAATTATCCAACAACATACCAGTATATAAAGTTCAATGAAGCTATGCAGGATTAGTAAGCCAGTTGCTCCACTGTTATACGGATTTCTAGCACAATTGTATTTTTTTTAGTTACTGTTGGTGGACAGGATTAAATAAGTTAACTGTTTAAAATGGTTATGTTATCAATTGATAAAAATGGCAAAAACTGGTGGAAACCCGACAAACACAGCAATTTTTTTAGGATGATCAGTTAAAAACTGGTAAAGTGTGTTTTGCCATTTTTTATAGCAATAACTGGTTTTTGCCTGCCTAGTATTTTTATGGCAGTAAAAACATTTTTTACCAAATGAAATTGACAGTTGGGTGATTTCGGCCAAAGTCAGCCTGAGGCTGAGAGCAGTGAGAGGTAACTTCTGTAATTGCAATATGATGAAAAAAAAATTATCCATTAACTACTTCTATATCTTGTTATAAAACAAGTTTAAAAAATATGATTCCATGCTTTTTTCTTAAAAAATCGCCCAGTTGCAGATTCAAGAGTGATTGCTGAACTTTTATCAGAACTCAAGTGACATCTTTGCAAAGTTGCCAGATGATGCACACAAGTGTCGGAGCATCCCAATTATTGAAATGAGAAGGGCACATTAGCAAAGTGATTATAGGCATTGATTTTCATGGGAAATCTGCTCATATTCACCTGGGCTCCTACCAAGGGCTGTATAAGGAGTCAGGGTGAAACCAGGAGTCTTGTACTCACAGACTACTGGGGAAATCTGAAGCTTGGGTTAGAACATGAGACTTTCAGTCAAGATGTCTGCAGTTTGAATCATCTTGCTGCCATTTCATAGCTTAGGCAGTTTCGTTCACTCCACCACAGAGTTGTTTGATTTAAATCATTATTTAAATCGCTCCAAAAAAATCATTGATTTATGATTTTTTTACTTCCGTTTTTTTTAATCGCTGATTTATATGAATTTAACACAAATAATTGTTTACAAGCATCAAGATCAACAAAGTTTTGTGTGTTTTTTAATACAAAAGCACAAAGTACGCACACTTGTGTAGCTGTATTGACACCAGATAGCCTAATAGTCAAATATTTTATGACATTGTGTATACCAGGGCTGGGGTAAATTCCTTTCAATCAATTCCAATTCTGCTCCAATTCCTTGCAATTCCTTTTCATTCAATTCCAATTCCTTTTTTTGCAATTCTTTTTAGTAATTCTAATTCCTTTCAAAATCGTTCAATTCCAATTCCCGCTCCCATTCCACATAACAACAAAAGTCAACATTGAAAGATTAATGTGCATGTAGCATGTCATTATTCTTTGCATAATCATTATGATTATCATACATGTGTAATGTACATTCATACATGGTAATTAAGTTACATAGAAATGAGCAATCCACAAAAATTATTTAGAGTCATTTTATTGAAGTAAAACACTGTACCCAGCCCCATTACATTTACAGCATATCATTTATAACAAAAACTATAATTCTAAACTAGTCTCTAATTCTGGCATCACAAATTAACTACTGAGCATTGTTGCAGCGAATCATCATTAATTGTTTCAGAAAATGTTCAAAGACAGACGACTTTACAGGGGGCATATTGACCGACCTGTACACTATGACTTGCATACTGTTCTGATGATGAATGTTAGGCAACACATATTTGTACTGGCAAGTAGGAAACCATTTTCACACATTTTGCTACAGCTAGCTTGCCTATGCTTTGTAGGCAAGCTAGCAAAGGGTTCGAGAAATAAGTCAGAAAATTACAGACCAGTGAGTTTAACATCAGTGATTTGTAAATTATTAGAAAGGTTAATTAAAGACCATATGGTGGAATTCCTCATTAAGCATAAATTATTAAATTCATCTCGACATGGATTCCTTAAAGCGAGGTCATGCTTAACAAATATGTTATGTTTTTTGGAAGAAATCACTAAGTGGATAGACGTGGGATCGCCAGTAGATATTATCTACTTAGATTTTCAGAAAGCTTTTGACAAAGTGCCACATCAAAGATTACTACTTAAATTAAAAGCCCATGGTATCGGGGATAGCATAACTGACTGGATAGAACAATGGCTGACTGAGTGGGGTACCTCAAGGATCAGTATTAGGACCTATATTATATTGTTAATATATATCAATGACTTGGACGACAGTATAATAAGTAACGTACTGAAATTTGCAGATGACACAAAACTGTTTAGAAAGGTTAATACTGATGGTGATAAACAACATTTACAAAACGATCTAGACAGATTAGTGAAACGGTCTGAGAAATGGCAGATGTTGTTCAATTTTGGGAAATGTAAATGCCTACATACAGGACATGGGAACTTGGATGTAAACTATGAAATGGGAGATACTGTTCTGGGTACTACTGTAAAAGAAAAGGACTTATGAGTTACAATAAGCGCTGATATGAAAGTTTCAGAGCAGTGTGATATTGCAGCTTCAAAGGGTAATCAAATTCTTGGATTGATTAGAAGAAACATAACATACAAGGGAAAACAGTTAATTAAACCTCTTTGTAAAGCAGTAGTTAGACCTCATTTAGAATACTGTATACAAGCATGGAGACCATATCGTAAGAAGGATATAGATACGCTTGAACGCATACAAAGGAGAGCAACTAAAATGATTCCAGAACTTAGAGACCTTAGTTATGAAGAACGCCTGAAGGAATGTGGTTTAACAACTCTAGAGACAAGGAGGTTAAGAGGAGATCAGATTGAAGTTTTTAAGATATTGAATGGGTATGAAAATATTGATAGAAATATGTTTTTCTCACTCAAGAAGGATAGCAGAACTAGAGGACATGAGGTAAAGTTAGTAAAGGATCAATGTAGATTGGACATCAGGAAGCACTCGTTATCACAGAGGACAATAAATGAATGGAACAAATTGTCTACAGATAGCCTGCCAATAAGTGTCTTTTCATGGGTGTAAAAGGGCTAACTTCCCAGGTCTGTAAACAGTTGAAAATATCTTTGATGTTTTTATTAAAGCCTGTCTGGAACCCTTCATTAACCCGCTGGCAAGTGGCAACATAAAGAAATCATAAGATACTGGCATGAATGACAGGATTTCAGTTTTGAGATCCTCAATGCATGAGTTTAACAAGATTTGCCATCCAAGCCAAAGGCCCAGATGGCAAGTGGACAAGGAAGCCATTGGCTTATCGAGAGTCCAACAATGTTCACCTACTTATAACCCGTCCTCCTGAGATATGTGTCAACCTTGTTTTTAAACATATTCATGCTGCTAGCAATGCTAGTTGATAGCATTGATGAGTTGATAGCATTATTATACACATAGCCGCCTACAACAGGCTAGAAAAATATTGGTTGATGTCGCAAAAAATTAGATGCTCAATTCCTTTCCATTCAATTCCAATTCCTTTTGTTAAAAAATTTTCAATTCCAATTCCTCTCATTAAAATATTTCGATTCCAATTCCGGAATTGGAATTGAATTGATTAATTCCAATTCCTTTGGAATTGACCCCAGCCCTGGTGTATATCAGATTTTAAAAAAATCCAATAAAAAAATCCAATTAAAATTTTTTTTTTTTTAAATCGTGATTTGTTCAACCCTGCTCCACCATGATGTTGTCTAAATTCAGTCAGCTGCCTGTATATATATATATATATATATATATATATATATATATATATATATATATATATATATATATATATATATATATATATATGTATATAAACCAGTACCTAACAAGAGACTGGTGGATATATATCGTATGTGAGAAAGTTGTTGAGAAAATTGAAAAAGTTTTTGCACAGTAATGGCTGCATGGCTGAATACTTCCCCAGAGAAGTCAAGTAGGTGTTGGAATGAATATGTTTGCCAGGGGGTGAAGAGATAAGCACTTTGAACAATCCCCAAAGCCACCTGTATAGCTATTAAATAAGAACTTGCCTTTAGGATGTAGTGTTCACTTGGAGCCAGGCCCTTAGCCAAGGACCCATCTACCCATCTTGAAGACCTGCAAATGTCTTACGATGATGGGTAAAATAAAAATAAAAGATGGGTTTTTCTTTTTACAACATGATATTGTTTCACAATAAAATTGTTTGAACTGTCTTAGTGAATCTTAGCACATGCAGTCGTGATTTGACGATTGTTGTCGGCGGCAGAACCGCGGATACTGCCGATCTGTAAGACTATATATTTTAACTTTGACATCGTTGGAAAATAATTAAACTGCAGTTGATCTCTATTTATTGTAATGATGTACGTCATTGATTGGGAAACACATTTCTGTGGCCTTTCTCAATGCCTATCCATTGGCACTCTCGTATGAAGAAACAATCCCATGATCCGGACGTCATGAGACGAGTTCAAAATGACACCTGCCAAGCCACTGAAAAGATGCGCTATGTCAACGTCAAATTTCACGACAATCGATGCCTTTTTCGTAAACATGAATAATAGCAGCATTCCTGCTATTATTCCTTACGAGTCTCATTCAGCATCCTTTGTTACGTTAGTGGAGATCCATAATGTTGATGTGCTAGTAACCAAGATGCTACTGTATTGTCACCCACCGCTGGCACTCCGTTATGGTCAAGCACGATCGTGGTAGACTTCAAAATTACATCTGATTTGGGCCCCAGTTCACATACATAACCAGCGTGTAGGCCCTACTACTGGCAGCACTTTCCCTGTGCCTCAACTCAAACGGCAGGCAAACCACGAACGATTAGGCTGTGCTCAGTCTAATAAATTCATATTGCTTTTTGTCCAATAGGCAACAGTACGGAATCTGGGTGATTGCTGTTTTATCAAAAAAGTAATGTTTCAATGTATTACTTTCAAAACCAATTGTATTACTGAGTGCTATATCTTCTATTTTTATTTGTTGTATTGCTTTAAGTTTAGTGTCAAGCATTTGATTTTTAGTGTGATTGTAGATATATTTGTTCATATTAGACATATTTGCATGCATGTACTTAGTCTTAAGATACTTTAAACATTACTTCCATGTTTATATATTTTAAATAAAGTTTCAAGTTACTTCTTCATGAACCTTCATGTGTTGGCTCTTCTATTAACATTACTGTGCAGGTGATAATGCCAACTTCCCTGCACAAGATTCGATTGGGCCAATAATGGTTAAACTGGACTTGGCCTGCCATTGATAAAACCTAATTCGGCCAATAATAGCTGTCATTTGCTCAACTTGCATCGACTTACCAGTGCAACCTCCAAATGGGCCAATAATGGCAGTCATTATATCAACCAGCATTGGCTTGCCATTGAAAAAATAAATCAGACCAATAATGGCTGTCATAGACGTGAACGGCTTCCATGGTTTAAATCATTGATTTAAATCACTCCAAAAAATCGTTGATTTATGATTTTTTATTTCCAATTTTTTAATCACTGATTTATATGAATTTAACACAAATAATTGTTTACAAGCATCAAGATCAACAAAGTTTGTGTATGTTTGAACTATTCCCTTTCTGAATGAAATGAAGCCGCACAAACTTGTCTTCCAGTTTTGTTGCTCTTGTAAATCAAACTGTTATAATTATATAACTTTATATAAGCAAAAATCATGTACCCTCTGCTAAGACAAGTACCTAAATCGATTTGAATAGAACACATTTGAAAGAGTTTTTAAATATTAACATCTATAAAAATGTCTATATATACCAGATTTTGAAAAAAATCAAATAAATAAAAAAACTTAATTAAATAAAAAAAAAATCTTAACGCCGTTGGAAAGTATATTCAAATACCTTTCCACTGATACCTCATTTGCTTTGGTCAGCAGATATATGTTGATAAAATGGACTACTATCTATCCCTACCCCCGTCCTTACTTTCAAGCGTAGCAAATGGCACTGGTTATATTAAACCACCAAAAATACGTGGTTGCGGCAATACCCAGGTGGCAAACAACTAAATTTCACATGTGTATGCTATAAGCTTCCTAAAAAACGTGACGTAAATTCCCTAGGTGGGATTCCGTTGTAGGGGTTCTGCTATCTGGCCTGTGGACTGAAATGTTGAGTATTTCTATAACATAGCTCGGGTATGATGTCATAATGACGTCATTCTTGCATAATTATATGTTAACTGTAACGCCTTTGGAAAGTATATTTAAATACCTTTCTAATGATGCCTAATTTGCTATGGTCAGCAGATATATGTTGATAAAATGGACTACTATCTATCCCTAACCCCGTCCTTACTTTCAAGCTTAGCGAATGATGCTGGTTGTATTAAACAACCAAAATTATATGGTTGCAGCAATTCCCAGGTGGCAAACAACTGAATTTCACATGTGTATGCTATAAGCTTCCTAAAAAACATTGTGGCATAAATTCCCTGGGGTGAGGGTTTCCCCTATCTGGCCCATGGACTAATAGTCAGCCACGTGCCTTGTGGAAATTTGAAAGTCTTCATTACATCTACTTAGGGGAGGACACATCTCTACAGAAGTGAATCGCAAAAGATTCAATGAAGGAACTGGGTTGAGCCTCCCAGCCACTCAGAGGTGGTTGCAAGGATGCCATAAGAATGCAATGTCTGCTGATATATGTAGAACATTCGATCTTCTCTCATTATTGAACCATAACATTTATGTAGAGGGAACATTTTAGGATATAGATCCTGGAGATTGAAGGTCGCTGGCTAAAAAGTGGGTGTGTAGTACTGTGCACACCTGTTAGGGCATGTAACTTATAAGCTTAATAGGTCGAATACAATACTTATTTTTGTCCATTATTTTACCAAAAATGTGTTTTCTTGTATTACATCCAACTCATGTACATGTTGCATTTTTAGTTGGGGAAGTTCAGCACTTTCCGTGGCAAAGACAAGAAGGAACGACCCAAGTCGGACAAGTTAACGTACAGACCGCCGACTCTGGATGAGATTGGAGATGGAGGCGAGGGAATGCTTCAGTTCCAGCAGAACATCAACAAGTTGTCAGAGGATGCGCTTAATGAGAAGTTTGAACAGATGTTGGTAGGTGTACCTGGGTGTATCTGTGTGTGTACATGTGTGTGTACATGTGTGTGAAACAGCGTGCATGTGTACGACTTTCTATTCACATAATATTGTATGTGGCGTTAGATGCATACCGTAACAAATTAATGATAGGGCCCAAGTTCAATCCCTAGTACAGGTATTATAAATCATAAAATATGGTTGGGACAAACTTGAGGCAAAGCCCTGCTGTGAACTTGGACTTGAAAGTAAGTAGTATATTGTTGAAAGTAATCATAGTGACACAATTGTCTAGCTAAATGAATGAATTATCAAAGGTTTGCTTCATGGCTCGAACATGGAATCATAAATGTGCATATGGAATGGTCCGGTGATAGCTTTTGCTGATGCAGTGGTCAGTTCACTGACCATAATCCCTACTGCTTACTTAGAGGGTGGATTAACAACAGCCAGTGAGTGACCGGAGCTTAATGACTCTCTTGAACTTTGACCATGTCCATGCTAACATCAGACTACTGAGGAGACTCTCTGCCTAAAGCTACAGTTACCAAATAGCGGAAGACTCATCATCATCATCTACTGCTGCCATTGTTTCAACCAGTTAGATACCTGTAAAAAATAACAAGTTCTCACTGCCAAACCTGGGATCAATTACATTACAATGTTATGTATTACTATGACTTTGTTTCCTTTCTATTACTATTACATACTGAAGGCAAAGCCTTTCATCATGTGATGCCAAGATATCCCCTTTGATGTTGCTCACACACATTCGTGGCTTTGTTTGGAGTTTATAGTGTGTTGGGTGAGGCATCACACCTGTTGTCAGAATGTTTCCTTTGAACTGCTTCTGCTGACCAAGTTCTACAAAGAACCAATACAGTTGTGTAAACTGTACATGACTTCATAGCCTTGGTTGTCTTACCCATTGTCTTTGTAGACTATTGGAGCTAACACACAATAAGCCAGCATTAATCCAAATTTTAATAGAAATGTAATAGCTCAATTATTATTACATTGTCTTACATTACTAGTCCAGGCTTGTTAACAAATGCATGTCAACACATTTGAATGCAAATGCAAATGTTTCACTTGAGTCAAAAGCAAATGCCATTTTCCAGGAACGCATGCTAATGTTTTGGGGTCGCATGCAAATGGTTTGGTTACACATTTGCAAATGCATTTGAATTATTTTTAAATGTTTTGGCTTTATATTAACGATTCATTTTATTTGGAGAAAAAACAACGTAATGTATACAAAGCAAACACATTGAGACCTGAGTTATGAAGAACGCCTGAAAGAAGAGACAAGAAGGTTAAGACGAGATCAGATTGAAGTTTTTAAGATATTGAATGGGTATAAAAATATGTATAGAAATATGTTTTTCTCACTCAAGAAAGATAGCAGAACTAGAGGACATGAGGCAAAATTAGTAAAGGGTCAGTGTAGATTGGACATCAGGAAGCACTCGTTCTCACAGAAGACAATAAATGAAAGGAACAAATTGTCTATGGATTGTATAACTGCTAGCAGCGTGAATATGTTTAAAAACAAGGTTGACACATCTCGGGAGGGAAGGTTACACATAGATGAACATTGTTGGACTCTCAATAAGCCAATGGCTTCCTTGTCCACTTGCCATCTGGGCCTTTGGCTTGGATGGCAAATCTTGTTAAATTATAAATATATTTAATAAATTCAGTAGTACATTATTGTAACCACTAAGTACAACTACATGGACACAGAGTCACACAGTTCCAGGCCTGCAGAGGTGGTGGAAATGGGAGGGAGGAATAAACGATTGACAGTTTACTGGGAACTATGGTAGGGAATGAAAGGTTAATCCTTCAGGTAGGCCAGAAGGGAAGGGGAACCCAAGACAATAGACTGTCCACTGGTGGGGTCACTGGGAAGATAACCTGGTAGATAATTTCAGCTACCACTAATCACTCTCCCTGGCTGTAAATATTCAGGGCTGGCATTGCTAATGTTTACTCCCCCAATGAGGTGCCACCCCAACCCACCCCAACAGTGCCAACACAACACAAGGGAGTCATTTGTCTGCATTGTTTGATTTGTTTCAATGAACAGGTAATCTCTGAAGCCATCAACCTATAGACCAGTTGGTTTTTCATGTTGTATGAATAACAGCTCAGGCATTGACCAGTTGACCTGCATAGCACTTTTTTAAACAACATGTGAAAGTGGATTGACAGGTCAGACAATGACTACGTAATCTGCTGAGGGTAGTGCTCGCTACAGAGCACTTTTTCAATGGCATGTTCTGAACTTGTGAAAGTTAATCTAACAATAATAATTATTCAAAGAATTACATATGCATTTGATTGCACATTTGGCTGTGCATTTGACGAATCAAATGTTTGTGGGTCACATGCATATGTTTAAGGTATGCATTCAAATGCAAATACAAATGCATTTAAAATGTTATGGATGCATTTGAATGTGCATTCAAATGCTCAACATTCAAATGCGCATTCAGATGCATTTGCATTTGTCAACAAGCCTGATCACTGCTACTACCCAGGGTTGGATCCAATTACAAAGAATCAAATCAATTACTTTAAATTTTTCAGTTCAATTACAATTACACTTCTAAAATTTTCAAATTAATTACACCATTTCAGTTTCAGTTACAATTACATTTGTATTATGCAGAACCATTTGTTAATTATGTAGCGAGTGTTGCTGATTGTGTGTACGAAAAATACGATTAATAAAAAAATATAATGAACTTGGTGATGTTTGTACATTTTGTTGAACCGCGACTTCATGATTTCATATGCAATCATAGTTGATCAATATTATTGTTCCATATAAATATAATGTAATGTTTACTTGGTTCATTAATTAATGTTTAATTACACGGAGTACAATACAACTATAAACAAAGGCGACAACTATTTGAAATCCGAATGAGTCTCTCCAGTCTGCTAAGCCATTTCAAAGCAATTCTACTCATAGAATGTAACCACAAATAATTCATACCAGTACATTAGCAATGTTCACATCAAGATACGTCCCGAGGGGTTTTGTCTATACCCCCTTGGTGTACACCCATTCTGTCTACTGGGTTATACCAAGATTGGTTTACTTGGCAGTTTTTTGAGGTTGTACGTTGAATCTCTTGGCTTCAAACCCAGTCAGTATTCTTACATTATAAACCTGTGGGCTGTAGCTCACTCTCAATTGAGCTTATTTACTGACCTGGGCTGTGTTAATTAAATCATCTAAGTACTGTATCAACAGAAACCACCACCTGGTCCTTCACTGTGTACATAGATAGAAGATTACATAATCACAGAAAAGACAGACCAATGATCAATTGGGGTTTACCTTGAAAACAGCTAATGGTGATGCCTTTCGGCATATTCGGAGACTCTTTGGATAGAAGGAAGGCCAGAAGTATTTTGTTGGTGCACTTGTTATATCTGAATATTCCTATGATTATATGGGCAGGTCTTGCAGATGTTTTATAATTAAGATCTTGATTTTCAATTTGTGTGAGGGAGTATTTATATTTTTGTAGAGTTTTTTAATGGTAGTTTGTTATAAAAAAATATTGTAATTGATTGTAATTGATTCATTTGCACAACATGGTTCAATTACTATTACAGCAGAATTACAATTACAATCATTATGTTGTAATCAATTACAATTACATTATTGTATCTAACCCTGCTGCTATTACATTACGTTCTGTTACATCCATTACAATTACAATATCATTGACCTGCTAGCATTTATTCGTTTGGCAAATAATTTGTTCAAATAATTTTTCGTCTTATTCCTATAATGTTAGAATTACATGTCTAATTTACACTCTTCTTAAATCAGTGCAGCTACTTGATGCCCTTTATTTATTCCACTTTAAATCACAACATATTGTCTTGCAGCAAACTGATACAGTGATATACTGATAGGCAGAGCATTTGATTTAGGCCTGAAGGCTTGAACAAAGAAAGCTTTATGACATTTACTGGTGATTACTACTTTTGTTTAATCAAGGCCAGCTTTGAATAGTGTAATAAATATTGCCTCTTGAAGTTTGGCCATTGGAATTATGAGAAATTAATAATGTACATGCGTGTGTGCGTGCATGTCAGTATGTTGTGAGTGTGCATGTGGGTCTGAGTGTGTGCGTGCATGCATGTCAGTATGGTGTGAGTGTGGATGTGGGTCTGAGTGTGTGCGTGCATGCATGTCAGTATGGTGTGAGTGTGCATGTGGGTCTGAGTATGTGCGTGCATGCATGTCAGTATGGTGTGAGTGTGCATGTGGGTCTGAGTGTGTGCGTGCATGCATGTCAGTATGGTGTGAGTGTGCATGTGGGTCTGAGTGTGTGCATGCATGTGTCTGAGTAAATCATCGTTCAATCGCAGATGATTTTACCTGGCTGCCTGTTGTTAGAAAAGGGCATACCAGTACATAAGTCATTGGCAATTGCATGGGACAGTCCTGATCAGTGTGGTCCTTACCTCGCTCCTCTTACAGGATGACATGAATCTGACCGAGGAGAAGAAGGCGCCTCTTCGCCAGATGAGCATTGATCGCAAGAGGGCCATGTTGTCGATGCAGTACAAAGGTGCAATACAGGTGAGCAAGGCCATTGTACCCCAGTCTGTGACTCTGTCCGTATGATGTTTACATGTTATATTTGATGATTAAGAAAATAAAAATTTTTTTACATGAGCTGAATCTTACAAAACATTGCATACAAGTTTGTGATCATGTTTGGGATTATGTAATGATGCTTATTAATAAAAATGTAATTGCCACTGCATTGATACACTGGAGGTCAGAAGTTCAGAACCCTGCAATGTTGTTCTGCTACAGGTGAAAGGAAAGGTTGATAGCCCAGAAAGTTTTATCCACCTCCTGAGTAACCACGACCTACGGGGGGAGAAGAGGTACGAGATGATAGCATCCCTGCGTGTCGCCCTCACAAACAACCCCGTTAGGTGGGTAAAACATGATGTGCCTTCTTGCGTGTTCTATTGGGAGATATTACAGGTTTCTACTGTGGCAGACATTGCATTATTAAACATTTTAGAATAAAACTGATATTTTTTATTCCCATGTTATTTTTCTTAATTCTAATTTCACAGTAAATGGTTTCTGTTTGTCTGCCGGGCAGCCTGCACCAGTGTACCCGTAGCAGGCTGAGGCTAAGTGGAATAAAGTAAAGCAGATGCTGGGGAAATGAATGATACGTTTATTAATTCTGCTTGAATAATTAACCAGGATGCATGTTTGTTGCTGGGTAGTTGTGCGTCATATTTAATGTTTCTGATGGTAGATTATATGTAATTTTCTACAGATGTGGAAGTGGGTTGTAATTTATCATATAAAAGGTGATGTCTTTGCGACACAACAGTATAATTATTACCATTAATGAAAGATGAACATTTATTAAATTTATTAATTCGCATTTATTTATTTATATCTCTTTTTGCATCACTTCTAACACTGGTGTGCAGATTATATTACTGTTTTTCATGCTGCCATTCAAGAGTTTTAACATTTGCTATAGTTTACTGTAGAAATGAGCACCTGGCTGTATACAGTGTGTGTAGGAATTATAACATGAACAGACAGACCACAGTAACTTCAGTGTGGATGAATGCTTACAAGATCATTTCAGTTGGGGTTGTCATGAACAGGTCTATCCAGGAATAAAATCTAATGTGCCTGAGCAAGGATTGATATAAAATTAATGCCTTGCCCTGAATCTGGCCATTTGATGCATTCACATTTCGCCTTGCTGTTTTCTTGTAGTTGGGTGCAGGAGTTTGGCACACAGGGACTGAATGCTATCCTCAAGAATCTGATGTATTGCTATGACAAGTAAGTCACGCAAGAGCCTATTAATTAATTATGTATAGCATTAATTTGTGTTAGCTGAAAATTATACTCCTAAACTACTGCTAGACGTGTTGACTCAAGTTGTAGGGGCTGACTCAAGTCACGCTCATGTGATAGAGATTTGGACTTGGAGGTCATTGACTTGAGACTTAGACTTGCCAGTTTGTGACATGCCAGCAAGTCTGTTGACTCAAAACGAGACCATGTTGTTGCAGGCCACACCAAAATCAATCATTATTAAGTACTTATTATGACTGGCTAATGTTGTGGCCGGGCAGCATCTGCCTAAACCTTTCCACTAAATATTACCGCAGACAAACCACAGTAATCATGGTGACTGGTGACTTCGGACTTGACTTGGAATTTAGAGATATGACTCCACTTGACTTGGACTTTGGAGATCATTGACTTGAAACTTGACTTGACTTAACTTGCAGGTCAATGACTTGAGACTAGTTAGTTTGTGGATGCTGTAAATTGTGAACTCCAAACATTATATTGTGCAGTGAAGTACAGAGACTGTGGGACGCAGTGGTTGAAATGTCAGACTATCAATTGAAAGTACTGTGGTTTGAATCCTCTTGCTGCCAGTTTGAAGCTACAGACAGGCAAATTCATCTGAACAAATAGTTTTCGTACAGTAATTGCAGTGTAACTGAAAGCTTCCTTGAGAAGTTGAGATGGTGTAGAAATAAACAGGTCTGTCTGGTGAAGTGTAAAACGCTTTGACTGGTCCTAAGGACTGGCACCGCGTTATATAAAACTGATCTTATACCTTATAGAATACGAGAAAATCCAACAGAAATGTAAACTTGTTCTGTCTGCCCATAATAGGAGTAAAAGAAGTAGATATGTTTCACCTTCATTCAGTCAAGCATGTACATTTCAAAGTGTCAAAGTGCTGCTGTAATTGTTTCAACTGTTGAACTAAGTTGTCGTGTTTGTTTGCAGCAAGTCAGAAAAGAAGAGTACACTAGAATGTGTGAAATGTATGAAAGCATTCATGAACAACCGGGTATGTTGTACAATCTACTTCCATGCTTAGTTAAAGTGAATGTTCAAATTTTACTACCTGGATGGCCACTGAGAAATACTTAAGATCACTGCTTAAAAAAATTGACAGCTTAGAACGACTTATAAATTACTGTAGTAGGAGCTAACAACAAATGCACCGTCTCAAACAAATGATTGCACCGTCTCAAACAAATGATATAGACAGTCTCAAATAAATGATATACACAGTCTCAAACAAATGATTGCACTGTCTCAAATAAATGATTGCACCATCTCAAACAAATGATATAGACAGTCTCAAATAAATGATTGCACCGTCTCAAACAAATGATATACACGGTCTCAAACAAATGATTGCACTGTCTCAAACAAATGACATACACAGTCTCAAACAAATGATTGCACAGTTTCAAGCAAATGACATACACAGTCTCAAACAAATGATTGCACAGTCTCAAACAAATGATTGCACTGTCTCAAACAAATGATATACACAGTCTCAAACAAATGATTGCATAGTTTCAAGCAAATGATATACACAGTCTCAAAGAAATGATATACACGGTCTCAAAGAAATGATTGCACCGTCTCAAAGAAATGATTGCACCGTCTCAAAGAAATGATTGCACCGTCTCAAAGAAATGATTGCACCGTCTCAAAGAAATGATTGCACCGTCTCAAAGAAATGATTGCACAGTCTCAAACAAATGATATAAACGGTCTCAAACAAATGATATACACGGTCTCAAACAAATGATTGCACAGTCTCAAACAAATGATTGCACTGTCTCAAACAAATGACATACACAGTCTCAAACAAATGATTGCACAGTTTCAAGCAAATGACATACACAGTCTCAAACAAATGATTGCACAGTCTCAAACAAATGATTGCACTGTCTCAAACAAATGATATACACAGTCTCAAACAAATGATTGCATAGTGTCAAGCAAATGATATACACAGTCTCAAAGAAATGATATACACGGTCTCAAAGAAATGATTGCACCGTCTCAAAGAAATGATTGCACCGTCTCAAAGAAATGATTGCACCGTCTCAAAGAAATGATTGCACCATCTCAAACAAATGATTGCACCGTCTCAAACAAATGATTGCACCGTCTCAAACAAATGATATAGACAGTCTCAAATAAATGATTGCACAGTCTCAAACAAATGATATACACGGTCTCAAACAAATGATATACACGGTCTCAAACAAATGATTGCACAGTCTCAAACAAATGATTGCACTGTCTCAAACAAATGACATACACAGTCTCAAACAAATGATTGCACAGTTTCAAGCAAATGATATACACAGTCTCAAACAAATGATTGCACAGTCTCAAACAAATGATTGCACTGTCTCAAACAAATGATATACACAGTCTCAAACTAATAATTGCATAGTTTCAAGCAAATGATATACACAGTCTCAAACAAATGATATACACGGTCTCAAAGAAATGATTGCACAGTCTCAACCAAATGATTGCACTGTCTCAAACAAATGATATACACAGTCTCAAACAAATGATTGCACAGTTTCAAGCAAATGACATACACAGTCTCAAACAAATGATTGCACAGTCTCAAACAAATGATTGCACTGTCTCAAACAAATGATATACAGTCTCAAACAAATGATTGCATAGTTTCAAGCAAATGATATACACAGTCTCAAAGAAATGATATACACGGTCTCAAAGAAATTATTGCACCGTCTCAAAGAAATTATTGCACCGTCTCAAAGAAATGATTGCACCATCTCAAAGAAATGATTGCACCGTCTCAAAGAAATGATTGCACCGTCTCAAAGAAATGATTGCACCGTCTCAAACAAATGATATAGACAGTCTCAAATAAATGATTGCACAGTCTCAAACAAATGATATACACGGTCTCAAACAAATGATATACACGGTCTCAAACAAATGATTGCACAGTCTCAAACAAATGATTGCACTGTCTCAAACAAATGACATACACAGTCTCAAACAAATGATTGCACAGTCTCAAACAAATGATTGCACTGTCTCAAACAAATGACATACACAGTTTCAAGCAAATGATATACACAGTCTCAAACAAATGATTGCACAGTCTCAAACAAATGATTGCACTGTCTCAAACAAATGATATACACAGTCTCAAACAAATGATTGCATAGTTTCAAGCAAATGATATACACAGTCTCAAACAAATGATATACACGGTCTCAAAGAAATGATTGCACAGTCTCAACCAAATGATTGCACTGTCTCAAACAAATGATATACACAGTCTCAAACAAATGGTTGCACAGTTTCAAGCAAATGATATGCACAGTCTCAAACAAATGATATACACGGTCTCAAACAAATGATTGCACAGTCTCAAACAAATGATTGCACTGTCTCAAACAAATGATATACACAGTCTCAAACAAATGATTGCATAGTTTCAAACAAATTATATACACAGTCTCAAATAAATGATATACACAGTCTCAAACAAATGATTGCACTGTCTCAAACAAATGATATACACAGTCTCAAGCAAGAGCTTTGCAGGACAACGGTCAATGTAGTACATACGAGGTGCATTTAGCTAGTTTCTCTAGAATGGTTATATTCTCAGATAAAGTGTTCATAAACTACTAATGAAAGTTACTTTAAGCCAGTCACTTGTACACCTATTATTCTGAAATGGTACTGTAATCATGTTTTTATTTCAATCATTAATTACCATGAATTAAGGAACAGTGTTTTTGTGCTTACAGTTTGGTCTGATGGCCATCATCGGCCATGAGGAGGCATTGACCATACTGGCTCGCTCGGTTGAGCCCCGTGACCCCGCAAGTATGTTGGAAGCCGTTCGACTATTAGCTGCCATCTGCCTCGTGCCGCCCGATGGGTTAGTGCTTATATTTATACATATGTATCTCTTTTGTAATAGTCACTGTTGGTTAGAGATCTGGGTGTATTTATGCCATATTCTACCAGGATCCTGAGACATGTTTTAAGAAGTGTTTTCTGTAATCGCTTATGAGAAAATATATGCAAACGGTTTTTAAATAAATTTACAGTCATGAAGATATCTTTATGAAACAGCTCCCAGAGTTGAGTGATATCTCTGTATTGATTTTATTTATGTAATTTTATGTTACAGTGCAATAACGAAAGTGTTTGTCAATAAGGTGCAGTAGAAATAACATATTTCATTATTGTTATTATTATGTCTCAAATAGGTAGGATTGTTAATAATGAGACATGATCAGACATTGTTCTTACCAGGGTCATCTTTGAAAGTACTTGATTTTTTTGGGTCTTCCTAAAGGCATTTAATATCCTTGAAAATACCTGTTCTTTTCAAAGATCACTGTACATAAAAATTATATATTTATGTTAAAATAAATTTGGTCTAGACTGTTGGAATATGTCTGCTTGTGATCGATTCTGAAATCAGTGCTTAACCACACACCTCTTGTATAGACAGAAATGTTGATTGATGTGTGTATGTAATGTTGATGAATGTCTGTCCACAGACATGACAAGGCTTTAGAAGGGGTGACAATCTGTGGTGAGATCCGTGGACAAGAGAGGTTTACTCCTGTCATCCAAGGCCTGTCGATGGACGACCCACAGTTGAAGGTAGGAACTTGCAACACTGATCATATGAAACAGTGCAGAGTTTGTGTTTTGTGCTGTGTCCAAACAGACCAGTCCGGAGTATTTAGTCGAGTACATGTTTCGTAAATGTTCACCTACCTATGGAGGTGAGAAGATTATAATATTACAATTACAAGTAAAGTAGGAATAAATTTTGAAGATCCATCCTCAATTCAGTTTTTGGCTAGTCTCATTTCAAATTCATTTTGAGAAATATCAAACCTATCTAGTATCCACTACAACATGCTAGCTTGTTTGTGCCATTTTTTAAAGTAGATTTTGTGAAATCATCAGACAAACTATTAAATTTGAAGTGGAAATGGAAACACTGAAAACACAAATTTCCCCTTTTTGTGAACTTTTTTATCTTGTCATGTGATCAGCGAGACGATGGAAGTCACATTCATGATCGGTGTTGACCAGCAAAATGTTTACCATTTTGGATAGCCAGTATAGCCGTACCAGATCTGAAAACTAAAATCAATTCCTTTGATGACTTCAACAAAAATATGCAGTTTTTATTAAATCAACTGCGAATGTTACTTAAACTATTCACACGCTACATATTTGGACATCAACAAACCGGATTCTCAATCGGCGAAATCAGTTGAGGATGGAATTTTAATTAGCCATTACATTTACTTGCATGTGGCAGGAAGTATGGAGTAAACTCAGCCCAAATTCTCAGTGTGAATGGGGCAATAGTAGAATGGTTGTTTGTTGTCTGTTTTCATGGCTCAGTCTGTTGGATTCAGTACTGCAGGTTTGTAATCAGATACATTCAATGGGGAAAAACCTTTTTGAAGTGAATATAAATGCAAGCCTAACATATAGCAAGGGTGTCTGTCTGTTGCACACAGTGTAGCAACTGTCAGGTGGACTGGGATCAGTAGTTCCCCCTTTGTCCTGCAGGTGGCGTGCATGCAGCTCATCAACGCCATTGTCAGTCAGCCCGATGACCTTGACTTCCGTCTTCACCTGAGGAACGAGTTCATGAGGACAGGCATGATCGATGCACTCGAGGTAAGATTTCTGGTGCACCTAATACAATATAATATGAACACAACCACATGTGTTGGCTGTGACAAAATTGGCATGATCAATGCGTGTCGGCACTTTTATGGGAAAATGAGTACGCGCCTTGCATTGAACCATAAGAAGTGATGTAAATCAGTGCATGTTTGTTGCACTCACAAAGTTTACAGCTCTTTCTAGATATATGTATATGAAGTACACAGATACGTTTACGACTGTTGACCAGTTACCTTTAACCTTTGACTGTAAGTCATCACCTTTGATGTGTCACTGTTGCCACAAGTCATCACCTTTTACCTGCGGCCATAAGTCGTCACATTTTACCTCCTCCAGGGCCTTGAGATGGTACCGAACGAGGAGGTGAAGACACAAGTGAACATCTTCTTAGAACACAGGGACGAAGATGCTGAGGAGTTGAGTCATCGCTATGACAACATCCGGATAGAACTGGAATATCCTTTCACTGCTTTAGGACTTTTAGTTAAATTGGTTGCAAAGTGGTATAGTAATGCAATTGAAACATCAACAGCATGTGTGTGTGTGTGTGTGTGTGTGTGTGTGTGTGTGTGTGTGTGTGTGTGTGTGTGTGTGCGTGCGTGCGTGCGTGCGTGCGTGCGTGCGTGCGTGCGTGCGTGCGTGCGTGCGTGCGTGCGTGCGTGCGTGCGTGCGTGCGTGCGTGCGTGCGTGCGTGCGTGCGTGCGTGCGTGCGTGCGTGCGTGCGTGCATGTGTATATTGATTCTAGACAATATTATTGAGTTTAAGGGAACTTTAAGACCCAATGGCAGTGATACTGATGATGCTATTTCTAGGTGTTGACATAATTTTGCCAAATTAGTAATGAAAAAGTAATCAGAAAAGATTGAACATTGTAAATGTTCTGCCTTACCATATAGCAGTGGGGCTTTTGACAGATGCTTATTTCCTGAAGAAGCCACCTGTAAATAGTACTAATATTAATCAATACATTCCCTGTGATTATGCACTGATAAGTAACATTTCCCGAAATGTACTTGCAACATAAGAAGGCCAAGTACAATCAATGGTACTTTTGATTTATTAAATATATCGGGGTTTTCTCATTTTTAGCATGAAAGTCTAGAAATTTCCACTGAACTCCCTGTCCACTCGATTCCAAAGTATTACTATATTGTTTTCTTAATTTTTTTTATATTTAAAAAAGCCTCAGTAAATGTAGCACACATTGTTGGCCTTAATGTTTGATACTGACCCGAGGGAATGCTTCGAGTTACTGCAGAGTATGACAATGAACAGTACCGCAGAACCTTTCTTTCTGTCCATCTTACAACACCTGCTCTCAATCAGAGACGACGTAGTAGCCAGGTAAGTCTGTTGTCAGCTGAATACAGCCATACACAGGTGCTAACCCTAAGTGGGATACCTGTTAGACTGGTAACAGAAATCTGTGCGATCGCAAACAAACCTGTACCATTATCTACGTTCACTAGCTCAAAAGGAGCCCGTCATGCAAAAAGATCTATTAGTTGGGTGACACTTAGACGCGGCTGACTGCGCACTGATAAATTATTCCCGAGGGTTGCTCTTCAGACGTGTTTTGAACTGATGATCTGTTTTTCGCAGCCAATTCACAAGCATGGGCCATACCCTATGACACAAGAAACACTGGTCAACATGCACTAAGCAATATGTAATGTCTGCACTGACCATGAAATTTGTTTAAATCCGTAAGACTTACAGGTAAACTATATGAATGTGTGATTAATGTGATATTCTCTCCTAGCCATTGTATGACTGATTGTTTCATTGTGGTTGTTGGTTGCAGGATGCAGTATTACAAGTTGATAGAGGAATGTATCGCGCAGATCGTGTTACACAAGAGCGGAGTTGACCCAGACTTCCGCTACACAAAGAGGTTTGAGATCGACGTCGAACCGCTCATAGGTACGACATTCTGTGTCAAACTTTTAATACATGGATCCAGTCGTGTTTCCTTTATGTGTTTATTTTCAATAGAATGTTTCATCTGTTATGGTGTTATGAGTTTACCGCACAATCTCCGGTTGTTTCTACATGTTATGCTCTGTAATACATTGCAGTGATATTCTAGCATTTCTGACATGTTTGGTTAATACATCTTTTCTGGATCAATCTGTATCTTTAGATTGGCTGCATAAACTGGACTGGATTTCCCACTCACTGCCCTTAGACAAGCAGTCTCATTGTTACTGTTTGATAAACGTCATCAGCATGACATTGCGTTTAGGTCGGCTGTCAGAAGACAGTATGGAGATGGGATCAGGGTCATCGGGCATGGCCCCGCGACAGTTCAAGTCAAAGTTAGAGGACGCACTCACGGCCAAGCAGGAATCGGAGGCAAAGGTCGCAGCTCTTCAGGAGAAAATAACGCAGCTGGAGTCGGGCATGGGAAACTTGAAGGACAAGGTACGTGTCAACAGCAAAGTATCACGTAAACTACCGTCAGACGTAAATGTGTGCCTAGTTGTTTGTGTGACAGAAGTAGAAGAGTTTTTTAATACTCAATCTTTGTGTCTTTAAGGTAATTGTTCTTGTTTTACTTGATGTTGTTTTACTTGATGTTGTTTTACTTGATATTGTTTTGCCTGATATTGTTTTATTTGATGTTGTTTTACTTGATGTTGTGTTCTATGAGTTAAATGTTTATTGTAAGTAGTTTATCGTAGTGCAACTGCATATTTTATTACAAATAGTTTATAAGAAATAGTTTATTACATAGACATTGTTTACCGGGAATTTTGTTACGTAAGTTATTATAACTTGTTTGCTATAAATAATATACAGTGGACTCTCATTACAAGGACTCCAGATGTGAGGAACTTCCCCTTAATAGGATCAACTTTGAAGTTCCTGTTCTGACCTGCCCTGTTGTATGTGCCCACAAATATAAGGAACTGTTTGACCCAACATGTTTTTATAGCAATAGTCCACTGTTTGCATATTTAATGGTTTCTGTTGACTGTGAATTCTTATGAAATAATTTATTATGAGTAACTAATTATAGTATAATTTGTTACAGGTGACTGGGGACGTTCACAGTGTGGTCAGCGCCGCCATTGCAGGTGGTGGGGCACCACCCCCACCTCCACCCCCCTTGCCAGGTGGTGCAATGCCACCGCCGCCACCACCACTTCCTGGAGGAGTGGCGCCACCACCACCACCTCCTCTTCCTGGGGGTGCTGGACCTCCACCTCCTCCCCCCATGCCCGGCATGATACCTCCTCCCCCACCCCCTCCTGGTGGTGGCCCGCCCCCTCCACCACCCCCTCCCGGTGCCCCGGGAGCACCGCCGCCACCCCCTATGTTTGGGGGGATGCGACCCCAAACCTCCCCGTTCTCTCCCCCACTCCCACAGCTGCCGTATGGGATGAAGGAAAAGCGAAAGTATAACCCAGAAATACAGATGAGGCGGGTCAACTGGAATAAGGTCAGTGCAGGAACTTTGACCTCTAGTACCGTTTATAAATGTTTGCAGTTTTTCCATTGTTACTCTCCTATTTATCTCTAAAGTCCAATATATAACATAATAAAGTGTTTAGAATCTTAGAAAACAGAACATAAAAGTTCCTGTTGTCTGCACGTTTCAACAAATGCCTATCGTGATAAGGCAGTGTAATAAAATTAATTTGATGATTTAAATCAAACAACGACAATTAAGGAATCTGGGGCAGTTATTATATACTTGTCTTGAATTGAGTAGTTTCAGTAGACGTTTTTGAGATAAATTAACCATTTCTTTACAGATTGTATTTGAAATACTATATTGTATTCCAGATTAATAAATCTTGAGTTTTTCATTTATTTGGTTATTTTACACCAATTTTTAAAACATTTTTGTAAATGTGAAAAAATAGCCACAAAGTGCAAGATTATATCGTTTTGAAAAAATCCCCAAAGAAATAAATGACATACGTATAAGTAAGACAGTATCACTGATTTACGGCTGTCATTCAACTTTACGGTTAAAATAAACAAATTACATGTGCTACACCACCATGAATAAGTTCGCAAAAAGTTGAATGACAGCCTATAGTGGCCACATATTTTTGACACAAACCCTTCAGCAATCGTAATTCAGATTCGTGTAATTTTGCCTACATTTAAGACACATCCATATGCCATATTGCAGCTTAGTATGTTTTAGTTTTTCTAAAAAAGTAAATAAAGTATCATTTCCTAGTTGTTAGTGATAACAGAAATGTCAATATATATGCATATCATGCTTGAAATGTAATGTTTTTCACTGGCGGTTTACGTATTTTTGACAAAACAATTGCCATTTCTAATATTGACTTGTCGCCTTAATTTGCCACCACAACGGCCTTTGAATCTGTATTTGTAACGTGTTGTCGTCTGCGATATCGGGTTAAGCCAGCCGTCTGACAAACGTGTGGCAAGGCGTGTTTACGATCATTTAGATAGGCCCGTTGTCTGTAGGGTCACCAGGTCATATCTACTTGGCCGTTTCCATTATAGCTTCAAAGGCACAATAAACTACGTTAACGCTGATATTTGCTGGTTTAAGGACATAATTTAGTTAAGTAGATATAGTACTGATGATTACCTGATTCACAGTAACCAGACGATATGTTCCATGTTCACGGCGAATGAATAAAGCTGGTTTGAAGATCGAAGCAACACGCAGTCGTTGCTATGGAAACATTGTTAGCGTTTCTAAGAAATGAGGGGGATTTCCAAAAGGACTGTTATGTTTTAAAGGATGGGTTTGGGAAATATGATGGTAATGCTGGGTGATTATTTGTGGTGTCTATGTTCTGTTCATTATTTCCTGGCATGTTATGAGGGAAAAAATCAACTGACAGATTAGCTGAATCCGATCTTGTTAACTGTTAATAATTCTCAGAAGCATCTATGGGCACGGCCATTTATTCCATGCTGGTTACCATGTTCGTCAGATCAACGCAAAACAGCTGCAGAAAGATGCATTGTGGGTAGGCCTGAACGAAGAGGAGCTGTCGAATCCAGACCTGTTTGAGGAGTTAAAGAAAAACTTTGGTGCCAAAGTGACAAGTAAGTGTAATCTGGGGGGATAATTTGGGAACAATGTTTCTCATGGGTGTCTCATGGGTGTCTCATGGGTGCCATTTGTGTTTGCCCCCAAAGTATGCTGCATAACTGTAGATCTTACATTGACGACAAAGCAGGCACCAAAGCAGACAGATTAGTTCTTGTGATGTTACATTGCAATTAGGGGGCATCCATAAAGTATGTCGCACTATTCCTGGATGTTTTTCAGGTTGATTGTTCCAATTTGAAATGGTTTCATCTGCAGGGTTTTTCATCCTTAAACTGAACTGTGTAATTTGCACAACACAGCATTATTGGCTTAACAGTTAACATGGATTTGGTTTATTGCTGCATATATGTGTTATTATATTTAGGCTTGTTTACTGGAATGCCTCATGGGATTATTTAATCAGTGATGATTTTTGGTTACCCAGTAGCGCCATGTTATGTCAAAAATCATTTCAGCAATGAAGTGTGATCAGAATTTACAAGTATAAACAGATTCGTGTAAAATGTGCTACACTAATAATATGGGTTGTTCAACAACTTAGGAGCCATCTTGAAAACAGTGTACGACACTAAACAAAACTGATGTAATTTATCCTCAGACCGCCCTCATTCCACCTACACAAAACTTTTAATTACTTTGACCTGTGGATACATGAAAATGTCCCTGTCCTTCAAGCTGTGACCACCACATACCACGCAGACACACATATACCACACAGTCACACGCATACCACACAGACATACACACACCACACAGGCACACACATACCACAAAGGCACATGCATACCATACAGGCACACACAGGCACACGCATACCACACAGACACACACAGGCCCACGCATACCACACAGGCATATGCATACCACACAGTCACACGCATACCACACAGACATACACATACCACACAGGCACACACCTACTACGCAGACCCACACATACCACGCAGACACACACACACATACCACGCAGACACACACAGGCACACACAGGCGCACACAGACACACACATACTAACATGATTGTAGCAGAACAGGATTTACTTGTTCCTCTTACATCAGCGTCCAATGTCTTGATATGGCCTTTTATTGTGGTATGGTCAAATGAAGCACAAGCTGAAGCCGTGGACATTTTCTCCTGGAAGATATGTGATCAATGCTTCTTGTTTCGTTTCACAGCCGAAGGAATGGTCAAAGACGCAGGTTCTTATTCATGGTTATATGCACTTAAAACACCAACGTGCCAATCAAGAGGGTTAACACTGCTGTAGGTCACAAGAAGTTGTGATTTTAAATACTGAATTTCGTTCCAGTGACGTGAAACAGAATTTCATGTGAAGCAGAAAAGGCTGACCTGAAATTTCTGCTCATTCCCAGTATTTTAGGAATAAATAAAAAAAATTTAGGTTGTAATTCTTTGTTATGTTAGATTGTAAAAATATACATATTTCATGTAACATACTCCTATTCATAATGCATGTACTAAAAAGACAGGGTTTGCCAGGTTGAGGATCATATCTCATGGCTGGCACGTTGGTATCTACACAGACATTGATGTTAGCTACATGTTTAGTTCACTACCTAGGAGGATGCGTGGAATGTGGTGTAATAGTCTAGTTCATAGGCATGTCGAGAACGTACCAGGACTGATAAAGGAAGCAGTTATTTCCATGTTAGATAGATCATTTAACAGGTTTTGTGTGTTCGCCCTGTTGTACATGAATTGCCATGATGGCTTCCAAATCATAGCTTGTGTCTAATGCATTATAGACCTGTTCCAGTCTTGGAGCCTGTTTTCCCTATGAAAAAGAATTTACTTACTTTATTGTGAACAGAACTGTGTAACTCATGAAGAAATGCTCTGAAGTTTATCAAATGAAATGATCCGACATTTATCAATGCTATGATGTTTATTAAATGAAATGATCCAACATTTATCAAAGCTCTGATGTTTATCAAATCAAATGATCCGACATTTATCAGTGCTCTGATATTTATCAAATCAAATGATCCAACATATATCAATGTTCTGATGTTTATCAAATCAAATGATCTGACATTTATCAGTGCTCTGATGTTTATTAAATGAAATGATCCGACATATATCAATGCTCTGATGTTTATCAAATGAAATAATCTGACATCAATGCTCTGATGTTTATCAAATGAAATGATCCCACATTTATCAATGCTCTGATGTTTGTCAAATGAAATGAGCCAACATTTATCAATGCTCTGATGTTTATCAAATCAAATGATCCGACATTTATCAGTGCTCTGATGTTTATCAAACCAAATGATCCAACATTTATCAATGCTCTGATATTTATCAAATCAAAACATGTCATGTCTGCGTCAATAATGAAATGACTTTATTTGTGCAGATAGAAATGGTGAATAATAGTTTTGTATAATAAATTATAGAGAGAGATTTTATAGATTGTGTAATCTGAGTGACTAACCAGCTTGTGTGTTGTATATTTGCTAGTCATGTATCTTGTAAATGTTTGATTCATTGTTAGTTAGAAGGGTAGTACACATGTATGCATTTTGTTTGCCATGTTATTACAATACTAAACTAGCAGTCTGTAATTTATCTTTTATGAATCTGGTTAGCCCACTGGGGTCATTTGGGACTTGTTTTTTAAATGGGCAAATCAAGGACAGGACATTTGCCACCGTATTCCAGGTGTGAATCAACAGCAGGCGGTGAGAAAATGGGAAAGAGGAGTAGAAACACCTTGGCAGGGTGTGGCTGGTTTTGCCACATGTAGCCAGATTCTTGGGTTTCACTGCATGTGTGTGTGTGTACACTTGCATGGAATGTGTATACAGTCAGGTAGTTAAAACGTGTTGTGTGTCGTCTGTGCACATGTCTAAAGGACGTGGAGTTATGTCACTTAGACTGGGAAGGAATTTTAAGGTTTCAAACTGGAAATAAATTTTGAGTGGGATACCACAAGGATCAGGATTAGGACTTTTGTTATTCTTAATATATATCAATGACTTGGACAACGATATAACAAGCAACGTACTGAAATTTTTGGGTGATATAAAAGTGTTTAGAAAGGTTAACAATGATGGTGGTAAATAACATTTACAAAACGATCCAGACAAATTAGGGAAATGTTCTGAAAAAAAGCAGATGTTAATAAATTTTGGGAAATGTAAATGCCTACATACAGGACACAGGAACTTGGATATAAACTATAATATGGGAGGTACTGTTCTAGGTACTACTGTAAAAGAAAAGGGCTTAGGAATAACAATAAGTGCTGATATGAAAGTTTCAGAACAGTGTGGTATTGCAGCTTCAAAGGATAATCAAATTCTTGGATTGATTAGGAGAAACATAACATACAAGGGAAAAACTACTGTATACAAGCGTGGAGACCATATCGTAACAAGGATATAGATACACTTGAACACATAGATGAGAGAAACTAAAATTATTCCAGAACTGAGAGGCCTTAGTTATAAAGAATGTTTGAAAGAATGTGGTTTAACAACTCTAGGACAGGGAGGTTAAGATGAGATTAAGACATTGAATGGGTATGAAAATATTGATAGAAATATGTTTTTCTCAGTCAAGAAAGATAGAACTAGAGGACACGAGGTAAAATTAGTGAAGGATCTGTGTAGATTGGACATCAGGAAGTACTCGTTCTCACAGAGAACAATAAATGAATGGAACAAATTGTCTACGTATTGTGTAACTGCTAGCAGCGTGAATATGTTTTAAAAACTAGGTTGACACATATCTCAGGAGGGCAGGTTACATGTAAGTGAACATTGTTGGAGTCTCGATAAGATAATGGCTTCCTTGTCCACTTGCCATCTGGACCTTTGGCTTGCATGGCAAATTTTTAAAAATCTTAACTGAATTGTTAAAACCAAAACGGTCTAATGCAATATTACAAATACTGTAACTGCATACCTTATCATGGGCTGTTAGATTGGGAAGAGGGAAACAGTAGGGAATAGTTGTAAATATGAGTGGGACATTTAGGTAATGTTTGCACTGTCACCAACAGTTGTTTTGTACAAGGTGGGGTGAAAAATAGTAGTAGACAAAATCATTGAGCGGTTTTTCAATATGATATTAACACCAAAAGATGCTTGGACATTGTCATAAATATGTTTGGAACTAAAGCGAACAGGATGGGTGGTTAAAAAAATTAGTAAAAGTTGGCTGTGGGCAATAATGCAAGCACAGGCGACCATGTGGGTCACTACGGTACAGACAAATGGCTGCCATAGATCTTTCATTGATACCTCCTTAATCATGAGCGTGTTAATTTAAATATAATTTTATAGAGATTCACTGGAAGAGTTCAGTGATGGTACAGAATTAAACTGGTGTAGAGAACTGTGTGTACGTGTGCTCATGCATGCCAGCATGCGTGTGTATATTATGCAAATAAAAGGACCGCCAAAAACTGCTGATTATCTGGCTTCTAAAGTACCCAGTTGACATCAGCATCACGTTTTAATATACACTGTTTATTCTACAGAGAAAGCTGAAAAGAACGATGATACCGTGGCAAAACGAACAAGCAAGAAAGTCAAGGAACTGAAAGTGTTGGATGCAAAGTCTGCACAGAACCTTTGTAAGTAATAGTTGACAGCTCAGATTAGTAATCTAACAACAACTATTTGTTCCTAAGCCTAAACTTAACCTTGGGAAAATGCACTTTCTCTGTAGCTGCGCCTAAGTCTGTAACAAACTCCCAATTACTTTAAAATCATCTGAAACTATAGCTACCTACCGTAAAAAAATTTAAGACATATTTATTTGAAATTGCATTTCCACCCTAAATCATTGGTGGTCTGTAGCTCTGTAGATTATTTTTTTAGTTTTGCACCTTTTGAGTTCAAATTCCTGAAGATTTAGGTGCTATGTACGTTTGTTATTATGAGTCAGTAGGAAGACACTTATGTTAATAGAAAGGCAATTATATTAATATTATTATTATGACAAAACAAACACAGAATTTTTTTTTATGTTTTGAACTTATTATTTATTGCTGTGCCACGAAAAAGTCTTATCGACATTCTTAGCCCGCCTTCTGCAGGTGACCTTCTGAGATCCAACGCTGGTGACTGTCCTTCCACTTGTTTTACAAAACCATCTGGACTTCATCCATTGATCCCATGCCATATGTTGCAGCAATCCTACTGGGATCCATAAAGATCCCATACGAGGAGATCAAGCGGCGGATCATAGAGGTGGACGAGGACAAGTTGTCGGTGGCGCTCATAGAGCAGCTGCTCAAGTACATGCCCCTGCCGGAGCAGATGACTCAACTCACAGCTCTCAAGGACAAGTACGACGAACTCTCTGAGCCGGAGCAGTTCACAGTCGTGGTCAGTAGCAAATATACGCTGTGTTGTCTCATTGAATGTAGGAAATAATGTCACAGGAAAAAAGTCACAACTCAAAATATATGTGTAGTTCTTTGTATTGATAATATAAGCTGAAATACTGAATACAAAACAAACTATATATTGACACAGTTACAGATCACAGAAGTGTTTGGCCACTTTACTTTTTGTTAGTGACAATAACTATTTAGAAGCCATTTTCAAAGCTGACTCTGTTGTTGGCAGTTAAACCCCCCCTATCTAAGCTAGAGTGTGTGGACAACTCCAGTCTAAGCCATAGTGTGTGGACGGCTCAAGTCTAAGCCAGAGTGTGTGGACGGCTCCAGTCTAAGCCAGAGTGTGTGGATGGCTCCAGTCTAAGCCAGAATATATGGATGGCTCCAGTCTAAGCCAGAGTGTGTGGATGGCTCCAGTCTAAGCCAGAGTCTGTGGATGGCTCCAGTCTAAGCCAGAGTGTGTGGATGGCTCCAGTCTAAGCCAGAGTGTGTGGATGGCTCCAGTCTAAGCCAGAGTGTGTGGATGGCTCCAGTCTAAGGCAGCGTGTGTGGATGGCTCCAGTACAATTTTTATTTAAAGTAGGTGAGGTGGCTATTATATGCTTGTCTTGAATATATTACTTTCAGTAGAAGTTTTAAAAAAAATTTCAAAACGTTTTTGTATCTGTGAAAAAATAACCACTAAAAACGAAGTTTAATTGTTTTGAGACAATCCCCAAAGAAATAAATGACATACACATAAGCATGACAGTGTAACTGATAACTTTATGGCAGGTTTTGGTTAACATAAATCAGTTATGTCTGCTACACCACCGTGAATGAATTAAGCAAAAGTTAAATAACAGCCTAAAGTGGTACTGTATTTTTGACACAAACCCTTCACCAATCGTAATTTGCTGCTGTATTACATTGCGTGCACATAAGACGCGTTCATACGCAAAATTGCAACGTCGAGAGTGTTGTAGTTTTTCTCAAACAATATTTTAAACATCATGTTTTTTGTTGAAATTTACTGTTTTTTACTGGCGTTTTATGTATTGTTGACAAAACATAATGGCCATTTGTAATATTGACATGTCCCCTTAATTTGCCACCACAATAGCCATTGACTCTACTTGTAACGTGTTGTCGTCTATGATGTCAGGTTACACTAGTCATCTAACAAACACGTGGCAGGGTGTGTGTAAGGTCATTTTGATTGGCCCGTTATACCGCGGGGTCACCAGGTCACATACGTGTCGGCATTTCCATACATGTCAAAGGCAAGATAAACTACATTAACGCTCACTGAATGGTGATATTTGCTGTTTTAAGTACAGTGTAGATTTAGTTAGATAGATATAATACTGATGTGTACTAACGTTACAGTAACCAGACGATGTGGTCCACTTTCACAGTGAACGAATATAGCTGGTTCAAACATCGTAGCGCATGCGGTCGTTACTATAGAAACATTGTCGCTTTTTCGGGAACTCAAGGGGATTTCCAAAAGGACTCCTTTTTAAAAGATGGACGGCAAAATATGACGTTAGTGCCTGGTGATTTTTTGTGCTGTCGACATTTAGTTCAGTATATCATAGCATGTTATGAATAAAAAATAAAAAAATAAAATGACATGCTAGCCGCCCCAACCACCTTAATAAAAAAGGTTGCATGAATTATACAGTGTAAGAGCTGCCAGCTATATTTAAATAAATCCAGACCAGTACTACACTAATAAAATACTATCAAAATAAATATTATCACTTAAAGTTGCTGGGGTGGCTAACGTGTCAGTTGACTTTTTCATGTTTTTCCTCAACGTGCTGGGAAATATTGAACTAAATGTTGACACCACAAATAATCATCTGCCACTAAGTTGGTATTTCGCAAATCCATCATTTAAAAAACAGTCATTTTTTGAAATCTCTCTGACTTTTTGGAAACGCTGACAGTGTTTTCATAGTTACGACCACGTGTGCTTCGAATCAGCGTAAATTCGTTCACTGTGAACAAGGAACATATCATCTGGTTACTGTGATTCCAGTACACATTAGTATTATGATATCTGCCTAAGTCATGTTCTTAAACCAGCAACTATCAGCCATAACATATTTTATTGTGCCTTTGAAGCTATAACGGAAACATCAATTAGATGTGACCTGGCGACCCCGCCGGATATCTGGCCTATCAAAATGATCGTAAACACAGCACACCATGTGTTTGTCATATGGCTGGCATAACCTGGTATCGTAAATGACAGCACATTACAAATACAAATTCAAGGGCCATTGTGATGACAAATTAAGGAGACATGTCAATATTAGAAATGGGCATTATTTTTGTCAACGATATGTAAAACGGCAGTGAAAAACGTCACATTTCAAGCATGATACATGTATCTATTGACATTTCTGTTATCACTAGCAACCAGGAAATGTTACCTAATTCAATGTTTTATAAAAACTACAACACTTACGATGCTGACATGCAGCATATGCAATGAAAGTATCCATGACCAAAATTACACAGGGTTCTGGAACGAATGGAAACACAAACACACCCCCATCAGAGCATGCATGCACGCACATACTTCAGTAAGAATTTCTGCATTAGTCAGAATTTTTCAATGTTATCTACAGTGGCCTCTCATTATATGGAACAACGTCTTATAAGGTAGAACTTTGAAATCCCTGTTTTGCCCTGCAGTGTTGTATCCATGGATATAAGGAACATCGGACACATTGAACAGTTTGACCGAGTCCCAACATGTTCATTATAGCAAGACTGTATAGCAAGACTGTATTATTATTGTCATTTCTATTATGGCTGTTCTCGTCTTCAGAGTTGATGTTTTGTATCAGTTCATTATAGCGGTTTTAGTACAAGTAATCATTTCACACAAACACTTTTTCAATGTTACCATGGTTTTGTATCATTTCATTATAGCTGTTTTAGTACAAGTAATCATTTCACACATACACTTTTTCAATGTTACCATGGTGCCAGTTTAGAGCATCTGTTTTTAATAATCCATAACATTTCAGTAAAAAATGTCATTATTACACAGCAGAACGTTTATTGTCATACATTTAAAATGTCACCCTATTAAAAAAATTCAACACACTGGGTGTCATACTAAAACATTTGTAACACTTAGTTGAAATACTTTGTAGATGTCTGGTATAAAACGAGTAGTGCCACGCCTGAAGTCGATTATGCTGAAAATGCAGTTCCCTGACCAAATAGCAGAGATCAAACCGGTAAGTTGGAACTCACTGGAGACATGTGCAGACTCTGCGCAGTTCATTCAATGTCGTACACTTTGACATTTATTTTCCTGTTTTGAACATGGATTGTTGATTGATATTGTTCACACTATTAATTAATAATGGCATCCACTCATACCCATAAGAGAATCTTGTTGTTGGGGACCCTGAACCAGACTGTTTCTCTGGCCCTGTATTGTAGAACAGTTTTGAAGTCCAATTATGCCATAAGTTGTTTGCACTGGAGTTACTCAAAATTTCTGATAATGAGTCTGTAAATCGAAAAAATGTCCAAGTGTACTTGATATTTTGTATTTATGGTAAATATATGTAGGTGTGTTACAAGAAGATTTAGGAATATAACTCCTGCTTTGTGATAACAGCCGATACTATTGTAGTCTGGTAGTTTCACCCAGCATGCAGTTCTCTCAATCTGTGGTTGCTATGTGCTGCAGGACGTTGTCGTGGCAACGGCAGCCCAGGAGGAGTTGAAACAGAGTGGGAAGTTCAAGAAGATCCTCCAATTGATCCTTCTCATGGGCAACTACATGAATGCTGGCTCCCGCAATGCCCAGAGCATTGGCTTTGACATTTCATTCATCACAAAGGTAGGCTACAATGCCCATAGCATTGGCTTTGATATTTCATTCATCACTAAGGTAGGCTACAATGCCCAGAGCATTGGCTTTGATATTTCATTCGTCACTAAGGTAGGCTACAATGCCCAGAGCATTGGCTTTGATATCTCATTTATCACTAAGGTAGCCGGCAACAGCCAGGGTCTAGTATAGCGGGCCGGATAGGTGTATTGAACGCTTGCAATATGATGTCAGTAAGTGATGAGGTCCTTAGTGTGGGAGTTCTGACAGTAAGTCTATACCTGTTGACAACACTTTGGTGGACATATATTTTACTTTTATTGTTTCCTACTTTATTAATTACAATATTTTAATCATTTAAAGATATATTGATATTATAACACTACACATCAACCATCAAGCACTTTTTATGTTGTATTTGGTATCGATTCTAAATATAACCTTTTTCATTGATTGTACAAACAGTGTTCCTCATTTTTACTGTATTTCTTTGGTTACACGCAAGTTATTACAGGAAATAAGGGAACAAATTGCAGAAGATTGTCTAGAAACCACACACAGCTTTATGGGTCTTGATCAGATGCAAATACACACACATACACACATACACACACACCCACCCACCCACACCCATGTATACATGCAAACACCTACAACCATGCCCGCATGCACTCACTCACACACATACACATACACAGATCCATGCACACACACACACCCACCCACACCCATGTATACATGCAAACACCTACAACCATGCCCGCATGCACTCACGCACATACACATACACAGATCCATGCACACACGCACACACACTCTGGCAAAACTAAATCTTAGCCAAGTTCAACCATACAATGGTCTTGCTACAGTTGAACAACACAAAGACGTCTGACCAGAAGTTGACGCTGCTCCACTTCCTCGTGAAGACAATCGAGGAGAAGTACCCCGATCTGCTCTCCTTCCCTGAAGAGCTGCTTCACGTCGAACAGGCCGCTAGAGGTATGGAGGCATGCCTTGTCCTTGCAGTGGTTATTGCAACAGTGTTCCAATTCAGTGGCATTGAAAGTTAACTGTGTCTCAAGTCAGTTGGGTAGCATACTAACTATTGTGCTTGCACATCACACATATCCATTCCCAGACCCGATGGAATCACGGCAGTTCCGGCGACCAGTATTGATCAAAACGTTGGCTGGTGAGATTTTGTGGTTCACTGGTGATTTCGATGTCGGATGAATAAATTAGAAATAACTGAAATGCGAATATGACAAAAACCATGTTTCCCTGACTATGCCTACAGTCTTAATTTTATTTCCAAAACTAGCGTTTGTGGCTAAGACATATGGGTTGACTGATATGTACGCTGCAAGCTAAATAATATGGAAAAACGCTCAAGATGCAAAAACGTATTCTGTATAGATTCACCATTATTTGTTATTTCCTGTCTATTGCCAGACTTGTACAGGTGTGCTGAGGCTGTGGTGTTTTTGTTTCAGTGTCGGAGGACTTTCTTCAGAAGAATATAACCATGATGGGTCGTTCTCTCAAGCAGATGGAGATCGACATCAAAAACGCACAGACAGACAAAACCGCGCCGCCAAATGATAGGTTCGTCGAAGTGATGTCGATATCCTTTTGCTTGCGCACACTACAATCGATCAGGTGTTTCCATGTTAGATAAATGACACAAAGAGGTTGTCATAGGTAGCTGGTCTCCGATAAGGGCAAGAGTGGTCCAGCTCTGTATACAATGACATAAGGCTGTTCACACTTTTGCACGTTACCCGATCTGACCATCGGAATCAATTCTTTTGATGATTTTAATAAAAGTATGCGCTCTTTCACTAAATCAACTGTACATGATATTTAAACTATTCACAAACTACATATTTGAACATCAAAGAAGCTAATTAGCGATGGGCTAAATGAGTTGAGGAGGAAGTGTTAAGGCTTTTACGGCCTTTGAAGTTACTCAATGTGTCTCCTCCTTGACTGTGGCCACAACTTCATCAACACTGCCCTGGAGCAGCACCTGGTGCTGGAAGGCATGTACAAGAAGATGGTGTCCCTCTTCAAACAGACGGCCGTCTTCTATGCCTTCGACCCCAACAAGTACACCATGGAAGATCTGTTCGGCGACCTGAAGACCTTCATTCAACAGTTCTGTGTAAGTGTTTCACTGGTCTAATACATGGAGACAGCGTCAGTGGTAGGTATTGATATCTAGGACCTTGTGTGTGTGTAAATCTAAGGATTTTAGACATTGACTTGTTGTTATCTTGCGACAATCTGCCTTCACCTGTAGTATTAAATTGGCAGATTTTTAGAATGTATATTAGTGAATTTAATGGAGGGATCATAAGTTCATATTGTATTCATTTAAGTTTGACGTCATTTACTCTATGTTAGGGCATGACCATACATTCAGGATATTCATTGTTTAATACAGTACTACTTTGTTAACTCCAGCGTTGATAACTTGAATGACTCGAACCATGAGCCCAGTCGTGCTAAGATGCACTGTTTTGTGTAAATACAACTTAACTCAAATGCATGAATAACTCAGTGTTTCCTCCTCCAACTTTAAGTTAATGAAAATATACAGTAAACGTGAGACAATGCAAAAATAGTGGGAAATGTTTAATATTCTTTAAATAAATTATGTATGTATGTACAAAAATATAATTACCATTATTTATCATGATTCAATAAATAAATATATTTTGCTTATCCTTAAAAACCAGTTCCTTTTTTCTAGTGTGACATCCATCGTCAATTTCATTGGTACAACGTTAACAAGTTGTGGCATTAGTTGTGTGGTGTTTTCTCTCCAGCAAGCCATGAAGGACTTGGCAAAGATAAAAGAAACGGAGGAGAAGATACGGAGAGCTAAAGAGGCTCAGGAGAAGCGAGAACGAGAGAAGAAAGAAAAGGCAGCAAGGAAGAAAGCACTCGTGGACATCACTGCTGGTATGCTTGATTCGTTTCCCTTCAGCCTGTTGTTGTTGTCGATGTCATGGTACTCTTATGATATGATGATAATGTTCCCACCATATCAGTGGCTTATGATAATTGTTTACTAGTTATGTGTTAATGACTTGTATCAGGATCAGCACAGTGTTTGTCCATAATTCTCACTGTTACAAAACCTAACCCATTAGAGCCCGCAACGGCCACAGCTGGCCGTTCTGTCCAGTCCTGGAACGGCTGCCGCCGGCCGTATACAGGACCCACTATTAAAAAAAATCCTGGCGATTAACTACTGAACTAAACGCTACCAAATTTTGCCACACCCTAGCGGATACATTTTGTAACAACATCAGCACATTACGTGCATGGGTTGCCGTTTTGGAAATCTTGATTTTCATTGATTTTGTTCACGCCACCTCGAAAATTTTTATTTATATATTCTTCATGACAAAATATGTTGTAAATAACCGTCAGAATTTGATAATTTTTTTAGTGGTACAAAGCTAACTCATATAGCTATATTTTCTTCGTTGGGTTGCATAGGGTTATAGCATGGGATCATTGTCAAATGTTAGTTGCAACTTTCAAAGTTTTAACAAATTTACTATTTTGTCTTTGCAAATTGTGATCAAATATCAACATTTTATTAATATATCCTATTTCTATGTATACATGCATGTGGAGACATTACTACTCTTCAAAATAAACACAACTTGTAATTGTCAATATTGAATAGTTTTTTCTCTAGATTTCTGAACACGAGGTAAAATCACTCAAAATTTGCCAGAAATCCTTGGAACAGGGGAACATGTTTTTATAAAATGCTGGGGCCTAATGGGTTAATGCCACCTAGCAGAATAAGAAATATTACTCAACCACTCAACAATCTGAGTTTCAAAACACAAAAATACTTGATTTTTATAGCGCCACAAATCAATTAATAGTATTGCTCTTGGTTGCTTTACACGCATTATATTCCTACGATATCTAAATGTATAGATGAAAGAAAATAAAAGTGTTACTAATAATATATATACATACATACATACATACATACAGTAACAAGCAGTAACATTTTGCAAATTATTATAATTGTCATCAGTGTCATTGTCATGCAGTAATATCTAAGTTATGTTGACACATATTGACTGGTGTAGTGACAAACTGGCATCTGGTGACACTTGTGTGTTGACAGACGGTGACCAGGAGGGTGTCATGGACAACTTGTTGGAGGCATTGAAGACGGGGTCAGCCTTCAACGTGAACCGTGAGAGGAAGGAGGGGCGACGGCGCACGCCACGCGCTGCTGGAGGTAGGCAACTGTTGATAACTTGCAACAATATGTTCCTATATGTCAGATGAAGGGATGAAACCATTGAAGTAGGCTGTGAATTTTTTAAAGGTACATATCCGCTTGACTGTGTACTAAAAAAAAAATTTTTCATTAAAGAATAAATATTTCCCTGACATGTTACCTATGAATTTCTATCCATTTCTTACCTAACCTTACTTATCCTTTTCAGGCCCCTTGGCCCATAAAGCTGCAGTGCTCCTTCCCCAGTTCGTCCTATCTTTGGCCACTTCAGTCCATGTCTGCCACCCCAGTTCTTGTCTTTCTTTTTCTACAATTTTTCGCCAGGTTTTTGGGGGGCACCCCACCTTTCTGTTTCCCTTCCGGTTTCGACATCAGAGCCATCAGGCAGTGGCCATCTTCTTTCTTTCTGAGCATATGTCCTGTCCACTTCCATCTTCTGATCTAACTTTCAGGATCCTCCTTAGACTCTTGATTAGGAGTGTGTCCAGTCTCCGGTTGTCACTTTTGTTTATCCATCTCAGTGCTAACAAATGAACTTTCCACCATTACCCCAATGGCAAATACCATATCAGTCCAAATATACAAAGCCTGATCCTTTTTATTGTACAAAAATTATATAGTATAAACTATATTTATTGTAACATCTTGACTGCCCAAGATGTGTTTTAATGAACCAAACTTTTTAAATATAATTGAACTGTTATAATATTGGTTTGATGTTCAGTACATTCACAATAATACCCATTAGAAAGTGTAGGGGGTCAGGTGTTCACATGAAGGGCATATCATTAACACCCGTCAAATGACGTTCCACCTGTGCAATGTGAACCGGAAACAATTTGGCTTACTTTATTATCAGATTCTGGCGTATTGTGGAAATATTTATTCTTTAAAAATGTTATGAGTGTTACGACCTTCCCTGTAACAACTCTGGACGGATGAGGGTTTCAAGTTGGTAATAATTACGATTGCAGAGAGTGATTAAGATTTGGTGAGTGCGGTACATCTACTGCATGCGGCCATGTTGCTTCTTATCAGTTGCATAAAAGTGTGCATTTTATAGTCATCTCGGTTGAATGGCATGTGTTCATGTTATCAATGAAATTATACCTGGATACTGGTATTGTATTCAACACCCAATATAATGCCACAAGCATGCTGGCTTTTTGAAGAGCAATGCCATTTGGTGGTTTATTTGGTTGGTGAAATCCAGAAGTTTCACATTACATTTGGTGTTCATCCTCCATCTGACTTTAAAACTGCCTGCCTGATTTACAGCGATTTGATAGAAATTTGAGATTGCAAAGCATGTACGTCTGTGTTTGGTAGTCGGCTAGTTTGTACTAATGATTATTTGTGCAGTTCATATTAATGTGCACCTGTTATAATAGTATGTTTTCTTGCCAATGATCTGTTTGTATATACAGACGGGAAAGAAAGGAACGGGAGGGAAGACAACAGGAGCGAAGGAGAGGGGAGTAGGGGAGACAGGAGGGAAGGAGAAGGGAGTGGGGGAGACAGGAGGGAAGGAGACGGGAGTGGGGGAGACAGGAGGGAAGGAGAAGGGAGTGGGGGAGACGGGAGGGAAAACAACCGGAGAGAAGGAGAGGGAAGTGGGGGAGACGGGAGGGAAAACAACCGGAGTGAAGGAGAGGGAAGTGGGAGAGACAAGAGCAAAGGAGTGGGAAGTGGGGGAGACAGGAGCGAAGGAGACAGGAGGGAAGGGGTCAGGACAGAATGTGATGGAGGGGATCGAACGGAAGAGTTATTCTGCAGCAGTGATAGAGGGGGTGAGGAAGAGAGCGAGGGTGTTTGTGGGGGATTCGATAGTTAGGAAGACCGACAGAGTCTTAAACAAGGGAGATGATGTGGTGGTCTGCTTGCCTGGAGCCAAAATAGAGGCGATAACTCAGAGGGTAAAAAACATCGTAGGCTCGGGAAAGGGTGGATCTGTTTTAGTACACGTAGGGACAAATAACGTAGAGAGGGAGGGTACAACTGCCATAGTTAGGAAATATAGGCAGTTGGTCAGAACACTAAAACAGACGCGGGTTGAGCAGGTAATACTGTCAGGGATTTTACCTGTAATGGGCAGGAGGGGTCACAAATATAGAAATTGTCGGGGGATGGCAATTAACATGTTAGTCCAGAAGTTATGTATGGAAGAGGAAGTTAGATTTGTGGATTTATGGGGAAGTTTTGTTGGGAGGGCTGATATGTACATGAAGGATGGGCTTTATTTAAGTGGTAAGGGGGCGGCAGTATTCGCGGACAAACTTTCAGCAGCGGTAGATAGTGACTTGGGTACAATGACAAATATTTTTGGAAGTAAACATTCTTTAAACTAGAAGTGCAGGGGGTTACCTAGAGGTGTCTCAAGCAGAACAAGAGGCCACTAGCACAGATAAACCAATATCAAATCATCCGAAAAACATCACTGAAAAAGGTTATAGATGCGTATGTTTAAATGCAAGGAGCATAGTAAATAAGAAAAACGAATTAAACATTATGGTAGAAGATATTGACCCTCACATAATTGGTATAACTGAATCATGGGCCAACATAGATATAACAGATGCTGAATTAGGACTGACAGGATATGTAATGTTTAGGAAAGATCGAATAGGAAGAAGGGGCGGGGAGTTATTTTATATGTTAAAGAATCTATTCAGGCTTATGAAATAAAACTAGAAAGGGAAGCAGATTGCGATGAGGCTGTTTGGTGCAAAATTGTTTCAGGAAATTCAAAATTAACTATTGGATTAGTTTACCGAAGTCCAAACATAAACGAAGAGGACAACACAAAAATAATAAACGCTATAAAGGAAGTTAGTAAAGGGGAATGTATCATAATGGGAGATTTTAACCATGGACACATACAATGGAATTCTCTAGAGAGCACAGGGATTGAGGACCAACAATTTCTATTTTTAATCCAGGATAGCTTTCTTACTCAGCACGTACTAGAACCAACCAGGGGAGAAAATGTATTAGATATAGTTTTGTCATCACAAAAAGAATTAGTGGACAATGTAAAAATATTTGAACCATTGGGTAATAGTGACCATAATCAAATACATTTTGACATCAATGTAAAATCAGAAAGTAAAAATAAGAAAACGTACAAGAGAAACTTCCACAAAGGTAACTACAAAGATATGAGAAAATACTTAGCAAAGCTAGATTGGAATAACATGCTGATGAATAAGACCGCAATTGAATGTTGGCATATTCTAAAATATGAAATTGAGAGTATCATCGATAAATTTGTTCCCTTCCAAAAACAAGGAAAACGGTGTAGAAAGAAACACTTGTCAAAAGAGGCTATTAGAAAAATAATGCTAAAGCAAACTATGTGGAGGGTTTATAGGCGTACCAGAAAGGACGAAGACTATGCCAAATACAAAGAGGCACTTAATGCAGCTACAACTGAAATCAGACAATCTAAAAGAAGCTATGAGCAAAAACTAGCATGTAACATAAAAAATGACAGCAAGAGTTTCTATGCATATGTCAGGAGTAAACAAAACGTACAAGACAAGGTTGGACCTCTAGAAGACAGTGCTGGAAATATAATATCACAGGGGTTTTTAATGGCGGAAGACCTAAATGGTTACTTCAGTTCAGTGTTTACCAAAGAAGATATTAGTTCATTACCAGTTGCTGATGCTAAATTTCAGGGGGCTAAATCTGACTATTTAGGTCCGTTAGTTGTAACTCCAGAATTGGTAGCTAAGAAAATAAAGGCAATGAAGGATAACAAATCACCGGGAGTGGATGGGATTCCTCCAAAATTACTAATGGAAACAGTAGAACAAATCAGTATACCACTTGCAAGAGTATTCAACTTGTCATTAAAAGAGGGAGTTGTTCCGTTTGAATGGAAAGAAGCAAACATCATACCATTATTTAAAAAGGGTTCGAGAAATAAGTCAGAGAATTACAGACCAGTGAGTTTAACGTCAGTGATTTGTAAATTATTAGAAAGGTTAATTAAAGACCATATGGTGGACTTTCTCGTTAAGCATAAATTATTAAATTCATCTCAACATGGATTCCTTAAAGCGAGGTCATGCTTAACAAATATGTTATGTTTTTGGAAGAAATCACTAAGTGGATAGACGTGGGATCGCCAGTAGATATTATCTACTTAGATTTTCAGAAAGCTTTTGACAAAGTGCCACATCAAAGATTACTACTTAAATTAAAAGCCCATGGTATCGGGATAGCATAACTGACTGGATAGAACAATGGCTGACTGACAGAAGACAACGAGTTGTAGTAGATGGAGAAGTTTCAAATTGGAAATCGGTTTTGAGTGGGGTACCTCAAGGATCAGTATTAGGACCTATATTATTCTTAATTTATATCAATGACTTGGACGACAGTATAACAAGTAACGTACTGAAATTTGCGGATGACACAAAACTGTTTAGAAAGGTTAATACTGATGGTGATAAACAACATTTACAAAACGATCTAGACAGATTAGTGAAATGGTCTGAGAAATGGCAGATGTTGTTCAATTTGGGGAAATGTAAATGCATACATACAGGACATAGGAACTTGAATGTAAACTATAGAATGGGAGATACTGTTCTGGGTACTACTGTAAAAGAAAAGGACTTAGGAGTAACAATAAGCGCTGATATGAAAGTTTCAGAGCAGTGTGGTATTGCAGCTTCAAAGGGTAATCAAATTCTTGGATTGATTAGAAGAAACATAACATACAAGGGAAAAAAGTTAATTATACCTCTTTATAAAGCAATAGTTAGACCTCATTTAGAATACTGTATACAAGCATGGAGACCATATCGTAAGAAGGATATAGATACGCTTGAACGCATACAAAGGAGAGCAACTAAAATGATTCCAGAACTGAGAGACCTTAGTTATGAAGAACGCCTGAAAGAATGTGGTTTAACAACTCTAGAGACAAGGAGGTTAAGAGGAGATCAGATTGAAGTTTTTAAGATATTGAATGGGTATGAAAATATTGATAGAAATATGTTTTTCTCACTCAAGAAGGATAGCAGAACTAGAGGACATGAGGTAAAATTAGTAAAGGATCAATGTAGATTGGACATCAGGAAGCACTCGTTCTCACAGAGGACAATAAATGAATGGAACAAATTGTCAACAGATTGTGTAACTGCTAGCAGCGTGAATATGTTTAAAAACAAGGTTGACACATATCTCAGGAGGGCGGGCTATAAGTAGATGAACATTGTTGGACTCTCGATAAGCCAATGGCTTCCTTGTCCACTTGCCATCTGGGCCTTTGGCTTGGATGGCAAATCTTGTTAAATCTTGTTAAATATCCATTTTTGGTGTACCAAAAATACTGGGAGAATTAAAATAATGGAACTTGGTTGACATTAATTGATTATGTAGTATAAATGCTATGTAGTATAAATGTTATGTAGTATAAATAACCCACAAGTAGCTTTTTGTCCAACCATTATGCAAGCAAACCAGCAGATATCGCTTATTTCCTAACCACTGACAGTTTCTCTATTGGTAGCAACGTATAGTGTATTAATTGCACACATGCATTTGTCTACCTAACTGAGCGGTGGAAATGTTTCACAATAAAATGGGCTGTACCTAAGAAATGCACAACAGAAAGTGCACAAAACCAATTTTATAATTACAACAAATTGACTTATAAGCAGATGATAGATATATGTAAATTATCAGCCCTTATCTGCCCAACGGTTGTTGGGCAGGTAAGGGCTGGTCGCATAAGTTCTCAAAGTAAGACAACGTATACCATTACATTTGATGGATTGGTCGTGCCCATGTTTCATGGGACAAAATAAACCCCAGTAGCAGTGGTGCAGAATAACGAGTGAAATTGGTATCAATGCACATTGACGCTATATCAGAACCAGGCAGCGCGGTGGGTAGTGTCTTCATAGCCATGTCGTCATTTGAATGTGTTTATTGGCATTTCAGATGCTTTTTGTTTTTATAAATGCATCAAGGGTATGTAACCATGAATATATATAAATATATATGGATAGGAGGGCTACAGGCAGTGTATTTTGATCGGCAATATGCGTCTAATCTTATGTCCCACACCACATATTCATAGGTAGGTGGTGGTCTGAATCAATACTAAGCATGAAACATTTTTGAACTTTGAAAACGGATGCAACCATTCCTAAGATAGATCGTAAGCCTTATCCGTACAACAGTTGGGTGTCAGTTGGGTGAATAGCTTTTGTCCTTAACTGATCCCTTGTTCCTTTCGTGTCACGGTGATCATGATGTGTGATGGCGTATTTCAGCAGAGAGACGGGCCCAGCTGGCACGGTCGCGGTCACGCCAGAACGTCTACCAGAGCCAGAGTCCGGACGTGACGCGTGAGATCAACTTTGACGAAGGTGTCGACAGCCCAGTGAGGAGTGCGAGGAAGCAGAAAACGAGGCGACCTGAGGGTCATTCCGACGAGCAGATGAGCGAGGCAGAGCAACTGCTGCTTAGGCTGAAGGCACTCTAGCATCTCAGGGGTTTCAGGGCCAGAGAACCCTGAAGGCCAGTTTACACAAGCAATTTGTACAATTAGTCAGGTGACACAGTGTCGCATGGCAATGCGCATCTAAATTGTGTGTGCTTTTAGACGACCGATGTGTCTAGACACTGTGACCTAGATCTAGACTTGCGCCACAGTTTCAGGTTTGATGCTTCAAAATCGTTGGTCAAATTGGGACCAGCCCCAATTTCGCTGCTAAAATCATAGCCACAAATTGGCTTCTCTTGTGGGTCGCACGACGGTGTTTACATCATCGATTCTTGCACCAAGATACTGTGAGACACCATATGGGCAGACCAATTGGGCAATTAGTCGCTCATGTAAACTGGCCAAGTCTTAGGGGTCTCCATCACGTGTGTGCCGATCCAGTCTCCTTTCACATTTCTGAAGGCAGGTCTTGAGAGGTTTTTATACAAGAAACAGTGGGTGTCTATTCATAACGTAGTGCCTTGGTAGTCTATCTCGTCACTTTATATTAAATTATTAATACAATTCTAAGGTTTATTTTTCAAGTGTGATGAGACGTTGAACATATATTCTATTCTTAATATTTCTTTATATCAACTTTGCCATAACCTTGTGGACATTATTTTGTTGTAGCCCGAGTTCCTTGTGTTAAGACCATGTCAGTTATGGACATATTTTTCTTGTCCCAGTTTTACGGTATATGATTATAATAATTATTGCCTCATTTAGTACATGATGTTTGATACCACGAAGGAGGCATTGAAGAACCTTCAGTTTGTAGAATATTAATTTTTCTGAAGTATCCAAAAGGGGTCTCAGGAGGGATGTTGTAGTCGAATAAATACATTATGTAGAGTGCCACTCCCCCAGGAAGGAAGCCCGCCCTTAACACTTGATTTGCTGCAATGTGCCATTTTGTTTGGTTGATCTTTCCATTTAAAGACTGATGTAAGCACGCCATTTATAACCCGTTTGTGAGTTGCATGTTGCTAGTTGACGTCATGAGAGCTTTATGGTCTGTTTGTAGTGTGCTATGAATGATTGTATGTATGTGTGTGTTGAGTATTACACAAGCATTTTACCAGCAGACAATCAGGATTTTGGTGCTATAGTATACCCTAGATAGGCAAATGGCATCGCAACAATTGACATCTTAGTTGTAGCAGTAAACGACTTCTGTAACAATTATTATCTGCTGAGTTTATTTTGTTGTTGCTTTTCTCTCACTCCAGCTCTGGTGAAAAGAGCCGGAATTGTTTCCGGTTTCCATTTTGGGCAAAACGTCACCTCCCCCCACACAGGTTGATAACCCTGTTTCTCAGTAATGGTTCCACCTGTGGAGTATTAGGAAAACTATCAAATTTGGTGTGCTTCAATAACGTTTAAATATGCTGTCATTAAGCTGTACATAATTGTTTATGGATACATTTAAGGAACTTTTGTGTATATAATTTACTCAACAAGAAACCAGGCACTTTTGGGGCCTGCCAGAATACTATAATGACCACATCTCTACTAGACACAAATATGGCACAGAGCTGTATTTATTTATGTACAAAATGTACAATCATGATTGTATGCACTATATGCACACATGTGTACAAAATAGTAAAACTATTGTTATACACCGCCGCCCTGGTGTTGAGTGGAGTAGCTTGCCTTTAAGTTTTATTAGAATTTCATGAGTGCCATTTTGCTTTTTGATATTTAGTGCTGGTGTATTCACTCTGTGCTTCAAATGCTGTTGATGTTTAGCATTTGTGTGAAGATTTTAATATGTAAGAGTATCCCAAGCATTTAACATGTAACGTTATATTATACATCATGATAATTTGCAGGTGTTAAGGCTGGAGTAGAGAGTGTGAAAGTGATAGTAAAACCAACTTGGAGATGTAAGTTCTGACAACTGAACGTGAAACTGGTGATACAGAACTGTGCACTGCAGTTTTGATAAGATAAAATGCCAACTCATGACAAAGAATCTTGAAGACGGGTGAAACTGTTTCGAACCAATGCATTTGTTATCTGTGCAGAGTGTATATCTTTGTTACTGACATGCTTGTGTATAAACATTACCACAAATACTGTAATAAACTGTATATATTTGTAATGAAACAAGTCTGTCGTTGTGTCAGTTGTATTTTGTTCCTGTCTGGTTTGGCTATAAACCTGGCTGACCTCACATGACCTTTCTGTTTCCACAGGCAGTATATGTCCTGTGTGTAGTTTTAAATCTGCAGCTTCCAGATCCATGACTTGATAAGTGATACTGCTGCAGACTGGAAACCAAACTGTGATTCTGACATGAGTTGCACCTTGCAGTATTCCATCATAGTTTAAAGAAGCAGGTCCTCTCGATACTTATATTCAGTTTGTTATCAGTTACCTGCATCACCCCTACTGCTTTCGGGGTTAGCTTGTGATATCAGTAACGGTGATAGTATATATTAAATGACACAAATTTACTTCAGAAGTTCCATCTTACAATGTAAGAATAGTTCATTAAAACAAAACAGACACAGTTCCCATTGGTGATGACTACAGCTTGTTAAGTTTAATTTATTGGAAAAACAATTTCACCTATAACACCAACACCAGCATCATCTATTATTATGATTACAATATGCACACGTATCACTTTAAAATGACACTTGGATATGTTTTTGATTTGGAGTACATCAAAGTATATTATTCAGTACATTTACCAAATTTGTTAGCAGCCAAACCCACCTAAAATGACTGTAAAATATGTGCTAAACTGTGTTAAAATAAGTTTTGGAAAACCCCAATGCTTTTTTACTATAGAACAGTGTCTTTGATTTGAATTATGCATTCTAAAATCATAAAACATTACATAAACTGAAGTATTATTTAATATAGCTGTTGCATTGCAGACAAGTTGTCGCAAGATTTATGTAGCTAAGTTGCGACTTTCGTCTATCTAAGAAAATGTGTCATTTGAGAATAACTATTTACAAAATGTAGCTACCAGGCTTGTTAACAAATGCATGTCAATGCATTTGAATGCAAATGTTTCACTTGATGCAAATGCATTTTCCAGGAGCACATTTAAATGCAAATGTTTTGGGGTCGCACTCAAATGCATATGTTCTGGCTACACATTTGAATGCATTTGAATTAATTTCAAATATTTTGGCTTTATATGAACGTTTTTTTTTGGGGGGGAGAAAACTGTTTCCAATGGCATGTTGTGATCATGTGAATGTGAATCTAATAATAATTATTATTCAAAGAATTACACATGCATTTGATTGTGCATTTGACAAATAAAATGTTTGTGGGTCGCATGCAAATGCAAATGTTTAAGGTACGCATTCAAATGTAAATGCATTTACAATTTCACGAAGGCATTTGAATGCACCTTCAAATGCTCAACATTCAAATGCGCATTTAACAAGATTTGTTATCCAAGTTAAAGGCCCAGATGGCAAGTGGACAAGGAAGTTATTGGCTTTTCGAGAGTCCAACAATATTCATCTACGTGTAACCCGCCCTCCTGAGATATGTGTCAATCCTGCTTTTAAACATATTCACGCTGCTAGCAGTTATACAATCCGTAGACAATTTGTTCCATTCATTTATTGTAGGGAGTAGGGGAGACTGGGGTCATGTGGGACAATATATACATTTTGGCTTACAAGTGTCTAATAAAGAACAACAGAAATTTTTTTTTAAACTCAATTACTAATTTTACTATAAACACATGCGAGTTGTTACAGAAAGTAGCTACAAGTCTGCTCAACATGAACCAAAACAGAGTTAAAAAAGTTTATCAAATGTCCCAATACGCCCCGTGAGTAGGGGTCAAGTGGGACAGTACATGGGGTGCATTGGGATAAAAGGCTCAATCATGAACACAGCTAAACAAAATGTGCGAGTCAATCAAAGTTATCCATTAATTTTCATCATGGATGTGCCCATGCTCTACATAGACATATTGCTGCATTGCTATTCCACTTTGTATGCACCGAGATTCACACCACTGAAGACATGTCTTTGCAGCAATCTTTGTCCCTCCGCTGGGAATTAGCGGAGGCAACAGCATAACAATGTCATCAATATCTACTTCATCAGAATCAACGGTATCTGGGAAGAAAAAAATGCTCGTGTCATGTTTTGATGGCTGCCTTTTAAAAAATCTCACCTCGACTGTATCGTCTTCACTAATATTGGCAATAGCGACTCCCACATAGTGAACTAACAATGTCTTTTTTCCATTTCTGTCCAGAACATGTAATCCCTGTTTGATGTTCACTTTGCAAATGTCGTAATTAAAGTCCACGAAGTCATCCAACTCGTCATCGCTTGTATCATTTATGATTACATCTTTTACGTTTTTTTGCCTGGGTGGCTGCCATCTCTTCCGCCAACTTGTTTTTCACTGGGTGTCCGTTAGAATTAATGTATTTGCTCTCCTGGCCCAGCAGTCACTGTTTTTTTGCAGCTGTTTAGGGAAAGGTCTCAGTTATTCTGGGGTCGTGTGTGGTAAGCCTACTCCAGTCTTTTTATTCCTCGGTGTGGAATGTTGTGAGTGTGCTGGGCCCGCTACATCTCTAAGGCCAGACATAATAACACCAGAGATGCTAGTAACTTCCTTCGCTCCCCAGCTGGACTCTTGTCCCCTGTCTCCTTACCGTGCTGGCCTCCTGTCGCCCTCTGTTGGTCCCCTGTCTCCTTCCTGTGTTGGCCTCCTGTCTCCCTCCGTTGGTCCCCTGTCTCCTTCCTGTGTTGGCCTCCTGTTTCCCTCTGTTCGTCCCCTGTCTCCTTCCTGTGTTGGCCTCCTGTCGCCCTCAGTTGGCCCCCATGTCTCCTTCCTGTGTTAGCCTCCTATCTCTCTCTGTTGGTCCAACGTCTCCTTCCTGTGTTGGCCTCCTGTCTCCCTCTGTTCGTCCCCTGTCTCCTTCCTGTGTTGGCCTCCTGTCTCCCTCTGTTAGTCCCCTGTCTCCTTCCTGTGTTGGCCTCTTGTCTCCCTCTGTTAGTCCCCTGTCTCCTTCCTGTGCTGGCCTCCTGTCGCCCTCTGTTGGTCCCCTGTCTCCTTCTTGTGTTGGCCTCTTGTCTCCCTCTGTTCGTCCCCTGTCTCCTTCCTGTGTTGGCCTCCTGTCTCCCTCTGTTGGTCCCATGTCTCCTTCCTGTGTTGGCCTCCTGTCTCCCTCTGTTGGCCCCTGTCTCCTTCCTGTGTTGGCCTCCTGTCTCCCTCTGTTGGTCCCATGTCTCCTTCCTGTGTTGGCCTCCTGTCTCCCTCTGTTCGTCCCCTGTCTCCTTCCTGTGTTGGCCTCCTGTCTCCCTCTGTTCGTCCCCTGTCTCCTTCCTGTGTTGGCCTCCTGTCTCCCTCTGTTGGTCCCCTGTCTCCTTCCTGTGTTGGCCTCCTGTCTCCCTCTGTTCGTCCCCTGTCTCCTTCCTGTGTTGGCCTCCTGTCTCCCTCTATTCGTCCCCTGTCTCCTTCCTGTGTTGGCCTCCTGTTTCCCTCTGTTGGTCACCTGTCTCCTTCCTGTGTTGGCCTCCTGTCTCCCTCTGTTGGTCCCCTGTCTCCTTCCTGTGTTGGCCTCATGTTTCCCTCTGTTCGTCCCCTGTCTCCTTCCTGTGTTGGCCTCCTGTTTCCCTATGTTGGTCCCCTGTCTCCTTCCTGTGTTGGCCTCCTGTTTCCCTCTGTTCGTCCCCTGTCTCCTTCCTGTGTTGGCATCCTGTCTCCCTCTGTTGGTCCCCTGTCTCCTTCCTGTGTTGGCCACCTGTCTCCCTCTGTTGGTCCCATGTCTCCTTCCTGTGTTGGCCTCCTGTCTCCCTCTGTTGGCCCCTGTCTCCTTCCTGTGTTGGCCTCCTGTCTCCCTCTGTTGGTCCCCTGTCTCCTTCCTGTGTTGGCCTCCTGTCTCCCTCTGTTGGTCCCATGTCTCCTTCCTGTGTTGGCCTCCTGTCTCCCTCTGTTGGTCCCATGTCTCCTTCCTGTGTTGGCCTCCTGTCTCCCTCTGTTCGTCCCCTGTCTCCTTCCTGTGTTGGCCTCCTGTCTCCCTCTGTTCGTCCCCTGTCTCCTTCCTGTGTTGGCCTCCTGTCTCCATCTGTTGGTCCCCTGTCTCCTTCCTGTGTTGGCCTCCTGTCTCACTCTGTTGGTCCCATGTCTCCTTCCTGTGTTGGCCTCCTGTCTCCATCTGTTGGTCCCCTGTTTCCTTCCTGTGTTGGCCTCCTGTCTCCCTCTGTTCGTCCCCTGTCTCCTTCCTGTGTTGGCCTCCTGTCTCCCTCTGTTCGTCCCCCTGTCTCCTTCCTGTGTTGGCCTCCTGTCTCACTCTGTAGGTCCCATGTCTCCTTCCTGTGTTGGCCTCCTGTCTCCCTCTGTTGGCCCCTGTCTCCTTCCTGTGTTGGCCTCCTGTCTCCCTCTGTTGGTCCCATGTCTCCTTCCTGTGTTGGCCTCCTGTCTCCCTCTGTTCGTCCCCTGTCTCCTTCCTGTGTTGGCCTCCTGTCTCCCTCTGTTCGTCCCCTGTCTCCTTCCTGTGTTGGCCTCCTGTCTCCCTCTGTTGGTCCCCTGTCTCCTTCCTGTGTTGGCCTCCTGTCTCCCTCTGTTCGTCCCCTGTCTCCTTCCTGTGTTGGCCTGCTGTCTCCCTCTGTTCGTCCCCTGTCTCCTTCCTGTGTTGGCCTCCTGTCTCCCTCTGTTCGTCCCCTGTCTCCTTCCTGTGTTGGCCTCCTGTTTCCCTCTGTTGGTCACCTGTCTCCTTCCTGTGTTGGCCTCCTGTCTCCCTCTGTTGGTCCCCTGTCTCCTTCCTGTGTTGGCCTCATGTTTCCCTCTGTTCGTCCCCTGTCTCCTTCCTGTGTTGGCCTCCTGTTTCCCTATGTTGGTCCCCTGTCTCCTTCCTGTGTTGGCCTCCTGTTTCCCTCTGTTCGTCCCCTGTCTCCTTCCTGTGTTGGCATCCTGTCTCCCTCTGTTGGTCCCCTGTCTCCTTCCTGTGTTGGCCTCCTGTCTCCCTCTGTTGGTCCCATGTCTCCTTCCTGTGTTGGCCTCCTGTCTCCCTCTGTTGGCCCCTGTCTCCTTCCTGTGTTGGCCTCCTGTCTCCCTCTGTTGGTCCCCTGTCTCCTTCCTGTGCTGGCCTCCTGTCTCCCTCTGTTGGTCCCATGTCTCCTTCCTGTGTTGGCCTCCTGTCTCCCTCTGTTGGTCCCATGTCTCCTTCCTGTGTTGGCCTCCTGTCTCCCTCTGTTCGTCCCCTGTCTCCTTCCTGTGTTGGCCTCCTGTCTCCCTCTGTTCGTCCCCTGTCTCCTTCCTGTGTTGGCCTCCTGTCTCCATCTGTTGGTCCCCTGTCTCCTTCCTGTGTTGGCCTCCTGTCTCACTCTGTTGGTCCCATGTCTCCTTCCTGTGTTGGCCTCCTGTCTCCATCTGTTCGTCCCCTGTTTCCTTCGTGTGTTGGCCTCCTGTCTCCCTCTGTTCGTCCCCTGTCTCCTTCCTGTGTTGGCCTCCTGTCTCCCTCTGTTCGTCCCCTGTCTCCTTCCTGTGTTGGCCTCCTGTCTCACTCTGTTGGTCCGATGTCTCCTTCCTGTGTTGGCCTCCTGTCTCCCTCTGTTCGTCCCCTGTCTCCTTCCTGTGTTGGCCTCCTGTCTCCATCTGTTGGTCCCCTGTCTCCTTCCTGTGTTGGCCTCCTGTCTCACTCTGTTGGTCCCATGTCTCCTTCCTGTGTTGGCCTCCTGTCTCCCTCTGTTGGCCCCTGTCTCCTTCCTGTGTTGGCCTCCTGTCTCCCTCTGTTGGTCCCATGTCTCCTTCCTGTGTTGGCCTCCTGTCTCCCTCTGTTCGTCCCCTGTCTCCTTCCTGTGTTGGCCTCCTGTCTCCCTCTGTTGGTCCCCTGTCTCCTTCCTGTGTTGGCCTCCTGTCTCCCTCTGTTGGTCCCCTGTCTCCTTCCTGTGTTGGCCTCCTGTCTCCCTCTGTTCGTCCCCTGTCTCCTTCCTGTGTTGGCCTCCTGTCTCCCTCTGTTCGTCCCCTGTCTCCTTCTTGTGTTGGCCTCCTGTTTCCCTCTGTTGGTCACCTGTCTCCTTCCTGTGTTGGCCTCCTGTCTCCCTCTGTTGGTCCCCTGTCTCCTTCCTGTGTTGGCCTTATGTTTCCCTCTGTTCGTCCCCTGTCTCCTTCCTGTGTTGGCCTCCTGTTTCCCTATGTTGGTCCCCTGTCTCCTTCCTGTGTTGGCCTCCTGTTTCCTTCTGTTCGTCCCCTGTCTCCTTCCTGTGTTGGCCTCCTGTTTCCTTCTGTTGGTCCCCTGTCTCCTTCCTGTGTTGGCCACCTGTCTCCCTCTGTTGGTCCCATGTCTCCTTCCTGTGTTGGCCTCCTGTCTCCCTCTGTTGGCCCCTGTCTCCTTCCTGTGTTGGCCTCCTGTCTCCCTCTGTTGGTCCCCTGTCTCCTTCCTGTGTTGGCCTCCTGTCTCCCTCTGTTGGTCCCATGTCTCCTTCCTGTGTTGGCCTCCTGTCTCCCTCTGTTGGTCCCATGTCTCCTTCCTGTGTTGGCCTCCTGTCTCCCTCTGTTCGTCCCCTGTCTCCTTCCTGTGTTGGCCTCCTGTCTCCCTCTGTTCGTCCCCTGTCTCCTTCCTGTGTTGGCCTCCTGTCTCCATCTGTTGGTCCCCTGTCTCCTTCCTGTGTTGGCCTCCTGTCTCACTCTGTTGGTCCCATGTCTCCTTCCTGTGTTGGCCTCCTGTCTCCATCTGTTGGTCCCCTGTTTCCTTCCTGTGTTGGCCTCCTGTCTCCCTCTGTTCGTCCCCTGTCTCCTTCCTGTGTTGGCCTCCTGTCTCCCTCTGTTCGTCCCCTGTCTCCTTCCTGTGTTGGCCTCCTGTCTCACTCTGTAGGTCCCATGTCTCCTTCCTGTGTTGGCCTCCTGTCTCCCTCTGTTGGCCCCTGTCTCCTTCCTGTGTTGGCCTCCTGTCTCCCTCTGTTGGTCCCATGTCTCCTTCCTGTGTTGGCCTCCTGTCTCCCTCTGTTCGTCCCCTGTCTCCTTCCTGTGTTGGCCTCCTGTCTCCCTCTGTTCGTCCCCTGTCTCCTTCCTGTGTTGGCCTCCTGTCTCCCTCTGTTGGTCCCCTGTCTCCTTCCTGTGTTGGCCTCCTGTCTCCCTCTGTTCGTCCCCTGTCTCCTTCCTGTGTTGGCCTGCTGTCTCCCTCTGTTCGTCCCCTGTCTCCTTCCTGTGTTGGCCTCCTGTCTCCATCTGTTGGTCCCCTGTTTCCTTCCTGTGTTGGCCTCCTGTCTCCCTCTGTTCGTCCCCTGTCTCCTTCCTGTGTTGGCCTCCTGTCTCCCTCTGTTCGTCCCCTGTCTCCTTCCTGTGTTGGCCTCCTGTCTCACTCTGTAGGTCCCATGTCTCCTTCCTGTGTTGGCCTCCTGTCTCCCTCTGTTGGCCCCTGTCTCCTTCCTGTGTTGGCCTCCTGTCTCCCTCTGTTCGTCCCCTGTCTCCTTCCTGTGTTGGCCTCCTGTCTCACTCTGTTGGTCCGATGTCTCCTTCCTGTGTTGGCCTCCTGTCTCCCTCTGTTCGTCCCCTGTCTCCTTCCTGTGTTGGCCTCCTGTCTCCATCTGTTGGTCCCCTGTCTCCTTCCTGTGTTGGCCTCCTGTCTCACTCTGTTGGTCCCATGTCTCCTTCCTGTGTTGGCCTCCTGTTTCCCTATGTTTGTCCCCTGTCTCCTTCCTGTGTTGGCCTCTTGTCTCCTTCTGTTCGTCCCCTGTCTCCTTCCTGTGTTGGCCTCCTGTTTCCCTCTGTTGGTCCCCTCTCTCCTTCCTGTGTTGGCCTCCTGTCTCCATCTGTTGGTCCCCTGTCTTCTTCCTGTGTTGGCCTCCTGTCTCACTCTGTTGGTCCCATGTCTCCTTCCTGTGTTGGCCTCCTGTTTCCCTCTGTTCGTCCCCTGTCTCCTTCCTGTGTTGGCCTCTTGTCTCCCTCTGTTCGTTCCCTGTCTCCTTCCTGTGTTGGCCTCCTGTTTCCCTCTGTTGGTCCCCTCTCTCCTTCCTGTGTTGGCCTCCTGTCTCCCTCTGTTGGTCCCCTGTCTCCTTCCTGTGTTGGCCTCCTGTTTCCCTCTGTTCGTCCCCTGTCTCCTTCCTGTGTTGGCCTCCTGTTTCCCTCTGTCCGTCCCCTGTCTCCTTCCTGTGTTGGCTTCCTGTCTCCCTCTGTTGGTCCCATGTCTCCTTCCTGTGTTGGCCTCCTGTCTCCCTCTGTTGGTCCCATGTCTCCTTCCTGTGTTGGCCTCCTGTCTCCCTCTGTTGGTCCCCTCTCTCCTTCCTGTGTTGGCCTCCTGTCTCCCTCTGTTGATCCCCTGTCTCCTTCCTGTGTTGGTCTCCTGTTTCCCTCTGTTGGTACGCTGTCTCCTTCCTGTGTTGGCCTCCTGTCTCCCTCTGTTGGCCCCCTTTCTCCTTCCCGTGTTGGCCTCCTGTCTCCCTCTGTTGGTCCCATGTCTCCTTCCTGTGTTGGCCTCCTGTCTCCCTCTGTTGGCCACCTTTCTCCTTCCCGTGTTGGCCTCCTGTCTCCCTCTGTTGGTCCCATGTCTCCTTCCTTGTGTTGGCCTCCTGTCCCCCCCCCTGTCTCCTTCCTGTGCTGGCCTCAATGGACCCAGTGTCCCAATTGACCGTGTTCTTTCCTACTTCTTGATATCCATTCTACACTGATCCTTTACTAATTTTACCTCATGTCCTGTAGTTCTGCTATCTTTCTTGAGTGACAAAACACATTTCTATTAATATTTGCATACCCATTCAATACCTTAAACACTTCAATCTGGTCTCCTCTCCTTGTCCCAAGAGTTGTTAAACCACATTCTTTCAGGAGTTCTTCATAACAAAGGTCTCTCAGTTCTAGAATAATTTTAGTTGCTCTCCTCTGTATGCGTTCAAACGTATCTATACATCCTTCTTACGATATGGTATCATGCTTGTATACAGTATTCTAAATTAGGTCTAACTATTGCTTCATACAGAGGTATAATTAGCTTTTTATCCTTGTATGTTATGTTTCTCGATCCTAATCATCCCACGAATTTGATTACCATTTGAAGCTGCAATACCTCACTGCTCTGAAACTTTCATATCAGCACTTATTGTAATCCATAAGTTATTTTCTTTTACAGTAGTACCCATAACAGGATCTCCCATTTTATAGTTTACATCCAAGTTCCTGTGTCCAGTATTGAATAACATCTGCCATTTTAACAAGATTTAACAAGATTTACCATCTAAGCCAAAGGCCCAGATGGCAAGTGGACAAGGAAGCCATTGGCTTATCGAGAGTCCAACAATGTTCATCTACTTATAGCCCGCCCTCCTGAGATATGTATTTTTCAGACTATTTCACTAATTTGTCTGGATCGTTTTGTAAATGTTGTTTATCACCATCATTGTTAACCTTTCTAAACACTTTTGTGTCATCCACAAATTTCAGTATGTTGCATGTTATATTGTCGTCCAAGTCATTGATATATATTAAGAATAATAAAGGTCCTAATACTGATCCTTGTGGTACCTCACTAAAGACTGATTTCCAGTTTGAAAGTTCTCATGTCCTATATGTAGGAATTTACATTTCCCAAAATTTAAAACTCTGACACTTAAAATAGTACGGCGTAAAGACAAAAACATGGTTTTGACTTCTCGGTAATCCCTTTGGGTATCACAGTATATCACACGAGTAATCGTATCACACATGCACACAAAACTACATTCCGGAAAACTGCTTGACTCGGCCCAGTGCCAGGCATCCCGCCATTCGTCCTGTTTCGTTTTTCGGGAAACTACGAATATATTAACCAGGACGATGCACATGGCATCGACATCGCAGCAACGTTGCAACAACGTCGTAACATATGACGACGAACTGCCTGACTATTTACAAGAAGACATTGCTGAACATTTTGAATATATCACGGCTTCCGCTTTTGCATATGGTTGTGTATCGGAACATAATGAACGTTTTAGCAATCATATATTAGTCTTTTTTTACAATACTTTGCATTGCATTGTATTTCTTATTAGCTGTTTTAATCACTGTTCATTTTTATTTAAATGCGATCACAACATAGTACTTAAAATGTTCATGTCTTAATGTAGGGTAACCCGGGGCAACACGGCCCCTGGATGTAAGACGGCCCCATCACGTACGCAAAATATATAACTCTGATCTTTCCCAAATGTGGTGCAAAATGAAGCTAACTTCTATCTGATACCCACCCAGAACCCTCAGTAACACGAGACAGGCGTAATTGAATAAGTGTGGTTTTGAACTGTTATATGCACTATTATATGCACCGATCTAATACTTTGCCAATAGTGAAATGGTGAAACTAACTATATAACCGTGTGAATCATGGACTTAATTGGTGACATCATAATATTATTAATCAGTTGACAGGTCAAATAATACAAAATGGGCACTAGTATGTTGTGTTTTATATACATCGTGTTAAGACACTCTGCGCATGTTGGGAAAGATGGTCTCTGTGTCTTATCCCACACGCACATGGTCACATTGTATGAAATGTATTACGCATGACACATTTTTTAATGCATTTAATATAAAACGAACATTGCATTATTTACGTTCTGTTGGCGGTAGGTTGTAACTACAATGGAATATTAATAAACCTACATTATATTATGTATGGATTGCAAGGCATGTATTATAATATGTTAACTCCCATTTCAATTTAACAACCATAAGGGCCTGATATATTGCTATCATACCATTTGTGTGTGTATATATATATATATATATATATATATATATACATTTTAATTTTAGGCAATAGTTCGTTCATATAAGTAAAACCAGGGGGCGGTGGTTGTAGACCGGGTTGCCCAGGGATGGGGCAATACAGTTTTTTTTGGGTACTCTTACTCTTTTTCAAATGCAACTCAGCTAGGTTGTTTATTTATTGAACATAGTTTTCCAATGGGTGGCACATATATCTGTCCATAACGTGAACACATTAAATACATGCTAGAATAGTTGAATGGCGTACAATTTGAAGGTTTTCCTTGTTGGGCCGGGCGGCCCCATGTTACCCTACCGCATTCGTGTGTCAACCTTGTTACGTCACTGATGTTGGTCTCACTAGTGAGTCAGTTGAATAGTTGATTGCTATTTTAGTCGCCAGATGAGAGCAATGCATACGTAGATCACATGGAAGAATGGTAAGTTGAATTACAGTTACAATTACCCCGTAAAATCCCATTTACATCGGCTGAATACTTGAGTAAATTTTGTTCCCCCCTCAACACTGTTACCAGTAAATGCTGGATATGTCACAGCCGAGTGGATATTTACTTGTATGAAAAAGTCCGGCCATTGTGCAGGCGGACCCCCTGTCAATGTGGGTGATAACAACAAAATTAAGCTTCTATTGGCCAAGTATATCAGATTTTGTCAACCCGGTTGCTGTCAACACTGTTACTGTAATTTAGTAACAGGTTTGATAGGCTGGTAACAAGGTTGACATATATCACTGACTATCTATTCTGTATTAAAATATCTAAGTTATTCTGATACGCTATTCTTATACACTATATCAACTATATTTTACAGTCATTATGGCACTTACACCTGCTGATACACAACACGGATACAGGGAACAATGTGATGACGGTCTACAACACAGAGAAGCCTACGTGGCCAAAGAGAAAGAGGCCTGGGCAAACCGAACGGAGTTGGGGAAACTCAAGGCTATCAGAGCAGAAACGTAACCACAGATATTGGCGAGCAGCACAAAGGAGGTCACGCTTGAAGAGGGATGGAACACAATTAGGATATGTTAACCCCTGCTGTGAGCCCAGTGTTGGGTGTCTGTGCTGATTGGGTACTAACATCCAATATCAATATCAGACACCAACATGCACTGTCCAGAACGTTGAGGGAAAACTTGACTATGTCTGAAAGCATCATACATAATTTATCGAGTTAACCCTATGCAGTGCTGGCCAACATTCGAATCGAGATTAGTGCTGCTGCGACTATTGGCCGAGTTTCAATTGGGATTACTGGTGCTTGGAATCTAGGCCAAGCTATAATTGTGATTGGTGCTGTGAAATATCTTTTATTTTAACTTTTATTTGTTGTTACTGGTGCTTTTCATTGTTGGCCAAATGTTATTTCAGATTACTGGTGTTTTGCAAAAGTTGGTCATCTTTTATATAATATCTGAATACTGGTACTGACCAAAGTTGTGCAAAGTTAATTTGTGATTAATGGGGCTGTAGAATGTTGGCTAAAATTTATTTGAGATTACCAGAGCGTTGAATTGTTGATACATTTTATTTGAAGATTGAACTATGTTTGACCACTTTATTATTTAGTTTTATAAAAATTAAATAGTTTTACTTGGTTTATGATTGCCTTGGTTAAAAATACTTGCCATATATACCTTTTCAATGTCAACTTTGTTACCAGTGTCAACACTGTTACCAGCCCCAAACGTATACATATATTGATGGGGTAGGTGTCACTGAATCGTTTTTAGGTTCACCACATAGACAAACCCATTAATTTGATGCATGTTTTGGATCACAACATCTGCCATATTATGAGTTAATATATACTCAGTGTTTGTTAAGTTTGGCTTAATGGTACCTTGAGCATCAAAGTTAAGACTTAATATAAGATAACTTTATTTTCCATATGAAAATCAGTACAGGGACACACTATGCTCACATTCTCGCCTTATTTGTTTTATTAAGTCAGTTGGCAATATATAAAATGTGGCAACTTTTGTCAGTAACAGAGTTAAACTGGAGAATTTGTGATTACTGGCGCTGTAGAATGTTGGCTAAAATTTATTTGAGATTATCAGAGCGTTGAATTGTTGATACATTTTATTTGAAGATTGAAATATGTTTGACCACTTTATTATTTAGTTTTATAAAAATTAAATCTTTTACTTGGTTTATGATTGCCTTGGTTCAAAAGAGTTAAACTGGAGAGGTCCCCCGATTGAGATGCCACAACTCGGTAAAATCATCAAAATTAAACCTGCATTTTATTATCACGCTATGTAGAGAGGTTCCATGATAATATAAACAATGGAAGTTTAAATTACAATTGTTTGTTATAAAATGTCATTTAGTGTGCCAAATTATACCAGTGTGGTAGAATGACCCCTCTCTGTCAGTACATCCTCGCTAGCCAGGGGTGGCAGTAGTACTACACTACCCCTTACCAGGGGTGGTAGTAGTACTACACTGCCTCTGGCAGATTGACCTGTTGAAACGTGAATTTGTCAATTTGTTTTATTTCCAGGTGGTTCAAGATGCTGTAATTTCTTTGCCAGAATGTAGGTGCATGCATAATTTCCTTCACAATGAAAATCACTATATGCATCTAGACGAAGTTGCCTGGATAGTCGAGGCTAATTCATGAACAGTTTCACTTTCCGGGAAACTCCATGTATGGGCAGAAGTGCTTAGAACAGTACACATGGGCGGATCCAAATTCTGAGAAAGGGGGTGCCCAGTTTACAAAAAAATACACAATGTGGACTTCTAGTTCATGCACGCACGCAAGCAACGCACGCACGCACGCACGCATTCTCCGTGGAGGAAATTGTCATGGGAAAGCCTCGTTTCTGCATGACAAGGTGGCCTCGGTTGATGGGCAGGCCTGTGTAGTGATGTGGGCCTTATAGGAGGGGGAACGTTTCATATATGATTATAAACTACACTAGAGTGTGCATACGAAGTATATAAGGCAATTAGCATGAATACGTTTTTAGCATGAATACGTAAACTATTTCACAAATTCATGTTTTTCATCCATGCATCACCCATTGACTTAAAAATTCAATCAATTATATATAATCGTAGCCTTGGTAGTGCATCTTTCGGAAGACCAAACCGAGCTGCTCAACCTTTTCGACGATAGCTGCGCATGTTACTTCGGAGTAACACTGGAGAAACTCCAATAATTCCTCACGGATCTTCTGAATTTTGATCATGTTTCAGGAAAAAGTTCAACTGTAGCCTCTGTTGCACTGATGATGACAATATTTCCGTCCTGTATTATCTTCAAGGGGTTCTTTGTTTGCGTCGTCGGCATCAACCCAGAAGCTGACATGAACATTAAAATTGCCGTGATGGGTAGCTTCATATGGCAGTGAATTCTTAGGGTGATATTCTTTTTTTCACAGAGAATAACCGTCTTCACTATGGGGTGCAACTTAAGGCGATTGTCTAACATAGCTTGCAAAAAAATGCACTGACAACAAGAATCCATTGGTTTGTAGTAATTGGCGCTACGAGGATAAGGCATGGTGAGGAGGGGGTGGGGAGGGAATCAGAACGACTGGGGACCAATGGCAGTACAGCGCCCTGAGTTTCTACGCCGGGCCCTATGTTAGAAATGTTATATATGATAAACAAGTGCAGGAGAGTGCCATGACGCGGTGTCTCGACAACTAATTATGACTTGATGAAGAATAAAGCCGGTCGATATAAAGGGGGTGCCCGGGCACCTGATGGATATCCCCTAGATCCGCCCATGGAACATTCCAGGAAACCTCTACGCTTTGGCTACTGTGTACGGACACGTCATATCGGTTTCGTTTTCCCCTCAATCGGCCGGTCCAACGGTCTAAATTATAATCTTTCTAAAAAATTACTAGGCTGGACGTTGACTAAATTTCAGCTATTCTGTTCTCTGTTATGTGTGTAAGGCATGCTACAGTTGGTCTATCAAGAAATAAGGTACGCACATGCTGAAATATTTATTTTAGAAGGTTTTTACGTCAGTTGAAGTTTTCGCCATCTTCTCAAGACGGCTTCACCAAGTAGAGGCGACCGGGGCTAATTGTTATAGTTTTCAGTTAGTCACTTTTTGTGAAAACTACGTTAGATGCATTATTTCTGTCAACTGCTATCATTATCATTTGGCGTATTCCTATAAAATTATATCACTGAAGAAGGTCATTATGTTATTTTTTTACGTGCCGATTTTCAGTTTTATATCTTTATTATTATGAATTTTACAGGCTTCTATAAAGCCTATCTGACTTGCGTTTGACAGGACTGAGCGACACGCTCGCTGTTTGAACCGCCCCTCCTCGCTGGTCCGCCAAACACGACTCGCTATGATTTTGGCAATGCAGCAAAATCTTTCCTAACCACGCCTCCTTCAAAAGGTCGGCGCCTCGCCAAATGTTGTCGTATCTAATCATTGTAAATTTTATTTAAGGCGTGAAATGCTACTTGATCAATCGGTGACGGATTCCTTTCGGAATTTAGGAATATGTCCCCGCTATTTGTATGTAAATGTTACCTATCGCCAAACTGTCATATTTTGTCTGTATTTTCAAAAGTTAAGTTGTCAGGAGACTTATGCCGTTACATTTGTCGTTAAATTCATAACCAGGTATGTGCAAAACAGCATACCATGACATTACATGGTAAACTGTGGTAAGCCATGTTTTTCCATGTAGTGCCTATTGTGTATGGTTATTGTATTGCATACCATGATTTCCCTGTTTCAAAACGCCATGGAATACCATGGTTTCCATGGTATATAGTCTCATTTTACCATTGGTTGCCAGTTTCAAAACACCATGGTTACCATGGAATACGATGGTATATTTTCATAAGGGATGCTGTAGTCCTTATGGTGGGATAAATAAACAGGTGGACTATTTCTGATGTGGTCACCAAGGTAATGACTCCACTCATGTTAATGTGGGTCACCATTGAAAATGCCAATTATTCATGCATTGGCACTGTTCTAATATGATAAAATATTGGTTACACGCATTATATAGTTTTAGTATACCACTGCCATGTGTTGCATCACAGTAGTGTAACATTCACGGAATCAACATGTGTAGTATGTGTAAATGTAGGAAAATAACAAGTTTGAGTTATTACGTACAAGAAACAGAGTCAATAGAAGACTTCCGACGCCACTACCTTGTACATTTCGTGCTGTAGAATTATCTAATAATGTCAGCTACCTTCAAGGTTTTTTGTACTTAGCTTAGTCTGCCGTTTTGTGTATTCGTTGTGTACACAGCTGACGCAAAGGCAAGTGTTTGCATACTATTATTACTGGCTGTGCACACTACGCTGTTGACCTTGAATACACATCAGTGTGCACAGCGGCAATCTTCCTCATGCCTGTCAGTTACAACACAAATTGACGGATTGCCCAGTCACCAACCTTCACCGTCATTCAGGGGAAACAGTGAATATGCAGGTGCTACGGTGCCCCGAGGTGTCATATTGGAGAAACCAAAACCAAATGTGTTTTTCTAGCAGGAGAATATCTCTAGTGTATTTCTGTAACTCTTTGCCTAAACTCCAAGGGGTGATATTTTACCACAGTTTTGTTAATTAGACACACTTTAAAAAATTGCCTACAATTGAACCAATATCCATAAAGTAGCTGCTGTACTCAAATAATAGGATCTATTTTAATATTTTGTTTTATATGTGTTTTGTATGATGAATGATGTGAATGACATTATAAGCAACCACTAAGTGTTTCTTCAAATGGGACTATTGTTTTATCGTGTAATTTATTTTGTACGGTAAGTATCCAAACTTGCTTTTTTAACTTTGAACTTTATTAAAAGAGGAGGGAAGTGAAAATTTGTATTTCACCATGGAGCGGATCTTGAAAGACGGTACAACGAAAGCCTATCTCTAATAATGTATATGGTCCTGAGGAATCTAGGGAGGTTCATAGTTTCTACATCGATCATCTTACGTGCGAGCATAGATCTATTACATGTATTGTAAGTTACCTGTGAATGACTCAGATAAATATTTAACTTATCTTATTATTTTTATGACTAATACTTCTTAAATTATTTTAAATACAATTAGTAACGATTCACTGTATTCCTTTAAAAGGCTGCAGTTAACATGCATCTTATATATATATATATATATATATATATATATATATATATATATATATATATATATATATAGCATGTAACAAAACTATTTAAGATATTATTTTCACTTAGACAATTACGTAAATTACACATCATACCATGTTTTCTAAAACGCTAGACTGTAAAATGCACTGTGAACATCTAAAAATGTTTATCAACGATCAGTACAATACAGTACATGAGTCATACATGACAATTATAAACTAATAATGTTCAATTTGACAGCATTACGTGAGTTACTAATAAATCACAAGGACCTGGCGTTTCACTTTGAGTAGACAAAACATAACATTACATTAAACACAGTTATCAACTAAGGCACGTGTAAGTGAACTGCAAAAAGAGTCACACTGCAACCAAAACATAGTCTTGCTTGAATCAGAACTTGCAAACTATATGGCAATATAGATTTAGCAAGATTTAACAAGATTGCCATCCAAAGCAAAGGCCCAGATGACAAGTGGACAAGGAAGCGATTGGCTTATCGAGAGTCCAACATTTTTAATCTATGTGTAATCCGCCCTCCTGCGATTTGTGTCAACCTTGTTTTAAACATATTCACGCTGCTAGCAGTTACACAATCTGTAGATAATTTGTTCCATTCATTGATTGTCCTCTGTGAGAACGAGTACTTTCTGACATCCAATCTACACTGATCATTTACTAACGTTACCTCATGTCCTCTAGTTCTACTATCTTTCTTGAGTGAGAACAAATATTTCTATTAATGTTTTTATACCCATTCAATATCCTAAAAACTTCTTAAATTTGATCTCCTTTTAACCGCATTGTGTGAAAGTTTGTTAAACCATATTCTTTCAGTCCTTTTTCATAACTAAGGTCTCACAGTTCTGGAATAATTTTAATTGCTTTCCTCTGTATTCTTTCAAGCGTATCTATGTCCTTCTTACGATATGGTCTCCAAACCTGTATACTGTACTCTAAATGAGGACTAACTGTTGCTTTATACAAATATAATTATATAATTAGCTTTTTTCCTTGTACGTTATATTTGTCCTAATCAACCCAAGAATTTGATTACCCTTTGAAGCTGCAATACCACACTGCTCTGAAAGTTTCATATCAGCGCTTATTGTAACCCATAAGTTCCTTTCTTTTACAGTAGTACCCAGAACAGGATCTCCCATTTTATAGTTTACATCCAAGCTCCCGTGTCCTGTATGTAAGCATTTTACATTTTCCAAAATTTAAAAACATCTGCCATTTCTCAGACCATTTCACTAATCTGTCTAGAGCATTTTGTAAATGCTGTTTATTTGCATTTGCTAAAAAGCCTGGTAGCTACTATGCCGGAATTCAGCATGGACCAAATAAAACTCAGTTGTTTGATGTACAATCACTTCCACATCATCCATTTGTTCGGAACTTCGCTGTTCCGACCCAAAATCAAAGTGATTATGTTAAGCGGAGGCCATTAACGTCCTGCTCGCCAATCGTAAAATTTACTTTCTAATTTCCAACAAGCTGCTAGAATACATTAAAATGAATTAATTGTCAAAGTAAAAGGCTGCATGGTAAAAATTAGTCGCAAGGAAGTATCATCATTATCAGCATTAATACTGTGACTACATTATTTTGTGAAAGTGCCATCGTAGTCATATAACTGACAGAATGGAAACTGCACATGTGACGTTTGTCACGTACATGACTACACTCTTGTACGTATAGTCATAGTTGTTGAACGAGACGTGAGTCCACATGTCGTCACTCGTGTGACTGCATTCAGTGTTATCAGTCTTTTCACTAATATGATAGGCAAATGCACATATATGAAATGACTACGTTTGTGCATGAATCAACACAATCTGTTCCACGCGTCACGTGAATGCATTTGTTCAAAGAAGCATTTTGCTGCCAGCCAAGGCAAGTTCACATGCCAAAAACTCTTACGCTTAAAATAGAACGTCGGAAAAACAAAACATGGTTTCGACTTCTCGGTAATCGCTTCGGGTATATCACACGAGTAATCGTGTCACACATGCACACGAAACTACATTCCGGAAAACCCGTTGACTCGGCCCAGTGCCAGGCATCACGCCATTCGTCCTGTTTCGTTTTTCGGGAAACTCTACGGCCATGTTAAAATAGTACATTCCGGAAACTCTGTCGCAAACATTAGCAGGGGCAAAGTATAGTTTCGACTACTCGGTACTTGTTTGGAATAGCTCGGTTACGGTTGTTGCTCGCTTGGCTGTTTTGCTGCATTTGGGCTTGCGAAATCATTGCAGAGAGATTGTTCAGTTTACCGAATGTTTAGCTATTTATAAGCATGCCAACAACTGTTATATGTAGGGCCTAGTTCGGCTATCAAGTAAAAGGAAGAGGAGAGTTGCCGGGATTGGACCAGTTCCTCGATCGGACCAGTGCTGTATTTTCCATACTACTGTGTCGATTATGTCATTCATCAGCGGCATTTCGGATGACACGGTAAGTTTCAACGAACTAGCGGTACTTTTTAAATGCCTGGGCCTAGTGTGAGCGGGCCGTGCCGGGCCGGGCCTGGGCTGGGCCTGGACTTAATAAAAATATTAATACAAAACCCAGATTTTTTAATATTTTTAAAAACTGATTATAAATTGTATTTCCGGTTAATGAATGTTTAAAATTATTTCTTTAGTATTACATAGTTGCAAATTGAGACCTTGCATGGAATTATGAATGACACCAGTGCTTTATATATTGGAATGTAGTTTAACCTCTTTGCAACAATGGGACTTCCAATGGTATAATTTTAATAATGTGCATTCTTTTAATAGAAACATTTCATATAATAGCAATGCATAGTATTGCATACACAGTACACACATTACACAGTACATGTTACTACTACATAGCACATACAGAATACATATGTTACAGATGCATATTTTTTGCATGAATGAACCCTTTTGCATAGATCTAATGGCCCCATAAGTTAACTTGAGCCTGCCCAAAATGTTTACTTTAGACATATTTGAAGAGGCAATCAAGCCATGATTAACCATCAATGTATCACCCTTTGACCCTACCAGTGGACATTCTATTGTCTTCCCTCCAAATCTTGCCTGCCTGAATGACCTGCCCACTGCCCAGTGCCCACCCCAGTTGGTAGTTGGTATTTTTCAATTGTTTTAACTAGTGTCTACTGTTTAGTGTCTACAATTTTTCAGTACTGATTCATTCACACTTGTACTAATTCACACATGTCTGAACATGATCCATCTCAGGCTAGTGACTGCAGGCCTGCTGGAAATGCCACTGGGTGTCAGTGCCAGTTGATGAGATTTAATTGAAATTTCAATTAATACCAAATTAACTGCCCTTACTGGTAACATTAATTAATTAAATTAAGTTAATTTAGTTGAGCTAATTCAATTAACTTAAATTAGGGTTATGGTTTGCATTACGGTTAAGTTAGGGTTAGATAAACAAATCTCCTACCCTAACCATAAGCCAATAAGTTAAAGCCATATACAAAAATATGTTATGATACTTAATACTAATGACAATAAAAAGTTGATTATTTTTCTTCAGGATATTCGTCCGTTTGAAGCAGTTGGTTGTGCTGGATTACTAGAACTCGTCCAGCACACTATGGACAGTAGACATTATACAATGTTCATATATTATTATTTTTTAATTAAATAAAACAATACGTATGTGTTACAGTTTATTTGTGTTTCGTTTTATTATAAGATAATAGGTTTATCTTTTAAAAAATTACCGAGCCTCGGGCTTCCGGGCCGTCTTTGGCCCGCGGGTATGGGCCGGGCCTGGGCCTGAAACGTGCGGGCGGGCTGGGCCGGGCCTGGGCCAAACATTAACAGGCTGGGTCGGGCCTGGGCCTAAATTCTAGTTTGCGGGCCTGGGCCGGGCTGAGCTTGACGATTTTTTGCGGGCCTGGGCCAGGCCTGGATTCTAACTGCTAATTGCGGGCTAGCCTGTAGCTCAAATTATAGGCCCGTGCAGGGCACTAATAGGAGCGTAACGTATGTGGCGATAATAAGAACTTTAAAGTGGATGTCGTCTGCTTGTGATGACAATGCAATATTTTTAACACGTAAAGTTCCACGATTGGGCCACTGCAGTTGCCACAATTATACCAGTGACCCACATAAGGGCATGCCATAATACAGGTGTGTAATTACTCCAACATAGTTTACTGATTACCAGAAAATAGTATTAGACAAAGGAGCAATTATAATAATGCAAATAAACGAGGTTAATTGCTAAGTGGTCCCATCGAGGGAACTTGTAACAGAACACATTTTGTCACAGATAAATTTACATTGTTTCGGACTACCAAAGACGTGGTATTTTATGAGGGTTTACATAAATTTAGTGCCAATGGTCATAATTATATAAACAGAAGAGGAAGAAAATAGTATTGACAAATGTTGGACCTCCTGGGGCAAACGCTAGATGTCCACTGAGGGGTTTGTTACTTGGCTGTGACATTTCGTAGATTTTGTTAAACCAACGAAGGAGGAGACTGTTGTGCTCATACTCGGTAGCCACGTGACCCACACAAACGATTTGGCTGCAATTGAGATGGCTCGGGAAGCTGCAGTGGTCATGGTCCATAGAGTTACATCATTAAGCATCCCCCTATAAACAAGAGCGATAAGCCAGATAACTGCAGTGAAGCGGGCGTGAACCAATAGCCGACATTTAATTGCACGGCAGAAACAGTTGCATCCATTGGCACATAAGGTAGTACTGTTTATAGTGTGTACATAGCATGTTACAAATAGTTGTGTAACATATGTAAGTAAGTTAGTAAGTATATTTATTTCCTCCTCCTCATCATCATGTACAATATAAGGCAAACAAAAGCAATGAATATGAGGCAGTTCCCAGCAGTTGTGTTATAAGTGTGGGCAGTTGGGTTGTTCATATTGGAGTGGGCATCGTGCATTAGTGTTAAACTCTCCAAGACATAAACATTTTTGAGGCTTGCTGGAGTTAGCTGTGGGACAACAAACATGTTTATTTCCTGTGTGGCTTACAACTGTACGAATCGACAGAAGACAGGATCTAACATGTTTTTGCAAAGGTAAGAATCCTCAATTGTATAAAAATAGTTTAGTTGACTGTCAGCACGAATATAGATTGTGCATGTAATAAGGCAATAGGTAAATTTAGCCAGGATCAGGTTGGTGCCCTCTCTCACTTTGAAGTTATTGATTAATTGCTCTAAGAAGTGGCTGTGAGAGGATTGATCTTGACTATTCCTTAGCACAGACCCTAGAGACCTGTGCCTTGAGCAGCGCCCAAGACGAATTGTTTGTAAACAACTAATTAGATTAGTTAGTAAGTTGTAATAAATACAACTTTACCTTACAGTGGTGTATTCGTAATTTCGCATAAGCTTACCACCCGCAGCCTACATATTTTTATAGTTATTTAACAGTCACATTAATGAGACGTGTATTTTAACCCATTGTACATCTACTACACTCAGTAGTTGAAGTTATTTAGTAGATGCTGGTATGATATATCATAGATATATACCAATAATATCTTATTAGTACTGCATATCTATGGATATATGATGAAGACTGGGTGCTGCACAGTATAAACACTGGGCCTCCAGTGGGTTCTTGCTGTACAGCAGCATGAATGTCACTGGTCCATGCCTGCATCACTGTATCATGTGTCAACTAATAAGGAAGGGCTCAGGGGGTCTTGTTTACTAACGGGTGTTCTAGTTATGTCTGTGTCACGGTCTCACTTCCGCCACACATGACTCACCAACTCCAGCCTTTAGACGTGGCTTTTTTTCGGACCGTTTGGGAAATACTATGATGAATCATTGAGGTTGTGGATAAGAGAACATGTAGGCAGACCAGTGACAACATGACAAGTCGCCAAAATTCTGAATGCAGCGTTCAGAAAAGCGGCATCCGTTCAGAATGCTGTTATAGTGGTTTCAGGAAGTCGGATCTGTGGTCATTGACAATAGACTGCACAAGAGCACAACCCTACACCACCTCTAACCCCAGCTGTTGCACCTGCAGCACTGACAGCTGTTGCCATGGTGACTGCACACGACCACAACCCTACGCCACCTCTGATCCCAGCTGTTGCAGCTCTAGCACTGACAGCTGTTGCCATGGTCACTGCACAAGAGCACAACCCTACGCCACCTCTGACCCCAGCTGTTGCACCTGCAGCACTGACAGCTGTTGCCATGGTGACTGCACACGAGCACAACCCTACGCCACCTCTGATTCCAGCTGTTGCAGCTCTAGCACTGACAGCTGTTGCCATGGTGACTGCACACGAGCACAACCCTACGCCACCTCTGATCCCAGCTGTTGCAGCTCTAGCACTGACAGCTGTTGCCATGGTGACTGCACAAGAGCACAACCCTACACCACCTCTGACCCCAGCTGTTGCACCTGCAGCACTGACAGCTGTTGCCATGGTGACTGCACACGAGCACAACCCTACGCCACCTCTGATCCCAGCAGTTTCAGCTCTAGCACTGACAGCTGTTGCCATGGTGACTGCACACGAGCACAACCCTACACCACCTCTGACCCCAGCTGTTGCACCTGCAGCACTGACAGCTGTTGCCATGGTGACTGCACAAGAGCACAACCCTACACCACCTCTAACCCCAGCTGTTGCACCTGCAGCACTGACAGCTGTTGCCATGGTGACTGCACACGAGCACAACCCTACGCCACCTCTGCTCCCAGCTGTTGAGCTCTAGCACTGACAGCTGTTGCCATGGTGACTGCACAAGAGCACAACCCTACACCACCTCTGACCCCAGCTGTTGCACCTGCAGCACTGACAGCTGTTGCCACGGAAGCTGCACCAGCTTTATGCCCACCGAAGAAAGAAACTAGTTAAACAAAGCAAAGTCGGACGGGAGAAAGCTATGCCTACTAGACTGCCTACTACTTCTAAGACAACTGCAACCCAATCAAGAGCACACAGCATAATTCGGCGATGCACACTGTTTCGTTTCCGTACAGGTTTTATTGGCGATAACCCGCTACAAAATACATCTGTCGAACTGCAAAGAATAATAAGAACAATAAGTTAACTTGTTAGGGCGAAGTGTATTAAATAAAGCTAACAGTAAGCCTAAGCCTAATTACGCATCATACTAGACTAACTATCAAAACTACATAGTACTATACTTTAGAAATAACACAATTATACTGCACTGTATATAGGCGGATAGCACATAGAACGTAGCCTAACAGCGATAGGCGCACATGACCTACATAAACACGTGTAGCGGCGTGGACAATAAGCTTAGAGCTGTGCTGCTAGCGGGCCGACTTTCGCTAGATGTACGTAATACGATAGATGCTATGAAACAAACGAATCTATTACTAAGCTATGTATACATTCTAATTACTACGACAAATACAACTATGTGTACTATAAGTCAATAATCTACAGTTCTATACTCACATTTAGTGCGTGAAACAGTGGCTAAATTAGAATACGTGATACGGCGAACAGGCGCGCAGGCGAGCAGGCGATACGGCGACTGGCGAATAATGACGCGTGGTCACTGAGGCGTGTCACTAACGAGGTCAAGTCCCTAGCGGCTAAAACGTGTACAATAAACTGGGTAAACTGCCGAAACACTCCCGCCTAGCTAATTGGAAAAAAAGGAAAATATAAAACATTAGCGGTAAACAGAGCAGTTTGCAATATGATAACGTTCATTTTCTTCGTAAGCCGTTGCTCAATTCGTCGTCGGTGGCGATCAGGCACATCTTGTGAATAGGCCGATCATAGAGCCTTGCGTTGGCTGTTCGCACGGTAGCCTTCCGTACTAGGCCATCATCACCGGGCTGGATAGCAGTGACGACGGCACGTTCCCACAGAGCGCGTGGGGCGGCCGCGCCCTTCATCCCGGGCTCCAGTAGAAGCACCAAGTCGCCGACTTGCAGGTTCTGCCGCGAGTGAAACCACTTCAAGCGAGTGATGAGATGCGGCGGCATGTATCTCAGCCACGTCTCCCAGAACAACTGGACACGCTGATGTAGAGCTTTCACAACGTCTCGCGGATGTGGACGGTCCTCGACAACGGGCTGCGGCACCGTTGGCTGGTCGAAGGGGTGAAGAATGTCGTTGCCGGTGACCGCAGGTGACCCGACAGGATCAGGTCCGTCGGGAAACAGCGGTCTCGAGTTGATGACGTACATCACCTCCGAGAGGAAGGTCTGCCATTCCTCGAAGGTGAATCGGCGCTTGAGGTAGTTGACGGCAGCATCGAGTCCTCGGCGGCAGCTACGTATGAGGGACTCGACGACACCGTTCATGTGGCTCGCCTTCGGCACGTTGAACTGCCACTCGAAGTGTGTTCGTTCGGCAGCGAGTTCTCGCTTGAGACGCGAAACGTCCCACGAGTCTATCGCATCACGGAGCGGTCGCTGCGCCCCCTGGAAGTTCTTGCCTCGGCGTGAGACAAATCGACGCCACGCGAGTAGGAATGATTCAGTGGATGCGCTGCTGGTTAGCTCCAGGTGGACGACTCGTGTGGTAGTACACGTCACGATCATCACAGATGATTCTGTCGTAACGTTTCTGCTGACTTTTGGCTGTAGCGGTCCGAAAAAGTCAACGGCCACAGCGGCGAACGGTGGCGTACAGGGGTTTCCTCGGAAGGTAGGTAAGATGCCCATCTGTTGTTGTAGCATGGACTCCCGCCTGGTGCGACAGTACAGACATTTACTCGCCACAGACTTCAGCAGTTCTTTCCCATTGCCGATGTGGATTCCTTCCTTGGCGATGTTTGCGAGCACCACTCGGTACCCCTGGTGTAGATATCGTATGTGTTTTCGGCGAGCGTAGAGTTCGACGAGTGGACTGTTTCCTGGTAGGATGATCGGGTGGCACACATCAGGATGCAGAGGCAACTGTCCGATGCGTCCCTCGGCGCGGACAATGCCCTTGGCGTCGAGCACTGGAGCGATGCTGGCGAATGTTGAGCGACACGCGGCAAAGTCTTCTCGGAACTCCGACTGGCAGAGGAAGAAAAGCGCTTGCTGAGCGTCCTTCAGTTCTTCTGCTCCAATCGTTCTGGTATCGGCGAGGTTAACTCTCGGTTGCAGTATTCGTCTCCAGCGCGCAACGTGGCGGGTAAGGCGGTCCCATTCGCTGACTTGAGCGACGAGTCGATCTGCAATGGTCATGTCGGCGATGCATACATCATTGGCGCGAACATGATGTATACGGCGGTGACGTGGCGTGCGAGCTTTCTTGTTGCGACCTTCGATTCTTGTGGCGGCTTCAATCTCAGAGTCTTGTTCGCATGTAGACTCTTGCGGCCACGTGTCTTCATGTTGACATAAGAAGAGCGGTCCCTCATGCCAGTACTGGAGTTCACGTACTGAGAGAGGCTTCGTGAGCGCGTCGGCGGCGTTCATGTTGGACGGGACGTAGCGAAACTCGTCCATGAAGCGCGGGTGTGTGTCCTGTATCTCTTGAATACGGGCAGACACGAACGGTTTGAAGTTGGCGGAGGCAGAGCGAACCCACTTCAGGACGGTTTGCGAATCGACCCAGAAGTGTATAGAGTCGAATCCGCCCATGACGTCTTCGATGAACTTTGCGAGTCGAGACATGATGACGGCGGCCATCAACTCCAACCGTGGAATCGACTTCTTCTTCAGAGGAGCGACGAGTGCTTTCGCCATGACGAATGTCGTCGTCGTGGCGCCGTTGCTGAGTGGCCAACGTAGCCATAGAACAGCACCGTAGGCATTCGCACCTCCGTCGCTGAAGCAGTGTAGTTGCGGCTTGCCGACGCTATCGTTTGGCTTCACACAACGAGGCACTTGAAACTTCACTAACTCTTGCATCTGAATCACGTGTGTGTTCCATCGCTGCTTGTCGTCGTCGTCGAGTGGTTCATCCCAAGACACACCACGGCGCCACAAGTCTTGTAGGTCGATGCGGAATGATAACGAGACAGGCGACAGCATGCCCAGAGGATCCCATATCTTCGCGACGAGACTCAGTATCGTTCGCTTCGTTACCGGGTCAGATTCCATTTCAACATCTTTGGCCTTCAGTGAAAACAGGTCGAGTGATTTGTCCCAATGATGACCTAAGACGTCGATTGTCGGCTCATCGGGGTTGTCATCTACTGCTGCATGATTCGAATGTCACGTCTTGATGTCAAACTTCCCTCTGGCGAGGACAGCATCGACTTCGTCTCTTGCTCTGATGGCATCTTCTGCAGTGGCGGTTGAGTGGCTGATGTCATCCATGTACATCTCGTTGTCGACGATGTAGCTTCCAATCGGTTCCGATTGACGACCGATTTCAGCAAGGATTCTGACGGAGTTGATTGCGATGTCCGGTGCGGGTCGTTCCCCGAACGGTAGACGCATCCACTGGAATGCGATTGGCGGTGAGCACTCATCTCCAAATCGCCAAACGAACCGGTGAAAGATCTGGTCCGGTTCGGCAACTTCGATCTGGTTAAACATCTTCTTCACGTCTCCCACGAGTGCGACTCGATCGCGACGCCAAGCGAGAAGACATGAGATGAGTGAGTTGAGCAGGTCGGGGCCTTTGTGAAAGCCGTCGTTGAGTGAAACGCCCTTGAACAGTGCGGCGGCGTTCCAGACGATGCGGGTCTTCGTGGTGGACTTGTCTTCTCGATAGACGGCGTGATGCTCCAGATACCAACCACGCCCGTCGTGAGTCTCTTCAATCGTGAGTGGACGTACAAATCCCTGCGTGATGAGATTTCTGATTTCGGCGTTGTATGCTTCAAGACGACCATTTCGTCTCAAGGAGTTCTCTTGTTGATACATTCTGGCAACTGTCTTCTCCTTGTTGAAAGGGAGAGCCTCAGGGTATCCATCACGCCAAGGCATGAAGACTTTGTGATGGAAGTAGTTGTCTTGGCGTGTAGTAAAAACTTCGATTCAGCTAGTTCCTTGTCACTGCAGATGCAGGCGGTCGTCGGCTTGACCCCCGCTACGTCGGAGTAGAACAGCTTCTTGATGTCATCTTCGATGAGTCGCTGCACGTGGTGAACTGCAGATCTAGCGACGGCTCTTGGGGGCTGTATCTGACCACCATAGAGCACCCAGCCCAACCGTGTGCAGGCTGCACTCGGTTGTTGCGCTTCGTTCGTAGGTGAGGAGATCGTGTGAAGTGTTGAGATCAGGTAGGCCTGGTCGTATCCTACCAGCAGGTCAATTTTCTCTTTCGCCAATGGAACGCAATCTCGCGCCGGTAGAAGGTACTCGTACTGTTGAAACAGGCTGCTGTCGATCGCGGGCGCGTCGTGTGCTGGCACCTTGATTCCCATGGCGTTGATGTCGTAGGCGATGCTCGCGTCTCTTTGCACCGAAGCACGTATCTCGCACTCTTCTCAGATCTGACTCCGCCCCCTGCCACACCGTAACGGAAGACTTGCTCATCGCCGGTGATGCCAAGTCGCTTTGCCAGTGAATGTCTCACGAGGGTGGTGTCGCTTCCGGTGTCGAGAAAAGCGACTATCTAGTGCCACGCTCCAGTCGAGTCACGAACCTCCACGTAGGTTGACGGCGAGAACCGGCCTTGATTCCCGTGCAGGTGACCAAGGAAGGTTGGCGTTGACGTTGCGGCGCCTTGCTGTGGCGTAAAACTGGCGGATGCAGGGTTCATCTGTGACGTAGGTGGCGAGGCACGACGTGTCGTTGACGTTGGCGCTGACAACTGGCGATTCGGTTGACAGTTGAGTAGTCTGTGATGTCGATCACCGCATTTGATGCATCGCTTCGGCCGTGTACAGTCGCTACTTCGGTGACGACCGTAACAGCTGAAGCAGCGTCCGTCGGTTCTGATGACATCGCGGCGTTGTGCAGGTTGCATCGTTTGAAACGCCTGGCAGTCGATAAACTTGTGGTGAACTCCGCAGCCCAAGATACACGGATCGGTAAATGACGTTCCGGTTCCGTTGACGTGATGGAGTGACGATTTCTTCTCAGTCCTGGTCGATTTGGCTGGCATCAATCGTTCACGCGCCTCTGTTTCTGCTCGTAGAAATTCGACGATTCTGTTGACGGAGAGTTGTTCTGCGGGGTGGTTCTGTCGCATCCAGCGTTCACACTCGTAGTAATGTTCTGGCTCCAGCTTGTTGCTTACGATGCGTACCACTGTGGGCGAGTCGAGTTCGCTCTCATTGCCGATTTCCTTGATTCGTCGCGCAAAGTCGGTCAATCGATCCAATACGGCTCTCATCTCTGATGCTGTATTCTGTCTGATCGGTCGAATGCCGTCCATGTCAGCGATGATTTCTTGGACTACAGCTGCCTTCGGTATCTTCTCTTCTAGCCGGCACCATACTCCGTTAGGGCCGCTCATAGCAGTGCAGCTGTCGATAGAGGCGGTCACTCGAGACGGCAGAACTGAGGCGTGCAGTATGTACATCAGCTTGTCTGCCTCCTTGCTGAAACCAGCGGAGTTGAAGTATTGTTCTAGCTGCAATCGCCACGAGTAGAAATTCTTGTTTTGGCCATCCCATCTTGGCGGATGCATTCCTGTCGTGCGGATTGATGCGCTTTCTCTCGGGGTGACTAGCTTGTCGGTGATGATGCTCAGTGCTTCGAGCGTCTTGGCGAGAACGTCGGCGTTGGCGTTGGCGTCGGCGGGTTGCGTATCGTGCGTCCACCCTGTCTGCAGCTTGTCGATCTCTATTTCTCTAGCGGTGACTTCTTCAACGTTACTCTCAACATCGACGAAGCGAGCCGTTGGACGTGAGACGCCTTCTTCGTCGTCTTCTCTTGCGATGTCATTCTCCAGCAAGACGGTCTCCATCTGCACGTTGATGTTATTGAGTTCTTCAAGCAAGAGTCGTGCGCGGCGTCGAGCATCCTCTACAGTGTCGGCCTGTACGTCAGCTCCTTGGCTGACAACTGCGCGTAGTCTGTTGACACACCTCGTCAGCAGACCCTTTTTGATCGTGCGCGTCTTCTTTAGGACTTCGTAGGCCCGAACTACTTCTTCCATGGCGTAGTGCACTTTCAGTAGGCTACATAAATTTCGACTAATTCGGCGATGCACACTGTTTCGTTTCCGTACAGGTTTTATTGGCGATAACCCGCTACAAAATACATCTGTCGAACTGCAAAGAATAATAAGAACAATAAGTTAACTTGTTAGGGCGAAGTGTATTAAATAAAGCTAACAGTAAGCCTAAGCCTAATTACGCATCATACTAGACTAACTATCAAAACTACAATAGTACTATACTTTAGAAATAACACAATTATACTGCACTGTATATAGGCGGATAGCACATAGAACGTAGCCTAACAGCGATAGGCGCACATGACCTACATAAACACGTGTAGCGGCGTGGACAATAAGCTTAGAGCTGTGCTGCTAGCGGGCCGACTTTCGCTAGATGTACGTAATACGATAGATGCTATGAAACAAACGAATCTATTACTAAGCTATGTATACATTCTAATTACTACGACAAATACAACTATGTGTACTATAAGTCAATAATCTACAGTTCTATACTCACATTTAGTGCGTGAAACAGTGGCTAAATTAGAATACGTGATACGGCGAACAGGCGCGCAGGCGAGCAGGCGATACGGCGACTGGCGAATAATGACGCGTGGTCACTGAGGCGTGTCACTAACGAGGTCAAGTCCCTAGCGGCTAAAACGTGTACAATAAACTGGGTAAACTGCCGAAACACAGCAGTTCTGATCCACCAAAACCTAGTCGATTGCAGCTCATCAAGGACACCGAACGCTGCAAAACTGGTCAATGGTGCACCATTTTGTAGGATGGTAAAATCTACCCAGGCATAATGCGACGAGTATTGGATGTAACGTAAGAAACAGTGGCGGTGCAGTGCGTGCAAATTGTAGGACAGAACAGGTTCCTATGGCCTTTGAAGGATGATACCGCAGAATACGAATTGCAGTTGACACTATGCAGGCATATTGCGACAAGTAATAGATGTGATGAAAGACTCTATGGTGCCAGTGCATGCAATTGAGAGACAGAACATGTGGGCTCTAAAGTTTGTCGGGGTAGCTGTCTTGCTGCTTGCCTATCGTTCCGGCTTCATATCTGGTTCTTTGCTTGCCTTCTAAACTATCCGCTCACTTGTCCAACCGACCACCGACATATCCACCCGCTTGCATATTGTGGCAGTATATAAAGGAAGTACTGCAAGTGTTTACTATCAAACTACACAGCAAGGAGTTTAGGCGATCTCTGCAGGGAACTGCGTGGAATTGGCCTGGCATTTCGCATGGAAACAAAAGTCGTGGGTTTGGGCATATGCATCTATAAGTGTTAATAAAACATTTGCAACTACAATCATGAATATCACGCCAGTAGTTTACCAAGAAATCCTTGCTGAACCCACAGCGTGTTTATTTCATGGGCCGCGCCATACTGTTAAATAACCTAACGTCACGAGTGCGCGTAGTCTGGCAATATTCGCTCACAAAATGAAAATATATTTGTAAACACTTAGTCCTATTCTTTTCAGTAGGATATGGCCTTGCTGTTTCCGTCTAAGCTCAACGTAGGCAGCATATGTTGGCCTTCGTTACTGAACTTCTCCTGTGCTGACTTAGCAGCTCGCTTCACTGAGAGTTTGCGTTACTTCAGTGTATACCCTTCGGCCCTTCGATTTCGGTTGCAGCGGAGGTCTAACTGCATCTATTTCATAGAACAGCCAGGCGCTTATTGGTCGCCCTGGTCATCACATCAGCCGCCAGGGAAACCCAATAAAACACTAGCGTGATATTATTGATTGTAGTTGCAAATGGTTAGTTGTAACTCTTTTAGGTGCATTGCTCCCAAAATCATGACTTTTGGTTCACTTTAATATATATGCACATCATCACATAATCCTAATTAATTAAGTAAAGTTTGTTGACATTTCAGGGACGTTGATACACGTGGAAAGAGGAATGAACTGGCAGAGCCAATAAGTGGTCGTCGAACATAACGCTGTTTCTGATACAGCTACAAAAATGGAGACACATGTGTCCGATGATGGTTAGTATAATTGTGCAGACATTTATATAAAGAACATTAAAAGAAGTTTCCCTAAGCCCCTCACAGCAAACTCATAACTAAGTATGACATGTCATATTGTACAGTGTTGTAATAGATTATTTATATCCCGAGGCTGTTTGCAATGTAAATAACCTAACTTGGTTTTGAGAATTATATTTGATTAAGATCCAAAAACGACAATCTTTTGAGTTGGCAATTCGATACTTCTATATGCAATCACTGTTTAATTTCCAAGAAATCTAGTGACAAGGTCTTAGTTTTAATGTTGTGCGGGTGTTGATTGTCTTTCTAACAAATATTATTTTGTAAAGAAAAACACATGGTATTCTTAAATAAGTATGCTGTTACTTCCTACAGATGACATTGATGAGGAGAATTATGGCCTCATTCGCCCCAGTCTTATCCGGCAGTTGAAGTCCATCCTTGACCAGTACCCAGACGATGGACAGATCCTGAAGGTAAGACACGCTTTATTTGTCCTTGTAATTACCATGAATTTGTTATTTCTAATGTAAACATCAATAAGGCAATTTTCATTGTCAATAACGTGAATCAACAAAATATATATATATATATATATATATATATATATATATATATATATATATATATATATATATATATATATATATATATATATATATATTTGTTTTCTTTGTATATTTCATTATTTAAAATTTTCGTAATACTTTGTACATTGCTTTTGTTCACCTGATTTTATTTCTACAACATGTTCAGTATAGATTAGATGTGGTTTATATATATATATATATATATATATATATATATATATGTATATGTATATATGTATATATATATATATATATATGTATGTATATATATATATATATGTATAAATATATATATATATATGTAAATATATATATACATATATATATATATATATATATATATACATATATACATATATATATATATATATATATATATATATATATATATATATATATATATATATATATATTTATATACGTAATGCTGTTACACTTTATGCAACCATTCTATGTAATTTTATTACAGCCATGTTGTCACAGTTACCCTTTTTCTCGTAAGACGTTTACAGACATTAACCCGTGATGGTTTCAGGAGCTCATTCAGAATGCGGAGGATGCTGGCGCACGAACCGTCTCGTTTCTCTACGACCAGCACTCGCACGGGACAAGCTCCCTGCACCACCCAGACCTGGCCACCTTCCAGGTATAACATACATCCACAGAGTTATCATTAGTTTAGTGGCATGGCTTTAAATAATTAAACAGGCGTGTGTAAAGTTAAACGCATGGCTGTACATAACAATGCCATTAAGTTTACAAGTTTAATGTAGACCCATCGGAGCCAATCGGTGTTGACATAACTTCGCTCTCAGAGCGTATTACGACAGTCGTACAACACTGATCACGATATTAACACATTAGTTAATTTTCCCATCCGCTACGCCGTCCAAGTACTATGTATGCCATTACACTGGCTAGCAATGACAATTCACACTGTGTACGTGGGATTCCTCCGCTGGGTCACCTGAAATCCAATGTAAACCAACATGTTGTGCTGCGGTAACAGGGGCCTGCGATCTACGCCTACAATGTAAACCAATATGTTGTGCTGCGGTAACAGGGGCCTGCGATCTACGCCTACAATGTAAACCAATATGTTGTGCTGCGGTAACAGGGGCCTGCGATCTACGCCTACAATGTAAACCAACATGTTGTGCTGCGGTAACAGGGACCTGCGATCTACGCCTACAATGTAAACCAACATGTTGTGCTGCGGTAACAGGGGCCTGCGATCTACGCCTACAATGTAAACCAACATGTTGTGCTGCGGTAACAGGGGCCTGCGATCTACGCCTACAATGTAAACCAACATGTTGTGGTGCGGTAACAGGGGCCTGCGATCTACGCCTACAATGTAAACCAACATGTTGTGGTGCGGTAACAGGGGCCTGCGATCTACGCCTACAATGTAAACCAATATGTTGTGCTGCGGTAACAGGGGCCTGCGATCTACGCCTACAATGTAAACCAACATGTTGTGCTGCGGTAACAGGGGCCTGCGATCTATGCCTACAATGACGCCGTCTTCAGCAAGAAAGACTGGAAGGGCATCCGCATGTTGCAAGAGAGCATTAAAGAGAAAGACCCAATGAAAGTGGGACGCTTCGGTCTCGGCTTCAAATCTGTACTACACATGACAGGTGAGTATCAGAGTGCGGGATAAACCTGACTAAAACATCAACTTGACAGGGCGCTGCCTAAGCATGCATTTGTGATTCATAGTTGACCACACATAAATTAATAAACGTACTTTTATAATGTACCATATTTGTCATGAGGAAATATGCTGCTCACATTTTATATGGAATTAGGCATATCATAGGTACAACATATAATTATTATCTTGACCAACTATGTTATAGATTAAGCAATTATGGAAAAATACCACGTACTCGCCTATGTAGCAGTGGTTTCTGTTGAAACAAGTATTGCCATTGCTTCGAATGTCATTTAAAGCTCTTAGAGTCCAATATATTTTATACCATCCTAATAATTAATGATAATTATACTTACATTATACCACGTAAATAATTTTGCAGTAAAGCATATAATAGCACATTACAACAGGGATATGTAATAACAGTAATGAACATTGATAATTTCAAGAAAAACATGCAGACATTGATTATTGACAATAGTGGATATAGGTGAAGACGAACCCCCCTTCCATCACAGGTCGACATAACTTTTATAATAATAGTAATACACATTTTATAATTAATGATACACCTTACAATAAACATTTTGTCTTCCTGTGAGTCGTGAGTTTAAAACATAAATAAATAGTACTGCTATATAGTAGTATAGCAGTATATATTAACATTCTTAATAGCATCTAGGGGATATGTATGATACTCTGTCCTGTGTGGATATATATATATATATATATATATATATATATATATATATATATATATATATATATATATATATATATATATATATATATATATATATATATATATATATACATATATTTCTCACCCCTCACCTGGGTCGCCGTGGCAACGGAAGCTGCCCAGTGACGTCTGTCTTGGGTCGACGCTTCCTCAATCCCATTATTCTTCATATCTCGCTTCACCACGTCCATGTCCTGGCCGTGTCCCAGGAATAGTCTGATTTAGGGCTATATTGGTTGCATCATTGCTACCTCGCCGTCTTACATGGCCATACCAGTGCAGTCTTCGCTTCATCAGGTGTGATAGACATAGACACGTTAGTTTGGTGTTCTGTGAGACTAACACCCTGAATCCAACGCAGCCTACACATCTCTGTCTTGCTTAGTAGCTGTTCATCGTTCCTCTTAAGTGTCCAACACTCACCGGCATAACAAAGGGTGGGTTTGATGGCAGTCTTCTATAGCTGATGTTTGAGCTTCAGTGGTACCTTCTTGTCGCACACTACTCCTGTGAGTTCTCTCCACTTGTTCCACGCTAGGTGTACACGGTTTTTACAGTCTGTCTCAACACCGCCTTCCGCATCGAAGATCGAGTCCAGGTATTTGATTTTGGAGACAGTTTGTAGCTCCCGGTTGTCCATTTTTAGTCTGCACTCGGATGCCAAAGTTGCTAAGAATTCTGTTTTCTGCCGACCCACTCTCAGACCCCGGCTCTCCATCGCATTCCTCCACACCTCTACCTCTACAAACACCAGAAGACGTTCTTTCAGCTTCTCCGTGTACTTCTCTTTCGTCATCCGAAGAGTAAAGATGGGTTCTATTGCAGATTTTCCTGGTCGAAATGTTAATAATTTAACCACTTAACATTTACTATATATACTATATATAGTATACTGTAAAATACACTAACGATAGATTTAAACAATGCATTTAAATAAGACAGGTAAAATGTGTAACTTAGCAAGTTAGCAACAGGATTTTGAAAAAACACAAACATTTAGCAACAGTAACAGCTATATATATATATATATATATATATATATATATATATATATATATATATATATATACTATAGCTATTTTCTCCTGATGTTATGGTAGTTGGCGCTGTTGCAGTCCAATATACAATTACACATCTTTCTATTGATATTGCAAGGGCATTCATCAGCAACACTTGATGCCCCACAAAATATTGATTTACGTTTCACCCTTTGTTACCATAGATCTGCCAAGTGTCCTGAGTGGCAACCGACTCTTCGTCATTGACCCCCATGAGAAATACTTCAAAGTCAAAGGTACTTTGACCTCGGGTTTCACATGGAATTTGGCCAAACAAAAGACAGAGGTGCATCGCCTCACCAACCAATTTGACCCCTACCGAGGCCTCTTCAACTGCTCCCAGAGATCATTTGATGAAGGCAGCTTTGACGGAACCATGTTCCGCTTCCCCATACGAAATACACCATCTCTACTGTCCGACCAAATTTACACACATGAGAAGGTGATGGAATTATTTAGTTCCTTCGAGAGCAATGCTTACCTCATCTTGCTCTTCCTTAAGCATCTGGAGGAGATATTTCTATGCACGAGGGCTGTAAGGGAGGATACATCCAAACCTGTCTTTTCTGTGCGAATAGCTCAGTCGTGTCTTGAGTCTGTGAGACACCACCGCAGTACGTTCTGGACTGAAATCGAGAGAAACCCGAATCCAGAAACATCGCTCAAGACAACGTACCTCATGGAAGTGGAGACGGTTCAGTACAAGGAAGATGGCAGCCACCAGACAGACGTACGCCGACTGTTGGTCAGTGAGATGTACGGAGGTGGAGATGTGTCTGTGGAGCTGCAGACATTGCAACAAGACCCAAAGCTTGGCCTCATGCCCCAAGTTGGTGCAGCCATGGAGTTGAAACAGAGGCAAACTGAAGACAAGAAGCCCGAAACCAACACAGATGTAGAACTATGTGGACAGGTGTTTTGCATCCTTCCTTTGGCTGTTGAACAAAAGAGTTCCACAGGTCTTCCTGTGCACATCAATGGCTACTTCGCCGTCAGTCAGAATCGACGCCATTTGAGATGGCCATCGACAGGACAGAGTATCAGTTCAGACAAGGGTCTCCAGTGGAACCAATGCATGCTCTCTCAACTCGTTCCCGAGTGCTATGTCGAACTGGTGGTATCAGCCATTCGCTCTAGTCTAGCTCCTTCGATAACACTGTCTGTCAAAGATGTCTATGCAGCTGTGCCAGATCTGGAGGTAGTGGATGAGAAATGGTCGATTGTTCTGAAGCCCTTCTTTGTGCAACTCTTCGAGCAGAATGCCGTCTTCCACACAGGTCTTGATGGTGGAGAGTGGATACACATCAGTCAGGCAGTGTTTGACTGTCTCACAGAAGACACTGCCACTAGGAAGCAAGTGGTCGACGTTCTGTTGACAGCAAACATACCGGTTGTTACTGTGCCGATGTATTACCTGGAAGCACTGGGAAAGTTCACATCACACCAGCCACAGAAGATAATGCCGATGTTTGTGCGTGCCACAATACGTCACCATATCCAGGCATACGACAGTTTGGATGCGGCAAATAAATTGCTTTTGCTGCACTACTTGTTGACGGATCAAGACTTCCGCGACCTTGCCGATCTCAAGTTGTTGCCCCTTGCCAATGGCGAGTTCACGTACTTCAGTCAGAGTATGGAGACAGTGTTCCTGGCCAACGAAGAGTGTCCAAAGAATTTACTGCCAGGTCTGGAACATCTTCTACTTGCTGATGACTTGAGCGGGGAAGTTATGCGTACACTCTCCAAGGTTGTCAATGAAGGTATATAACACATTTTGCACGGAGGTGTCTTTAATATACATTTCATACCAAAATGCAGTATATATTCTTAATAACATCTAGAGCACATGCATAATAATTAGTATTTTATGTAAAAAAAAATTGGATTCTAATACGATTTGTTAAAAAGTAAAGACTAAAAAAGTAATATAATTGTCTGCTAAGGATCATTGAAAGAGCCCAGGCAAAAAAAACATAACTGATTTTGTAAGTGCGCATGTACGTAGGCGCGCGTGTGTACGCGCTGGTGACCCCCGCTCTATGGAGTCTTACATGTTTGTTTATCTATGATTACAGGCAGCCACCAACTGAGACACCTCAACCCTCATGTCATGGTTGACCTGATCAAGAAAGTCATTCCCAAGTCGTGGTACAAGACAGGAGCGCTTCCCGGGCCAGACGCCGGCCACCAGCACCCTTCCCGAGATTGGCTAGAACGTCTGTGGATCTATCTGTGTCGACAACATCCCACCGACCTGACACCCTTCCTTGACTTGCCCATCCTTCCACTGGGTGAGGACAAAGTAGTGCCCCTGACCTTGCCGTCAATGGTCATCATGCGCAGTGAGTTTGGTGTTGAATTGAGTCCTGGTCTGTGTCACTGTCTGGAGCTTGTTGGTGTCACTGTGGTAGATGGACTGGCTGACCACGTGCGTTATCATGCGGCTGTCGTTGGCAGCTTCGTGCGGCCGCCAATGCCCAAGAACGTTGTCGATGCAATATTGACAGCAAGCATTAAAAATGATGTCATCCCTGTCTTCCGTGACCACACCAAAGAGGCGGAGAAGTTGGAACTGCTTGAGCTGATCGGAAATATAGGTTCTGAGAGTAATGAAGAAAGGCATAAGGAGTTCCTACGTACGCTGCCCCTATTCAAGAGCACTCATTCGACTCCCGAACAGCCACAATTTGTGTCAGCAGCAGAAGTGAAGAAGGCACACGCCAGTCACAGTATTGTCACACTGATGGAATCATTCATTGACGTGTCCACCAGCGAGGCGATGTCGGCAGCGACTACACTGGGGGTGGAAATCCTGGACGATGTCAGCTTCATCAAATATCACGTCCTGTCTGAGATGAGGAACAGCGGCCTGAAGCCAGAGGACGTGCAAAAGTGCATGCACTACGTGTTTGACAACATTCAGATGCTGCAGCGCGTTGACCCACAAATTCTGCAGCACTTCATCGACATTTCATTTGTCACCACAAAGGGAGGACAATTAGTTTCATCAAATTCGGTTTATGATCCCACCGATGGAACACTACAGAAACTGTTTGTGGGCGAGAACAACCACTTCCCAAGTGGATTCTATGACTCGCCTGAGACTTTGGTTATTCTAAGGAAGATGGGGATGAAGACTTCACGGGATGTATCTGCCCACGACATTCTGTCCACTGCAACACACATTGAAACCATGAGTAACACACTGGCTAACGACAAAAGGCACAAAGCTGAAACATTACTGATGTTTCTCGCCAACTTCAGAAGTGACCTGCTCCAGAAAGCAGTGAATGGCCAGCTGCTTCTTGATTGGCTGAAAGATCTCGCCTGGGTGCCCGTGTGCATTGACATGCCAGAACAGTTTCCAGTCGGTTTGAAGATTAATGCTGGAGAGGTGTTCCGCACAGCGGCAGATGTCAAGTCATATGACTGGGCTTGCATCGTCGGCAGCGTTGTACCAATCGTGCGATGTAGAGCGAAGGAGAACATATCAACGTTGTTTGGCTGGGACAGACCGCCGTCTCTAGCTGATATCGTGAGACAGTTCACCCTGCTCGTGGCGTCCTACTCGTATGATGCAACTGCAGACTATACAGTCGTCGTGAGAAGCACTTACGATGCCTTGTCCGCGCATCCACTCAGTGCTGTACGGGACGCATTGGAAGCAGCAGAGCTGCGTGAGTGGGTTTGGCACGGGGAAGGCTTCACTACTGTAGAACGAGCCTTGCTGCAGCGGCCTCCACTGACACTGAAGCCCTATGTCTATGCGCTCACTCCGGGACTACAGCGGTTTCACACGCTTCTATCTGGTTGCGGCGTCAGGCGTCAATGCTCCAGCGATGTTCTTGTCGACGTACTCCATCACATGAAAGCTAAGTATGACAAGAGTGACCCAGAACAAGTAGCAGGTGCATCTGATAGAGGGAGTGGCGTCGCACAAGCAACAACTAAGACAACAGATCCAAAACGGAGAAACAACGATGTACCAAGCCACAGTTTTGAAGAAATTGAGTCCGACCTTCGACTGACAAATGACATCCTCAATCACATCAAGTCTCTTCCATTGCCAGCCTCTGTGCTTTCCCGAGTTCTTGTACCAGCAGACGTGGAGGGGACCGTGCGTCTGCTCCCAGCCTCTGACTGCGCATACTGTGACGTGGAATGGCTTCGCAAAGGATTAGACAGTATGGAGTTTGATGAAACTGACGGGATCGTCCTGACCCATCACCACCTGCCGACGAGTACGGCTGCTGCCCTCGGAGTGCCGACACTCATGAGTCGTATGCTTCACGCAGAGGAGCTGGCCATCACGAGCTTCGGTCAAGGAGAGCCACTGACGAATACACTGCGGCGTATGCTAGAGGACTACACCGACGGACTGGCCATCCCGAAGGAACTGGTGCAGAATGCCGACGACGCTGGCGCGACTGAGGTTCACTTCATGTACGATGAACGTACTCATGACGATGCAAGGAAGTACCTGTTTGACGAAGGAATGCGTGAATGTCAAGGCCCGGCTCTCTGGTGCTACAGCAACTCCACGTTCACAGACAGCGATCTTGACAACATCATACGACTTGGCGGGGCCGCGAAGCAGATGGATGCGACAAAGATCGGTCGATTTGGTCTTGGGTTCAACGTCGTGTACAACTTGACAGATGTGCCAAGCTTTGTGACTGGCAACGTCATTGTGTTCTTTGACCCGCACACGACACACCTCGGTCGTAGTATACATGACAAGTCAAAGCCGGGAATCAAGATCGACTTGCGCCGCAACAAAACATTGTTGCGGAAAATGTCACATCAGTTCCAACCGTACAAGGGCGTGTTTGGCTGCGACATGGATGCCGTCAGTAGACCGTCGTGGCCGGCAACACTGTTCCGCTTCCCACTTCGCACCAAGCTGCAGGCACAACGCAGTGACATCAGTGGTCTCCATTATGACACGGCGCACATGTCACAGTTGTTGACGCTGCTTGCTGACAATGCTCACAATCTGCTGTTGTTTACGCAGAATGTCAAGAAAGTGTCAATGTGGCACCTGTCATCAGATACGTCTCCCGACAATGCTGTCAAAATCTTCAGCGTCTCCAGGGAAATAGTGACGGAGATTCGCGACATGTACTTCCACAATACTGGTGATAGCAAAGGTAAATCGGAGATGACACGTAGTGGCACCTTTCTGAAGGCAGCCGTTCGCTACATGAATCAATGGATTGAGGGTAGTGCAACGCACTCTCCACAAACATCTACTATCGTTCGGATAGAATCTTATCTCAATGATAGAACTACGCTGCTACAGACCAGACCTACAGCCTCGGTCAAGTACTGGCTCAGTTGTCTCTGCATGGCAGAAGGAAGAGCGATAAAACTAGCCCAGGAGATGACAAAACAGGGCTACGTGCCTGCAGCGGCTGTGGCTGTACGTCTTCTGCCAGCAGACAATGGCTATGTCCCAGTTCCTCAAGGTGAAGATGACCGAGACGGTGGCCAGGTGTTTAACTTCCTACCGCTGCCAGTCCGCAGTGGGCTGCCTGTCCACATCAACGGAATGTTCGCCGTGCACTCGAATCGTCGGCGCCTGGTAGAGACGACTGCCGACGACACCGGAAGTAACCTGCGTGCGTGGAACGACGCCCTATTGGAGGGTGGGGTAGTCACGGCATATACACAAATGCTACACGACTTGCAGCCATTGGTGACAGCGGCAGCGGCACGGCACGATGTACCATTATACCTTATCTGGCCGACCGTCGCTGACACCGACTCCTACTTCCAACCGTTGGTGAGAATCTTCTATCGCTTCCTCACTGCACAAGCTGCTACAACTCCAATGATCTACATCGCTGACAATGCCTCCGTGGTGACACTTGACAGAGTCATGTTCCTGCTCCCAGACCTTGTCGCATCGCCTCAACTGCAGTTGCTTGTCACATCTGTATTCAGACAGTGCGTGCCAGACAGGACGCCTGTGAGCGTGAGTGGTGCGGTACTGAGCAGCTTCCGGGAGGCAGGTTGTGGCGGATTTATCGACACCAACACATATGACACGAAACGTTTCTTTAGCGACATCTTCTTCCCCAACATACAACGCTTCAGTGCCGCCGAACGCGATCCTCTCGTCCGGTTTGCCCTGCAGAGTAAGAAGGTCGACTCCCTACTCAAACAGTACCCATGTGTGCCGGTCACTCCAGACGGAGAGACCCTAAGGACTCCCCAGGACATGGTGCATCCAGGTGGAATTGTTGCAAAGTTGTACCTACCAACAGACGTCAGATTCCCACATGGGGATACCTTCACTGGTGAAACGTGCCTCCGTCACCTGCAAGAACTTGGGATGGCATTCAATGAAATCACGTGGGACAATCTGATCGAGAGACTGGAGTCGGTGGAGAGTGCCTACCAGGAAGACGTAGCCGAAGGTCACAATCGCATCAAATGCGCCCTTGAGTTCCTTGCACTGAAGCTTATGCAACATACTGGGACATTGGTGAGTGAGAAAGACGCGGAACTCCAACGAATGAGGAATGCTGCTCAAGAGAGGATCGTCCAAGTACCATTCGTGCCACTGCTCCCTAGACCGAGACACTCTCCACTGACGTGGAAGAACGATGAATATGGATCTACAGCGCTGCTGTCACCTAGTGTCCTCTATCCACGTGAACATCTCCGCCTGGTGTCAGCCGTGCATCCAATCGCCGACGACCAGAATATGAAGAAAGAAGTGCGGGAGTTCCTGGGTCTGGTCCGTAAGAAGCCGTCACCAGATGACGTAATGCGTCAGTTTGACCACATGCTGGGCATGCAGCTACTGACACTTGGGGACGCCGAGTATGACATCTTCCATTCGGCTTGCTCAAGCATCTACGCCTTCCTACAACATGAGTCCACAGTCAGGTCAAAATCTGAGAGCAGTGACGTGGCTTGCCTCGTGAAGTCATTCCTTAGCTGTCGGCCCTGTATCCTCATCCAGCGCCAGTTCCAACTGCCCCGGAAGGTGACATTTAATGGAGGACATGGTTGTCAGCCGTACCTTCATAACCTACCAACAGAAATGGCCAGGCGCTACAAACCGTTGATGAAGCTGCTGGGTGTGCGGGATGAATTCGAGACGACTGACTATGTGGAGGCGATACAGGAGTTGAAGAAACACGAGGGAGATACCGAACTGATCAAATCCAAACTGCAGCTCGCCATCACGTTGGCGACTCTTCTCTGCTCTTACATGGAACTAGATAAACTCAAACAACAGAACGATGTCCACGAGGAGTATGGGACACTTTATCTCCCCAACACTCGAGGTGTCCTGCACCCAGTCAGTGCGTTGTGTTACAACGACATCCCAATACGGACCAATACCGTCACCACGGCAATCCTGGAGACGGATGAGACCCACGCAGTTGGTGGATATACACACCCTAGCCTGTCGCGCAATGTTGCAATCGGCTTAGGAGTGCGCACAATGGACAGGGAAATGCTGAGCAGACACGCCCAGGGCATCCCGTTTGGTCAGAAACAAGATCTGACAACGAGTCTCCGCCGTATCCTGGACAATTACCCTTTGAACTACGAGATCTTGAAGGAACTCATCCAGAACGCAGATGACGCGGGTGCTACGGAGATCCACTTCGTCAGTGACTCGCGACACCATAAAGGCACAGCCGTGTTCGCTCCGTCCTGGAAGCAACTGCAGGGCCCAGCACTATGCGTCTACAACAACCGACCTTTCACCGAGGCCGACCTGGAGGGCATCCAGAAACTGGGACAAGGTAGTAAGCTACACGACTCGTCTAAAACTGGACAGTACGGCATTGGATTCAGCGCTATGTATCATCTGACCGACACACCTAGCGTACTCACTCGACCAGAAGGGAAGAGCCAGTCACTGTGTGTCTTTGATCCGAACTTGTCTTATGTGCCCGATGCCACCGTCGTGAACCCAGGGATGCGGTACGATGTTGACAGACTGCAGCAGAGATATCCAGACGTGTTCTCGTGTTATCTGCCAGAGTGTTTCGACGTCAACGAAGCAACACTGTTCCGGTTCCCGCTGCGGACGGCAGAGATGGCAAAGACGTCAAAGATCAGCAAGCGGTCGGTGACTCCGGGGAATCTCCAGAGACTACTTGGCGAGTTGAAAGAGGAAGCTTGTGAGACCCTGCTATTCACAACCCACATCTCAAAGATCAGCATCTCAGAGGTGGACCACGATACGGGCAAACTCACCAAAACATACATGGCACGTGCTAAACTCTCCAAAAAACACAAGAGCTTGAAATCTGAGCTGGCCGCTGCCTCGAGGACAGTGGCAGAACATGGTGATCGACTCCGTAGCATCCCTTACCGTGAAGTCATAAGCACGCTGGTGATAGTCGACACGAGGGGTGTACAGGAGAAATGGTGTGTTTCAGAGCAACTGGGAACAGAACCGGACGTCGATGTGCCCGAGTCCGTGTCTCGGGCATTTCATACTGGTGAACTGCGCTTACTGCCACGAGGTGGCATTGCCTGTCTTTTTGAATCTCACCACGATTACGTGATCACACAAGCTCGCAAGGAGAGAAATGTGTTTTGTTTTCTGCCTTTGCCGATCACGACGAGTCTACCCGTGCATATCAACGGACACTTCGCGCTGGGCTACGAGAACCGGCGCACTCTATGGGACAGAGCAGACAGAGATAGCTACAAGACGGAATGGAATGAGTTCTTGTGCCGGGAAGTGATTGCACCATGCTACGTGCGTCTGATGACAGCGGTCAGAACTGAGTTCCTTAAAGCTAGTGTAGACGAAGACAACTGTATGGAATTAACCCGTTCCCGGCGCGAGCTCGACTACGCCATCGCCGCTCACCAGTCTCAGTTACCGTCGTTCAATGACAAAGAGCCTAACTGGGATGTTCTAGTGAAGGCCATGTACGACTGCTGTGCCAGAACCAATGCGCCTGTCTTCCCCTCAGTGCGCTGGCAAGAAGACACCCCAGACACATGGTGCGTCACGTGGCTGCCTGCGACTGGGAAAGGTGAACAGAAAGCGTTCTTCACCGAAAAGAAGAAGAAAGAAACCCATGTCCCAGTTTCCTCTCCGCCTGACATGCTCATTCTGACGCATAGTCCTTATGCTGTGACATATCAGCCGACCAAGAAGACAGACACAGAAATCCTGCAAGATGTGCTGCTCACATGTGGCATGAAACTCGTCTTGGCGTCAACATTTCTCGTCAAGACTCTTGAACAAGCCAACTTGCCTGTCGAGGTTCTATCTCCCGAGAACGTAATGACATTCTTTGCATCTAATGCCAATGACAGTCCATCTAATGATCTTGGAGAACTGCCAATGTCGCTCAAACAATCCCTGTTTAAAACAGCAGACACGTTGCAGATCGTCCTGAAGTACTGTCAGCAGGACCCGGAGTTCGTGTCGCGACTCGACGGGGCGCCGCTCCTGCTCACGGCCGACAACGTGCTGCGGGTGTTTGACAGCGAAACGCCCGTGTTCCACAGCAGCTATGGGAACCTGGCTCCTCACTGCAAAGACCGGTTCCTGCATGACTGTATGCGACTGGGTGTCTTGGCTGATGTTTCCCCGCCTGGGGTGTCGCCCTTCACTATCCGCGATTTTGCAAATCTTTTGGACCAGGAGTTTCCATTGCTGCACAACACTCACAGTCATGTGATATGGTCTCGTCAAGACAAAACCCTACCACACGAGGACTGGATTAAATGCCTGTGGGACTTCATTGAGTCACAGATGAAGAAAGATGAAGGGCAAAGATCAAAGGATAGGTCGTTTGTGGAGGCTCGCCTGTCGTCTCTGAATGACTGGTGTCTCATCCCAGCCCATGACGACAGCGAACAATTCCTCGTGCCCATCAGCATGGCGTCAACTGTCATCTACCTAGGCTCTCGCAAAGACCAAAAGCTACATGAAGTGCTTCGAAAAATGCATCTGCCCGAAACGGACTTGTTAGTAGCAACAACGAGAATGCTAGTGGCAACAGTCGACAAGCCGCATCTGGTGTTTGGCGTGGTTTACACACATATGAGTGAACGTGGTGAAACTGCTTCATTGAGTTCGTGCGAAGGTCACATTCTACTCTCCTACTTCAGCAAAAAACTGCAGTGTCTACAGCAGTACGTCACAAATTACGTGAATCGTTTGAAGGAACTGCCCTTGTATACCACCGTTTGCGGTGATGTCGTCCACCTAACAGGCAGTAATGTGTACGTGTTGCCAGATGGAATCCCCACCAGTGGCATGGATTCCTGGAGGAGTAAGTCGGGGATCGTGTTCCTCTCTCAGGACGACGAACTCACGGCGCTCTACACCGCCATCGGCTGCGCTGTCCTTACTGTCGGTGACGTCTACTGCAAGTTCATCTTCCAACAGCTGGAGTATTTGTCAACTGACGAACTCATCACACATCTGCATTATGTCTACAGCACATGCATGAAGAGTCAATTCATTCATCGACCAGGTGGTGGCATTTCCGACAGAGAACGAACAAAGGTAGTGTCGATGCTTCAGACACTGCCTATCCTCAAGCATGACGAAGACGGCGACCTGCAGCCAGTAAACGAGTTTTTCGACTCGGATAACGATGTGTTCCGGACCATGCTTCCAGACGACAAGTTTACCCCGCATCCCCAACAGAGTCCGTTTTCCCGGCAGGCATGGAACGACTTTTTGTGTCAACTTGGTTTGCAGCGCGAAGTCACCCCACACATGTACAGTCAGTTTGCAAAGCAAGTAGCACTAGAAGGCGCAACCAACAGCAATTCTGAAGAAACGAAGCACAAGTCACGCGTCTTAGTGAAGCACCTGTTCGCTATGGAAAACACACGCACCCAAAATATGATTATGCAGATCATAGCGGACGTGGCGTTTGTACCGGAGGCGCGAGTTGACCAGTCGCTGCAACAGCTGCACCCACAACGTGCCGCCGACGGCCGCTACATCGCCTTCCGCGACAGCGTTTCCATGAAGAATGTGGCCTTAACCTGGACAGAAGCGACTCTACTGCCGGATTGGGCCGATCCAGATAATCCTACTTTCCCCGATCCACAATATGCTGCTCACATAAAGAAACGTCTCGGCATCGCTGACAACCCGCCCAACCAAATGGTTGCGATGCACCTACGGACGTTGTGCGAGAATGAGACCCGGGGCACCAACGTCGTCAAACAGAACGTGTTTAAGGTTATCTACAGCCACCTGCAGAGTCACGGTCTGAAAGACTCTGACGTCCACGATGTCCTCTCCAACACCCCGTGTGTGTTGGTGGATGACGGCAACGTCGTGTTTGTCAACCAGACGGTTATCAACATGTACGACACTGACGAGATTCGCCCGTACATGTACAAACTGCCGTTGTATCTGGGTGAGTTCGGTCCACTGTTCCAAGCCTTGGGAGCCACAGAGCGGGTGACGGCCGATCAGTACTGCAATGTTTTGACTCGCCTGCACACGCAGACTCGCAATGATGAGCTCAATCCAAACAAAATACTATGTGCACTGAAAGCTATGGCGGGTCTGTTTCAAGTTCTCAAAACAAAACCACAATCACCAGACGTACCGATTTTGTTCTTGCTCAGCGAGGCGAGAACACTCGTCCAGTCAACACGTCTCGTCTTCAACGACGCGCCGGCTTACTACGAGCGGGCTGGAGCACTGCCCGGTCTACAGTTCTTGGCCAGAGTGCAAGAGTGTGGAGACTCCCGTCCGGAAGAGAGTCTGCGCAAGTTGTCATCCGCCTTGCAGCCAAAGATGCTGAGTTCTGTCGTGAGTGAAAGACTGATGAGTCAGTGTGAGTTGTCTGAGAGCACCGACAGTCTGGCGGCAAGACTCAGCGCCCGCCTGCGATCTGCTGTCTTCCTCGACGCTATCGACCGACTGGCGCTTCACGAGGCTCACTGTCGAGGCATCGAGCCAGATACGGCACGAATTGCCGACGCCACAAACCGCCTGTCGCGAATCAACGTTCATGGCGTCGTCGGCAATATCGTAACAGAACTCGTGTACGGAGATAAACCAGTTGTCGGCAGTGAGCTAAAGAAGACATGTTTCGTGGAGAAACCCCATCAGCCGGGACGCGTCAAAAAGTGGCACGTTTACGTTAGCAGTGACGCCGACCTCAGCCTCGATCTGCTTGTGCCCTTTGCTGGCGTCATCAACGAAATAATGTCGGGTCTACTGAGAGACGCCATCCTTTATCTACAGCCCATCATCTCCTGTCAGAGCGAAGACGATATCAACACAACGTTGAACAACCTTAACGTGCATGAGCATCACGCGACGGCGGAAAGGGAACGGACACGCCTGGTCCCTCGACCAGGAGACCAAATTCCCGAGACGCACATTCCATGGCTGAAGACAAGAGGACGGGCTTTCGATGTGGGAGAGTTCGTGGGGTACAAGGAAGATGACAGTCATCCCGTCTTGTATGGCATCATCAAAGATCACCAGCTGTCAACACCAGAAAGTGGCACGTATTTCGTCACCATTGGGGAAAGCTTGGACGTAATCGCGGATGATGCCCAACTGTACAAGTTTGTTTGAAACTGTGATGAATCTGTGGTGAACTAGTGGACCAACTTCAACCAATCAAATGCTTTGCCAAAGTTTGCTTGTTTTTGCATGTGTAGCTTGCTTCGATGTTTCAACCTGTAAATGTACGAAATGCCTATTATTGACTAACACTAACACACGACTGTGGATAAATGTGCAAATGTAATTTAGAGTCAAATCAAATCAAAAAATTAAATCAAATGAAAAAATATTTATTTCCAACATCATATGACAGCAGCAGTACAGTAGTATAGCATCATAATATATATTAAATTTAGGTAAAAATGGTCACACACATATACATTTATATGCAGCATTAATGATGAGTTGGAAACAGGGAGAGTTGAAGTAAATTTATTTTTACCCCCCCCCCCCAGTACTACTGTAACATACACACAATTGCATGACTATATTATTGCCGTATATCTTAATAATATATTATTTGTACTTTTTTAAAGTAGACTTATTTTTGACACTTTCTTAGGCATGCAGATGAACTATTCCACAGTTTGACTCCAACTTTAGTCAAACACGTAGCCTACAGTGTTGTACGAACATTCATTTGTTTAAATTTATCTCTCTGTCTTGTAGCATGACAACATTCGTCTCTCGAATGAAAAAGTTTCAGAATGTTTTTCGGAGGTAAATTGTAAATTGTTTTTCACCTCGTACATTAAGATAGTCGTCACAGTAATAAAACAAACTTCATAACATTGAGGTTAACAAACATGTGCTTCATATATAATTCGCATAACTCTTTCTTGTAAACAAAATATGGACTGTAGATTATAGATAGATTATAGCGATACGTGTTGCCCCAAACCTCAGAACAGTAGTCAACATAAGGCATAAAAAGCGAAAAGTATAACAAGGACCGTGAGTTGACATCTAATAAACTTGTAAACTATCGATGCTGTTTTTGCTAACTTGCATTTAACCGATTAAATTTGTGTTTTTCAGGATAGCTGATCATCGATGATTACACCCAGGATTGTTGTTTGATATAGTCTTTCTGTGTTCTCTTGATTAATGGTTATCCTTATACCAGGTACATTTATCTTTTTCCAAATATCATGAAACTGGTTTAGTTGACATTAAGGGACAGTTTGCTCAATGCGAACCAATATTATTTTGTAACTTCATCAGCTCCTGATTGACTTGAGTTAATGGTCATCAGCACAATAGAATATATTGGTGTCGTCAGCAAATAAAATTATGCTAAATCAGAATAAGTCATTGATGTAAATAAAATATAGTTTTGGCCCGAGTATTAATCCTCGCTGTACTCCACACAGCATGTTTCGAAGATTAGACTTGACATTATCAATACAAACAAAGTGAGACCTTTTTTCAAGGTAACTCCTTAACCTGTTATACACAACACCACGTATATCACACATTAACTTTTTTTTCAACAGTAGATTATGGTTTACAGTATCAAATGATTTTTCAAGTCTATAGACACGCCTACCGATGATTGTTTTTGTCAACTGCATTTGCTATTTCCTCAGTTAACTCCAACAAAGCCATGGAAATTGATACGTTTTTTCTAAAACCATACTGACTTTCATTCAATATTTCATTAAGTTCAATAAAATTGTCTAACCTGAGGTCAAAGATTTTTTCTAGATTTTTTTTAATTGTGGTAAAAGTGACACAAGCCTGCAGTGGGAAAACATGTTTTTAACTCCAGATTTGAATAATGGAATGATCTTTACCGCTTTCATTTTGACCGGAAATACACCGGATCCAAAATACAAACCATGCCTCAGTGCCCGACCTGTGTCCGTAACAGTTACATGTTTGAAGTGTTGTATTGCTGTGCGAAATTAGATGTGATCTGGCTAAAGCTTGTATAACAATGTATATCCTGTGTCATACTGATTCTTTTGACGGCATGATATATGCAAGTTTTACACAAGTGCGTGTGTACAATATGTAAAACATGACATGTTCCATGTATTGAAAGTTACAATGTTTGCCCGTTTAGTAGTGTGTTTCTGCTTCTGCTCGTGTTTTGTTTTAGCTGGGCTCTTAAATGAACATTCTAGCCAGGCGTTTGCGCGGGTTCGAAGATACTATATGTGGTTGCACTGAGCTTCAAAGTTTTCAGTGCTGGAGGCTTGAACTGCTGGCTACGGCAAATTAGTCCATTCTTTAATTGTACGTGGAAAAAAGGTTCTGGTATTTATTAATGGTAGTTGATGATAATTACTTACTGCTGTTAGAACGACGGAAACCTTGTCGGGTCATTGGAATCAAGTACCGGTTACTATATGTATCCAACAGGTTATTGTTATTTATAAAGTGGTCGATTTATTTCCTGCACCAACATTTACACACTTTACTTTCTAGTCCACAATTCGCAAGTTTCGATAGTATATCATAAAGTTTACTTAATCAGAAGTGTATGCCCTAGTTGACCAAACCTAAATTAAAACTACCACGTAAACATCTTTTTGATATTGGTAAAATAAACGTTCGCTCAACTGAAATGTCCCAAGTCAGTCCACACGACGGAGGGCAGGTTAGTCATCTGGTGGTTTATGCTAAGCTTTACCAGGGTGACGTGTTATGTTTGCTTTATATACTGCTTGTGTTATTTACACTTTTCTAATGTGCCTTTGCTGATTAAATAAAATAAATAACCATTGTGTCTGCTGTCGGCATTCGTGTACGTTTAGGGAGTGTCTGTATCAAATGCCAAAAAAACAGGCATTTCTTTTGTGATACCAAGATGCAGCATACGGGATAAGACAGCATGCCGTATATATGTTCTTTAGGGTGGACAGCAAACGAGTTGCTCCATGAAACATGCAGTCACACCTTTCCCTTGATGAAATCTCTTCCGCTGTAGCATCTAGGCCTTACACTATCGTTAAGTCGGGGTCACGCACGCACCTCTCAGACTCTCGAGTCTCAAAAACCTGTAATCACCTGTAATATATGAAACACGTATAACCTGTAATATATAAAATACATATCATCTGTAATAGATTGAACACCTATACTGGTAATATACATAACACATATCACCTGTAATATATAGAACACTTATCACCTGAAACAAATATAACTCCTATCATCTGTAAAAATGGAACATATATCACCTGTAAGAGAGATAACACCTATCACCTGTCACAAAATTGCACAGAAACATGGCACACAAATTAGCTGTAACAGAAACGACACCAAAACACCGACTTATCGCAGCAAACCAGTCGCAATTACCTTCGTTCGATGACAATCAGCCTGACTGGGATGTTCTAGTGAAGGTCGTGTACGACTGCTCTGCCAGAACTAAGGCGCCTGTCTCCCCCTCAGTGCGCCGGTTAGAAGACAACGTAGACACGTGGTGCGTCACGTGGCTGCCTGCGACTGGGAAAGGTGAACAGAAAGCGTTCTTCCCCGAAAGGAAGAAGAAAGAAACCCATGTCCCAGTTTCTTCTCCGCCTGAGATGTTCATTCTGACACATGGTCCTTACGATACGACATATCTGCCGACCAAACAGACATACAAAGACATCTTGCAAGATGTGCTATTCACCTGTGGTATGAAACTCATCTTAGCGTCAACATTTCTCATTAATGCATGTCGAGGTTCTGTCTCCCGAGAACGTAAAGGCATTCTTTACATCCAATGCCAATGACAGTCCATCTAGTGATCTTGCAGAACTGCCAATGCCGCTGCCGTGTTTAAAACTGCAGATATATACATATATATATATATATATATATATATATATATATATATATATATATATATATATATATATATTATACATATATATTATATATATTATATATATATATATATATATTATATACATATATATTATATACATACATATATATATATATATATATATATATATATACATATATATAATTATATATATATATATATATATATATAGTATATTGTCGGCCGTGAGCATATATATATATATATATATATATATATATACACACAATCAGAAGTTTATTTAATCATTCTCAAGTGGACCAAACCCAAATTAAAACTACGACGTAAACATCTTTTATCTTTTTCGCATTGGTAGAATAAACGTTCGCTCAACTGAGATGTCCCAAGTCAGTCCACACGACGGAAGGCATGTTAGACATCTACCAGGGTGTCGTGTTATGTCTGTTTTAGATACTGCTTGTGTTACTTAACCTTTAGAATGCGCCTTTGCTGAATAAATTACACACAAAATAACCACTGTGTCTGCTGTCATCGTTCGAGTACCTTTAGAGAGTGTGTTTGTCAAATACAAAAACATGCATATCTTTTGTAATACCAAGAGACAGCATATGGGTTAAAACAGCCGTCAATCTGTCCTTTAGGGTGGACAACATACGTGCTGCTCCACGAAACATGCAATCACACCTTTCCTTGCAGAAAGTCTTCATCTCCTCCGCTGTAGCATCCACACTATCGTTACCACGCACACACCTCTTCTCCGAGTCTCCCGTGCGAAAAACCTCTAATCACATGTAATACATGAAACACCTATAACCTGAAATAGATAGAACACATATCACCTGTAGTAGATTGAACAGTTATACGTATAATAGATAGAACATAGATTGTCTTCCTAGGTAAGGGGGACTTACCTTGGATGGTTTGTTAAGAGAGTTTGGGGCTATCCGTGGAGAAGCACAAAATGTCGGTCTAATTGACATAGGAACGAATGACCTATGCAATGGTTGTGTAGCTGAAGAATTGGCAGAAGATATTGTGGCATTTGCTCGCAAATTAACCACAATACCATCTGTCTTACATGTAATAATTTGCCATATTCTAACACGGATAGCAAAATCCAGTGGCCGTTTTTAGTTCCAGGCAATTTTGAACCAGCTCGGCACGCTGTCAGTGACACAGTTGTTCGGCTAACAAGCGATTTTGATAATATACATTTCTGGCCACACCGTAAATTGTTTGACGCGGAAAACTTTACCAGAGATGGTGTACACATGAGTGTCATTGGCATGAAGAAGTATGTGATTAGCATAAGGAAAGCAGCTATTCAAGTTTTCATGCAACATCAGAAGAAGGTTTAGCTGCTTTCCTCATGCTACAGCTGCGGCATGTGCGCTGTCTTTCGCAAACTTTTTCTTATTTTATAATGATATATATATTCGCAAATTTGTTTTTTCTAAAATCATCATATCTCTCTTCCCAAACCAGTTTGATAAAAAAACAGCCACCATTTATTATAGTTACTTTTTAAAATACAGCTATGTGACACAGTATTTGGCAAATTACATCTTCAGTTTACAGCAATTTTGCCTAGATCATTTCTTCATATTATATTGATGATGAACACATTTGATGCCACTGCATACATAACTTAAATTCTATGTAATACATCGTCCATGGTAAGTCTTTATCTTCCTTGGCAGATGACATTTTCAATCATATATAACAGCTCGAAATTGCTATTCTTTTTTAAAAATACTGAATCATCTAGAAAATGCCATTTTCTTTTAACTGTTAACTATTCACAATTCTGATTCATTTACTACAAATTACTATTCTTGTAAAAAAGTTATTTTGAAAATACTGATTCATCTACGCATGAGACTGCGCCGAATTAAAAAAACAAATGTGGGCCTACACCAATGCTGGAATCAACATTGGCATGGGTCGACTCTTCTTCTACAGTTGGCAGCTCCGATCTCTATGCAAGTGGCTGGCGTCATAGTAACTACACAGTTTGATCCACTGGAAATTACATACAAATCCTCCTGCTGCCGTTTCAAAACTTGGGCAATTTCGTTCACTCCACATTGCCACAGTTCACTTAACTGTATAAATGAGTACCTGGCTACACACTGGTGGATGTGAACGAGTAGTATTTACACAGTAATTGCTGCGTGACTGAGTTCTTCCTAAAGAAGTGGAGTTGGTGTATAAATAACCAGGTCTACCAGGGGGTGAAGTGTAAAACTCTCTGAGTGGTCCTACGGACTGGATACCGCGCTATGTAAGAAACTTTTACAATGAGACAGTGCTTGCTTACTTTATGAACATCGCTACATGGCCTTGAAATTACAAACATTGCTGCATTGCTGTGGAATTACAAACATTGCTGCACTGCTGTGGAATTACAAACATTGCTATGTCACTGTACCTGCTGGACCTTACAAACATTGCTGCACTGCTGTGAAAATACAAACATTGCTGTGTTGCTGTACCTGCTGGACCTTACAAACATTGCTGCACTGCTGTGAAAATACAAACATTGCTGTGTTGCTGTACCTGCTGGACCTTACAAACATTACTGCACTGCTGTGGAATTACAAACATTGCTATGTCACTGTACCTGCAAGACTTTAAAATAATTGCTGCACTGCTGTGAAAATACAAACATTGCTGTGTTGCTGTACCTGCTGGACCTTACAAACATTGCTGCACTGCTGTGGAATTACAAACATTGCTGTGTTGCTGTACCTGCTGGACCTTACAAACATTGCTGCACTGCTGTGGAATTACAAACATTGCTGTGTTGCTCTACCTGCTGGACCTTACAAACATTGCTGCACTGCTGTGGAATTACAAACATTGCTGTGTTGCTGTACCTGCTGGACCTTACAAACATTGCTGCACTGCTGTGGAATTACAAACATTGTGTACCTGCAATAATTGCTATTCTATATATCTGCAGGACCTTATGAACATTGTTACACTGTGCTTGCATGGATTTATGAACATTTATACAATATACCTGCATGAACACCAGTATGGACTTCTGAACATTATCTTCCATGAAATTATGACTGTTGCTGCACGGCTGGAATGTTATACTAAATTGTCTTAATAATTGTGTAGTGACATTATGTTTCATCCATTAATTCCCCATCTACTTTTCGGTTATGACATACTAGTTACATAACTTTCCATAGCACAGATTCACACCATATTCAAGCCAATGTATTGACAATTTTCACCCTAAAATTTTTTAATGATCCAGTGTATAACAAATTACAGCTAAATGATCTCATTAATCACGGTATATAGGTGAAATGTTAAATGTATATCAACTAATTAAGTTATGTCATAATAAGTAAACACTAGGCCGCATAGTATTCAAGTTAACAATTTGACCATTTTTATCCACCAAAGGTTAAATAGGCCTATTACCCAATTAATTACAGCTAAACTATGCAATTAATCCACATACTACTGTCTCTATCTTTCTGTCTTTCATGAGTAGCATATTAGGTTTTTGGACATGGTTTCTCTTGGTAAAAGCCGAGCACTGACGTCAACATGGAAACCTGATGCACAGTTTCTTCTAACACTTAATTACATGCTAATGTCACATCACAAATGTTGGATCAGAAATTTGAAGACTCCGATTTTAGACCAATATTTAATAAATAGTCATGAGGATAGATGACAGTCAGTGTATGTTTTTAATTTGTTGTATATAAGCAGCTTTAGAAATCATGAATGGCAGAAATGATATCAACATAATGCTGTAATATAGACATCTGCTTAATGCATTATGTAGATGTACTACCCAGGATCCCAAAATTACATCACTGGTTGATGTACCCCATGGGCAGGCAAAAACACCAAAATTAAAAATTCTCAATGTAATATACCCCAGACCTGCCCATGGGTAAATAACTTTTATTAGATGTGACATCAGCATTCAACCCAGGAAGAACCATACATGGGACATTCCAATGCCCCATGCATGTAAGAAAACTGGGTGGTATAAATGTGAACAAACAAGAACAAGAATAGCGAAACACTTGTCTTAACCAACACTTATCTCAACTAACACTTATCTTAAAATCGTAAATAAAACTTATTTAAATAATAGTAAATGTATATTACTGTCTTGTCAAGTCGATACATCACTGAGTACTGGTCAGACACTTGCGTCACTAGCAAGGAGCCTGTAACCACACCGTCACTCCCCAGCGTCACAAGTGTGCAGACCAACTAATTCTCCTAAGTAATGACATTAGTGTACTGAAGGTAGAACCCTCACAGCTTATCCTATTCTGCACCATCTTTACTACAAAGCCAGCAATATATGAAATGGTGGCTTGTTTGTACTCAGAGAGCTCAGTCACATTGGGAATATCTGCATAATCATGATCCTCTGCTGAAGGCATTCTCATTTCAAGATCATATCTACGTGCAAATGCAACATCGGACGTACCTGTCTGCATTGTGTTTATACTGCAGTGGTCCTCAACTGCATGTAATCATTAATGTGATTGTTTCATCCTGCACGATGCAGTTCCCATGACCACCTTTAATCTGATGCCTCATCAGAAGTTGTTTGTAGGTAGTAATGAACTGACGGGAAGTGTGGTTATTGTTATATCCACCTGATGATCTCACAGCTGCACGATGCAGTTCCCATGACCACCTTTAATATGATGCCTCATCAGAAGTTGTTTGTAGGTAGTAATGAACTGACGGGAAGTGTGGTTATTGTTATATCCACCTGATGATCTCACAGCTGCACGATGCAGTTCCCATGACCACCTTTAATATGATGCCTCATCAGAAGTTGTTTGTAGGTAGTAATGAACTGACGGGAAGTGTGGTTATTGTTATATCCACCTGATGATCTCACAGCTGCAAAAAAGCTCCAGGTTACGTAAGGCGTGTGGCCAAGCACATCTAAATGTTAATACTTAAATTATATAATTAATTCAGCACCATGCTGTCCAGCATTCAGAATTATTAATTCGTTAGCATAACAAACAATTTATAAAATAAATAAGTGTGTGAATAAGCAAATCAACACACAATATTCTTGCAATACAATTAGTCAAATTAATATTAATATGCATAGTCAGACTGATAAATGGCATCACAAACAGTAGTAGTAGCATAGCCTAGGCTAGGCCCATTTGCTACAAGGGCAGGCCGTAAGTCGTAACGGTAGCCTAGCCACAAAATTTAAACAGTGCCCATCACAAAATGCAACATTAAATACAATGTACGAAACGTACAATTCAGAAAATACTTATGAATGGAATGAGATCCCATAGTCCTTGCGTAGTTTTGCAGATTATCGATTTGAGCATCCGATGCACATCAGCAAGTCATTTTCTCTGGTTATTCGGCCCAAACGCACACAAATCTATGGCTATGCAGCGTTTAGCTGATCTATCCAATATGGCGGTTTTGAACTTCCGCAGGCTTCACCTGGCGCCATACAAATGAATACGGCGTGCGCCATCCAGTTATATATAGATCAGTGGTTTTAATGAATAAGCTACGGTAACGGCATTTTAGCGTTTCAACGCCCGTTCAACACACAGTATTGTACGAATTAGTCACATGGTCTGCATATTCTTGGTAGCTAATTTTTACCGCTGCCACCATTTATACACATACTCATATTGTAAATTCATTGCCTTCGTTACGCGGCTAATATAGATGTAATAATGTGATAATAATTTTACTATTAAGAAAATCAAGGATGTTTATGTAGACATGTAGCCTAGCTATGAGGGCAGCAGTTCAATTTTGAGTAATGGGTATTTAGTCCGAACCAAACTACAGGCGTGGGTCGAAAGTTGACGTGCCTAGTAGTTTATTAATGAGTTGTCAACCGGTTCCTCAATATTTCAATCTCTCCTGACCCGTAAGCGGGTCGGGAAAAGTTTGGCAAGATGTAGGACAGCCACCCACACCGTACACATATAATAATTATGCGAAAATGCAAATGGATTTTCTTCAAGGAGGTTGTGTGGCGTCGGCCTGTTCACGCATGCGTGAGACGGTTTTGGATGATTTTGGTAGAATCAGAAGATGTTCGCGCATGCGTACTGTGGTATTGGAAACTTCTGGGAAAGCTATGGGCTTGCTTTAAAAGGTGACAGATTTGCGCATATCAGGGAGCGCGGCAGACTATTTCACCGAAACACGACGTGTACGCTCCACGAGGGAAGCTACGAAAATGCTCCCAACATTCAGACCTTGTATGTATACGGTGTACTGGTGTGGCGGGGTGGCGATTTTGTGTGATTGTGAAATGTACGTGAAGTGACTTGCTGTCGAATAAAACTCTAATCGAGACGATACCTGAACAACTGGTGTTTCAACTGATTTCATTCTAGACGTGAATGAATCTGGCGAGCTAATAGTGAACTTTGTGAGAATCGACTCTCGCGCACGCGCCAAAATTCCAAGACTATACGTGATCACCAGTCAACCAGAACTGCGAACTCCGACCACTCTGAGAGACGCCAGACGCCGCCAGGCGCCGAAGCACGAGAACGCGCGAAGCAGTCTGCAGCGAGATGACCGACCACGCTCGCGACAGGTGGAATGTATCAACTGCGAACCAATTGGCCGTTACGCACGCCAGTATAGACAGCCGCCCTCCAAGCAGAGACAGCGACCGGGAAACGATGTAGTCCAGTCAATCTGCGCCCAAAAGAGGGTCAACCTCAAACAAATTGCAATAGTAATTACGATAGCATGTTTAGTTAGTACTGCATGTCTACATTTCAAGAAAAAAAGGTCCACCGAAATCCAAATGGCGGAACATTGTAATTTTTTACGATAATGACAAGTGATCAAAAGTCTCTACCGGTCACTTTTTGGCATAGTGAAATGTAGGGGCACGCGTTAATTAGGCTATGTTATGTATTTTCTTTGCGCATTACATATACTTGATGCATACCGTTGGAAAGGTGATGGATTAATCTATCCAACGATATATCAGACATTCAGCCATAGAACTCTCCTAGAGAATGTGAGACATTTGTCGTTGTTTCGTGATGATTGGATCACCCCTGGACGTGGCAGTGAGTCAAACACGACCCGCATACATAAAACAAGGAAAACTAAAATATTTATTAATATGCTCCGACAATATTAATCAAATGTAATAATGAGTAATGTCAGTAGTAGTATTTTTCCAAGATGACAACATTCCATACTTTTACCTGAATATTATATTTTGAGTCTTTTTTCTTGAATTTTGGATCCTCAAAGTAAAGTGCAACGAAATAGACTGGGCATCTGAACATTTTAGGGAAGGGGTCTTTACTGGAGAGAAAACAAATTAGTACACAATTGATAGTTATCAATTTTGTTTCATATTTTATGAATATATTGGTATCGACGATAGGCGTGTGGTTACAGCTCTTACATTTTTGTGATTTGATTTGATATACAGTCTGTCTTTTTACTATCTATCACTTTGTCCTTTGGATGTACTAGTAATCTCCTGATGTCTTGATGAGGTCTAACATATGTAGCGATCTCATGATATTTTAAAATCCGCTGTATAGGTTCTGTTACTTCTTTGACATACGGGAGTGTGACCACACTTTTGGATTTCTCTGTGTTCTTTTCCTTCATTTCTTTGGTTTTTCCCTTTTGAAATTGCTGTTCGTTCATCTTCTTTATGGCCCAACTTGGGTACCCACATCGTTCTAGTGTCTTGGTGATGTGCTCCACCTCTTTGTCTCTGTCATCTGGCTCTGATATAATGTTGTTGCATCTATCCAATAACATGTTGATGACCCTCAGTTTCTGATGTAACGGATGGTGAGACGTGAAGTTTAGATATTGGTCGGTGTGCGTCTTCTTCAGATATACTAGGAGTTTCACTGTTCCATCTTCCTTTCGTGTCATAAGTGTGTCCAGGAAGGGCAGGGAGTTGTCGCTCTCTTCTTCATATGTGAACTTAAGCTGGCTTTGGTGTCTATGCTGTTGAAATGCTCTGTCAGTTCTTGCTCACATCCCTTCCTCACTACTTTCGTCACATCATCCAAGCATCCCTTCCATAGTTTTGGTTTGCATGTTATTGGTGCTGTGGGAATAGCTTGTTGTTCCAGCCATTCCACGAGGAGATTTGCAATTATAGGTGACATCAGACTTCCTATTGCGGTGCCAAATTTCTGCTGATAAATAGTGGCCCCGAAGCTAAAATATGTAGTTGTGACGATGAACTTCGCTTCTTGGTGACATCCAATGTCTCGTTGATCGAGGTGCTGGTGAAGACACAACGTCATGTGGTAGGAACATATCATCATGTTCTATCATGATAGAAGCAATTTCATTGGCTAAGTGTTTCGAGTTCTTTATGTGGGGTGCTAGCAGGTTTGCCATATATATATATATATATGAATTACTATTTTCTTCAACTACAACTATTTTTATTACTTACTCAACGTTTCGCCTGGCATCGGCAGCCTTCATCAGGAATTCTGGGACGGCTAGTTCTTCCTCTGCTCGCCAGCTAAATTCCAGTCATGAATCGAGACGAGGGGGAATACAGACTGACGGCATGCTTGCCAAGACGCGCGCGCCGACACACACACACACACACACACACACACACACACACACACACACACACACAAACACACACACACACACCATCCATCTGTCTTCTGGTGTAACTTGACATATCCTTCGCACCCAGTTATTGTCCTTTGCTAACTGCTGCTTCTCCTCTGTCTATGGGTCATTCTACCAACACGAAATAATCTGTGTTTCGTAAAGTTTGATAAAAATATTTTCCCCATAGGCGTCTGTGAAGCTGTTAAGTATTACTTCATTTCTAGAACAAACTGTGTCCCCTCTTATATAAATAATGGTGCGCAACAAATGAGTCAAAACCTCTGATTAAAAAAACTAAGCTTTCCCGAATTTGATACCGGTGTATACGCAAGTCCTAAACCACGCATTGGTATACATATCGGTTTTCTGCATTAAAAATAATATAAATGCGAACTTCGGAATAGCTGATTTATGAGTAACAATAGTGATTCCTCCAATCGGTGTTCATTATTATTCAAATGCAAGCACACAATCGTAATTAAAATATTCATATCATGATGTGCCGCATTCTTGTGTCAACCCTGTGACGTCACGGATGTTGGCCTCTCTGGTGAGTTATTTGGTTATTTGATTGCTATTTTAGTCGCCAGATGACAGCAATGCACACGTAGATCACATGGAAGATTGAATATATTTGGTCTCAACATTGTTACCGGTAGATGCTGGATATGTCACCGCCGAGTGGTTATTTACTTGTATGAAAAGGTCCTGCCATTGTGCAAGCGGACCCCCTGTCAAAGAGAAAGGGGCTTGGGCACAAAGAAAGGAGTTGGGAAACTCAAGCCTATCAGTGTCTTGTCGCAGAGAGAGCAGGGACGTCGCCGCACAAAGGAGGTCACGCTTGAAGAGGGAGGGAACACAATCAGGATATGTTAACCCCTGCTGCGAGCCGGGTGTCGGATGTCTCTGCTGATTGGGTACCAACATCATTATCAGACACCAGTGTGCAGTGTTCAGAATGTTGATGGAAAACATCACTATGTCTGAATGCATCATACATATCGAGCTAACCCTACGCAGGGCTGGCAAAAATTCTAATCGAGATTAATGCTGCTGCGACTATTGGCTGAGTTTCAATTAGGATTACTGGTGCTTGGAATCTAGGCCAAGTTATAATTGTTATTATCGATATATTGATATATTGGCTACATTTCATTTGAGATTATTGGTGTTGTGCAAAGGTAGCCAAATTTTATTTGTGATTACTGGTGCTGTGAAATGTTGGCAACATTTTATTTGTGTGAACTGGTGCTGTGGAATATCGGCCGAATTTTATTTGCGATTACCAGAGCGTTGAATTGTTTGTAAATTTTTATTTAAATATTTAAATTATGTTATTTTTAACCACTTTGTTACTTAGTTTTTTTTAATAAGTAGTTTTACTTGGTTTTTGATTGCCTTGGTTCAAAATAATTGCCAGCTATACCTTTTCAATGTGAACTTTGTTACCAGTGTCAACACTGTCACCACGCTTGTCAACTCTGTTACCCACACCGAACTTATTCATATATTGATGGGGATAGGTTTGTAGGTTCATCACATAAACACAATAAAACCCATTAATATGATGCATGCTTTTGATAAGAACCTTACGACGTGTTCTGCCTTAATGTGAGTTAATGTGTACTCGGTGTTTGTTAATTTTGGCTGAAAGGTATCTTGGGGATCAATGTTAAGACTTAATCTAAGATAACTTTATTTTCTATATGAAAATCAGTACAGGGACACACTATACTCACGTTCTCGTCTTATTTGTTCTATTTTGTCAGTGGGCAATATATAAAATGTGGCAGCTTTTGTCAGTAATAGAGTTAAACTGGAGAGGTCCCCCGATTGAGATGCCACAACTCAGTAAAATCATGAAATTAAGCTTGCATTTTGTTACCACTGTATGTACAGAAGTTCCATGACAATATAAACAATGGAAGTTTAAAGTACAATTGGTTGTTATAAATTGTATTTAGTGCGCAGCATTATACCATATTATATTATATTATATTATGGTAGAATGACCCCTCTGTGTCAGTGCATCCTCGCTAGCAGGGGTGGTAGTAGTACTACACTGCCCCTGGCCAGGGGTGGTAGTAGTACTACACTGCCCCTGGCCAGGGGTGGTAGTAGTACTACACTGCCCCTGGCCAGGGGTGGTTGTAGTAATACACTACCCTGGCAGATTGACCTGTTAAAACGTGGATTTGTCAATTTGTTTTATTTCCAGGTGGTTCAAAACGTTGTCATTTCTTTGCCAGAATCTAGGTGCATGCATAATTTCCATCACAATGAAAAGCATACTCTGGATCCAGGCAAAGATGGCTGCGACAAGCGGTGGCGCCACATCGTGGAGCCTGGATAATCGAGGCTACTTAATGAAGTTTCACTTTCCGGGAAACTCCATGTACGTGCAGCAGTGCTTAGAATAGTACACATGGGCGGGTCCAAACTCTGAAAAAGGGGGTGCTCAGTTTCCCCGCAAAATACACCATGCGGGGAACCAGAACCTGAGAACGACAGGGGACAAATACGACAGGAGAGCGCCATGACGCGGTGTCTCAACAACTAATTCTGACTTGACGAAGAACAAAATCCGGCCGAAAAAACGAGGGGTACCCCGGCACCTGTTCGACCCGTCCATTGTACATTCCAGGTAATTTCTACGCTTTGGCTACTGGGTAAGGACACACCATCTTGGTTTCGTTTTCCCAGCAATCGGCTGTTGGAGTTTGGAGCCGAAAGTTTGCACATCGAGGACTAATATTCTTTCTAAATATCTAGTAAGTTGGACTTTGACTAAATTTCAGCTGTTTTGTTCTCTGCAGTGTGTGCAAGGCAGGCCTGCTGTGTTGGTCTATCAAGAAATAAGGTACGTACATATTTATTTTAGCATTTCCAGAAAGGTTTTACTTCAGTTGAAATGTTCGCCATCTTCACAAGACGGCCTCGTGAGCACGGGAGAGTGGGGCTAATTGTTGCAATTTTCAGTTAATCACTTTTTGTGAAAACTATATATAGATGCATTATTTCTGTCAACGTACACATCTGCGTGGACTGCAACCATTATCATGTGTCGTATTCCTAATTATTATTCCTATACAATTATTTATGCAAAATAAAAACACAAGTCCAGCGTAGATTGAAATAGGCCAAAGAATGACATTTAGATTTATTAATTAAGGAGCAGGAAATTAGGCAAGTATACACCATCAAAATAAGATACATCAAATAATCTCAGCAAGCATACTGGCCCCCAAAAGGTGTTTACACATAATTAATAAATCATGCCTATCAGCTATCCACTACCAGTACTATCTGTACCACAACTGACTTATATACAATTCACATGGTATCGGTGGGGATCGGAACATAATGAACGTTTTAGCAACCATATATTAGTCTTTTTTACAATACTTTGCATTGCATTGTATTTCTTATTAGCTGTTTTAATCACTGTTAATTTTTATTTAAATGCGAGCACAACATAGTACTTAAAATGTTCATGTCTTAATGTAGGGTAACCCGGGGCAACACGGCCCCTGGATGTAAGACGGCCCCATCACGTACACAAAATATATAACTCTGATCGTTCCCAAATGTGGTGCAAAATAAAGCTAACTTCTATCTGATACCCACCCAGAACCCTCAGTAACACGAGACAGGCGTAATTGAATAAGTGTGGTTTTGAACTGTTATATGCACTATTATATGCACCGATCTAATACTTTGCCAATAGTGAAATGGTGAAACTCACTATATAACCGTGTGAATCATGGACTTAATTGGTGACATCATAATATTATTAATCAGTTGACAGGTCAATTAATACAAATTGGCACTAGTATGTTGTGTTTTATATACATCGTGTTAAGACACTCTGCGCATGTGGGGAAAGATGGTCTCTGTGTCTTATCCCACACGCACATGGTCACATTGTATGAAATGTATTACGCATGACGCATTTTTTAAATGCATTTAATATAAAACGAACATTGCATTATTTACGTTCTGCTGGCGGTAGGTTGTAACTATAACCTACATTATATTATGTATGGATTGCAAGGCATGTATTATATGTTAAGTCCCATTTTAATTTTAACAACCATAATGGCCTGATATATTGTTATCATACAATTTGTGTATGTATGTATGTATGTATGAATATATGTATATATATATATATATATATATATATATATATATATATATATATATATATATATATATATATAATATTATATATAAACATTTTAAATTTAGGCAATAATAAAAAATAAAACCAGGGGGCGGTGGTTGTAGACCGCGTTGCCCAGGGATGGCGCAATATAGTTTTTTGGGGCACTCTTACTGTTTTTCAAATGGAACTCAGCTAGGTTGTTTATTTATTGAACATAGTTTTCCAATGGGTGGCACATATATCTGTCCATAACGTGAACACATTAAATACATGCTAGAATAGTTGAATGGCGTACAATTTGACGGTTTTCCTTGTTGGGCCGGGCGGCCCCATGTTACCCTACCGCATTCGTGTGTCAACCTTGTTACGTCACTGATGTTGGTCTCTCTAGTGAGTCAGTTGAATAGTTGATTGCTATTTTAGTCGCCAGATGAGAGCAATGCATACGTAGATCACATGGAAGATTGGTAAGTTGAATTACAGTTACAATTACCCAGTAAAATCCCATTTACATCGGCTGAATACTTGAGTAGATTTGGTTCCCCCCTCAACACTGTTACCAGTAAATGCTGGATATGTCACAGCCGAGTGGATATTTACTTGTATGAAAAAGTCCGACCATTGTGCAGACGGACCCCCGTCAATGTGGGTGATAATAAAAAAATTAAGCTTCTATTGGCCAAGTATATCAGATTTTGTCAACCCGGTTGCCATCAACACTGTTACTGTAATTTAGTAACAGGTTTGATAGGCTGGTAACAAGGTTGACATATATCACTGACTATCTATTCTGTATTAAAATATCTAAGTTATTCTGATACGCTATTCTTATACACTATACCAACTATATTTTACATATTTACACACCTGCTGATACACAACACAGGGAACAATGATGACGGTCTACAACACAGAGAAGCCTACGCGGCCAAAGAGAAAGAGGCCTGGGCAAACCGAAAGGAGTTGGGGAAACTCAAGCCTATCAGAGCAGAAACATAGCCACAGATATTGGCGAGCAGCACAAAGGAGGTCACGCTTGAAGATTGATGGAACACAATTAGGATATGTTAACCCCTGCTGTGAGCCCAGTGTCGGGTGTCTGTGCTGATTGGGTACTAACATCCAATATCAATATCAGACACCAGCATTCACTGTCCAGAACGTTGAGGGAAAACTTGACTGTCTGAAAGCATCATACATAATTTATCGAGTTAACCCTATGCAGTGCTGGCCAACATTCGAATCGAGATTAGTGCTGCTGCGACTATTGGCCGAGTTTCAATTGGGATTACTGGTGCTTGGAATCTAGGCCAAGCTATAATTGTGATTGGTGCTGTGAAATATCTTTTATTTTAACTTTTATTTGTTGTTACTGGTGCTTTTCATTGTTGGCCAAATGTTATTTCAGATTACTGGTGTTTTGCAAAAGTTGGTCATCTTTTATATAATATCTGAATACTGGTACTGACCAAAGTTGTGCAAAGTTAATTTGTGATTACTGGCGCTGTAGAATGTTGGCTAAAATTTATTTGAGATTACCAGAACGTTGAATTGTTGATACATTTTATTTGAAGATTGAAATATGTTTGACCACTTTATTATTTAGTTTAATAAAAATTAAATCTTTTAGTTGGTTTATGATTGCCTTGGTTCAAAATAGTTGCCATATATACCTTTTCAATGGCAACTTTGTTACCAGTGTCAACACTGTTACCAGCCCCAAACGTATACATATATTGATGGGGTAGGTGTCACTGAATCGTTTTTAGGTTCACCACATAGACAAACCCATTAATTTGATGCATGTTTTGGATCACAACATCTGCCATATTATGAGTTAATATATACTCGGTGTTTGTTAAGTTTGGCTTAATGGTACCTTGAGCATCAAAGTTAAGACTTAATATAAGATAACTTTATTTTCCATATGAAAATCAGTACAGGGATACACTATGCTCACATTCTCGCCTTATTTGTTTTATTATGTCAGTTGGCAATATATAAAATGTGGCAACTTTTGTCAGTAACAGAGTTAAACTGGAGAGGTCCCCCGATTGAGATGCCACAACTCGGTAAAATTATCAAAATTAAACCTGCATTTTGTTATCACGCTATGTAGAGAGGTTCCATGATAATATAAACATGATAATATAAACATAATTTCCTTCACAATGAAAATCACTATCTGCATCCAGACGAAGTTGCCTGGATAGTCGAGGCTAATTCATGAACAGTTTCACTTTCCGGGAAACTCCATGTATGGGCAGAAGTGCTTAGAACAGTACACATGGGCGGATCCAAATTCTGAGAAAGAGGGTGCCCAGTTTACAAAAAAATACACAATGTGGACTTCTAGTTCATGCACGCACGCAAGCAACGCACGCACGCACGCACGCACGCATTCTCCGTGGAGGAAATTGTCATGGGAAAGCCTCGTTTCTGCATGACAAGGTGGCCTCGGTTGATGGGCAGGCCTGTGTAGTGATGTGGGCCTTATAGGAGGGGGAACGTTTCATATATGATTATAAACTACACTAGAGTGTGCATACGAAGTATATAAGGCAAATAGCATGAATACGTTTTGGTTAAGTATGTAAACTATTTCACAAATTCATGTTTTTCATCCATGCCATCACCCATTGACTTAAAAATTCAATCAATTATATACAATCGTAGCCTTGGTAGTGCATCTTTCGGAAGACCAATCCGAGCTGTTCAACCTTTTCGACGATAGCTGCGCATGTAACTCCGGAGTAACACTGGAGAAACTCCAAGAATTCCTCACGGATCTTCTGAATTTTGATCATGTTTCAGGAAAAAGTTCAACTGTAGCCTATGTTGCACTGATGATGACAATATTTCCGTCCTGTATTATCTTCGAGGGGTTCTTTGTTTGCGTCGTCGGCATCAACCCAGAAGCTGACATGAACATTAAAGTTGCCGTGATGGGTAGCTTCATATGGCAGTGAATTCTTAAGGTGATATTCTTTTTTTCACAGAGAATAACCGTCTTCACTATGGGGTGCAACGTAAGGCGATTGTCTCACACAGCTTGCAAAAAAATGCACTGACAACAAGAATCCATTGGTTTGTAGTAATTGACGCTACGAGGATAAGGCATGGTGAGGAGGGGGTGGGGAGGGAATCAGAACGACTGGGGACCAATGGCAGTACAACGCCCTGAGTTTCTACGCCGGGCCCTATGTTAGAAATGTTATATATGATAAACAAGTGCAGGAGAGCACCATGACGCGGTGTCTCAACAACTAATTATGACTTGATGAAGAATAAAGCCGGTCGATATAAAGGGGGTGCCCGGGCACCTGATGGATATCCCCTAGATCCGCCCATGGAACATTCCAGGAAACTTCTACGCTTTGGCTACCGGGTACGGACACGCCATCTCGGTTTCGTTTTCCCCTTAATCGGCCGGTCCAACGGTCTAAATTATAATCTTTCTAAAAAATTACTAGGCTGGACGTTGACTAAATTTAAGCTATTCTGTTCTCTGTTATGTATGTAAGGCATGCTACAGTTGGTCTATCAAGAAATAAGGTAAGCACATGCTGGTTTTTACGTCAGTTGAAGTTTTCGCCATCTTCTCAAGACGGCTTCACCAAGTAGAGGCGACCGGGGCTAATTGTTATAGTTTTCAGTTAGTCACTATTTGTGAAAACTACGTTAGATGCATTATTTCTGTCAACTGCTATCATTATCATTTGGCGTATTCCTATAAAATGATATCACTGAAGAAGGTCATTATGTTATTTGTTTACGTGCCGATTTTCAGTTTTATATCTTTATTATTATGAATTTTACAGGCTTCTATAAAAACCTATCTGACTTGCGTTTGACAGGCCTGAGCGACACGCTCGCTGTTTGAACCGCCCCACCTCGCTGGTCCGCCAAAAACGACCCGCTTTGATTTTAGCAATGCAGCAAAATCTTTCCTAACCACGCCTCCTTCAAAAGGTCGGCGCCTCGCCAAATGTTGTCGTATCTAATCATTGTAAATTTTATTTAAGGCGTGAAATGCTACTTGACCAATCGGTGACGGATTCCTTTCGGTATTTAGGAATATGTCCCCGCTATTTGCATGTAAACGTTACCTATCGCCAAACAGTCATATTTTGTCTGTATTTTCAAAAGTTAAGTAGTCAGGAGACTTATGCCGTTACATTTGTCGTTAAATTCATAACCATGTATGTGCAAAACAGCATACCATGACATTACATGGTAAACTGTGGTAAGCCATGTTTTTTTCATGTAGTGCCTACTGTGTATGGTTATTGTATTGCATACCATGATTTCCCTGTTTCAAAACGCCATGGAATACCATGGTTTCCATGGTATATCATCTCATTTTACCATGGGTTGCCAGTTTCAAAACACCATGGTATGTTACCATGGAATACGATGGTATATTTTCATAAGGGATGCTGTAGTCCTTATGGTGGGATAAATAAACAGGTGGACTATTTCTGATGTGGTCACCAAGGTAATGACTCCACTCATGTTAATGTGGGTCACCATTGAAACTGCCAATTATTCATGCATTGGCACTGTTCTAATATGATAAAATATTGGTTACACGCATTATATAGTTTTAGTATACCACTGCCATGTGTTGCATCACAGTAGTGTAACATTCACGGAATCAACATGTGTAGTATGTGTAAATGTAGGAAAGTTTGAGTTATTACGTACAAGAAACAGAGTCAATAGAAGACTTCCGACGCCACTACCTTGTACATTTCGTGCTGTAGAATTATCTAATAATGTCAGCTACCTTCAAGGTTTTTGTACTTAGCTTAGTCTGCCGTTTTGTTTATTCGTTGTGTACACAGCTGACGCAAAGGCATGTGTTTGCATACTATTATTACTGGCTGTGCACACTACGCTGTAGGCCTTGAATACACATCAGTGTGCACAGCTGCAATCTTCCTCATGCCTGTCAGTTACAACACAAATTGACGGATTGCCCAGTCACCAACCTTTACCATCAGTCATTCAGGGGAAACAGTGAATATGCAGGTGCTACGGTGCCCCGAGGTGTCATATTGGAGAAACCAAAACCAAATGTGTTTTTCTAGCAGGAGAATATCTCTAGTGTATTTCTGTAGCTCTTTGCCTAAACTCCAAGGGGAGATATTTTACCACAGTTTTGTTAATTAGACACACTTTAAAAAACTGCCTACAATTGAACCAATATCCATAAAAGTAGCTGCTGTACTCAAATAATAGGATCTATTTTAATATTTTGTTTTATATGTGTTTTGTATGATGAATGGTGTGAATGACATTATAAGCAACCACTAAGTGTTTCTTCAAATGGGACTATTGTTTTATCGTGTAATTTATTTTGTATTGTAAGTATCCAAACTTGCTTTTTTAACTTTGAACTTTATTAAAAGAGGAGGGAAGTGAAACATTTTATTTCACCATGGAGCGGATCTTGAAAGACGGTACAACGAAAGCCCAACGTGTCGGGCGGCTAAACGTACATATGTTGAAGCATAAGGGGCATGCATTTGTGCTCATCGTAGGTGACATAAATTTGTTGGGTAAGTTATCATAACTGGTGTACTTTTTAACTATCTCTAATAATGTATATGGTCCTGAGGAATCTAGGGAGGTTCATAGTTTCTACATCGATTATCTTACGTGCGAGCATAGATCTATGACATGTATTGTAAGTTACCTGTGAATGACTCAGATAAATATTTAACTTATCTTATTATTTTTATGACTAATACTTCTTAAATTATTTTAAATACAATTAGTAACGATTCACTGTATTCCTTTAAAAGGCTGCAGTTAACATGCATCTATATATATATATATATATATATATATATATATATATATATATATATATATATATATATATATATATATATATATATAGCATGTAACAAAACTATTTAAGATATTATTTTCACTTAGACAATTACGTAAATTACACATCATACCATGTTTTCTAAAACGCTAGACTGTAAAATGCACTGTGAACATCTAAAAATGTTTATCAACGATCAGTACAATACAGTACATGAGTCATACATGACAATTATAAACTAATAATGTTCAATTTGACAGCATTACGTGAGTTACTAATAAATCGCAAGGACCTGGCGTTTCACTTTGAGTAGACAAAACATAGCATTACATTAAACACAGTTATCAACTAAGGCACGTGTAAGTGAACTGCAAAAAGAGTCACACTGCAACCAAAACATAGTCTTGCTTGAATCAGAACTGGCAAACTATTTGGCAATGTAGATTTAACAAGGTTTAACACGATTGCCATCCAAAGCAAAGGCCCAGATGACAAGTGGACAAGGAAGCCATTGGCTTATCGAGAGTCCAACATTTTTAATCTATGTGTAATCCGCCCTCCTGCGATATGTGTCAACCTTGTTTTAAACATATTCACGCTGCTAGCAGTTACACAATCTGTAGATAATTTGTTCCATTCATTGATTGTCCTCTGTGAGAACGAGTACTTTCCAATCTACACTGATCATTTACTAACGTTACCTCATGTCCTCTAGTTCTACTATCTTTCTTGAGTGAGAACAAATATTTCTATTAATGTTTTTATACCCATTCAATATCCTAAAAACTTCTTAAATTTGATCTCCTTTTAACCGCATTGTGTGAAAGTTTGTTAAACCATATTCTTTCAGTCCTTTTTCATAACTAAGGTCTCACAGTTCTGGAATAATTTTAATTGCTTTCCTCTGTATTCTTTCAAGCGTATCTATGTCCTTCTTACGATATGGTCTCCAAACCTGTATACTGTACTCTAAATGAGGACTAACTGTTGCTTTATACAAATATAATTATATAATTAGCTTTTTTCCTTGTACGTTATAATTGTCCTAATCAACCCAAGAATTTGATTACCCTTTGAAGCTGCAATACCACACTGCTCTGAAACTTTCATATCAGCGCTTATTGTAACCCATAAGTTCCTTTCTTTTACAGTAGTACCCAGAACAGGATCTCCCATTTTATAGTTTACATCCAAGCTCCCGTGTCCTGTATGTAAGCATTTTACATTTTCCAAAATTTAAAAACATCTGCCATTTCTCAGACCATTTCACTAATCTGTCTAGAGCATTTTGTAAATGCTGTTTATTTGCATTTGTTTAAATGCTGTTTATTTGTATTTGCTAAAAAGCCTGGTAGCTACTATGCCGGAATTCAGCATGGACCAAATAAAACTCAGTTGTTTGATGTACAATCACTTCCACATCATCCATTCGTTCGGAACTTCGCTGTTCCGACCCAAAATCAAAGTGATTATGTTAAGCGGAGGCCATTAACGTCCTGCTCGCCAATCGTAAAATTTACTTTCTAATTTCCAACAAGCTGCTAGAATACATTAAAATGAATTAATTGTCAAAGTAAAAGGCTGCATGGTAAAAATTAGTCGCAAGGAAGTATCATCATTATCAGCATTAATACTGTGACTACATTATTTTGTGAAAGTGCCATCGTAGTCATATAACTGACAGAATGGAAACTGCACATGTGACGTTTGTCACGTACATGACTACACTCTTGTACGTATAGTCATAGTTGTTGAATGAGACGTGAGTCCACATGTCGTCACTTGTGTGACTGCATTCAGTGTTATCAGTCTTTTCACTAATATGATAGGCAAATGCACATATATGAAATGACTACGTTTGTGCATGAATCAACACAATCTGTTCCACGCGTCACGTGAATGCATTTGTTCAAAGAAGCATTTTGCTGCCAGCCAAGGCAAGTTCACATGCCAAAAAACTCTTACGCTTAAAATAGTACGTCGGAAAAACAAAACATGGTTTCGACTTCTCGGTAATCGCTTCGGGTATATCACACGAGTAATCGTATCACACATGCACACGAAACTACATTCCGGAAAACCCGTTGACTCGGCCCAGTGCCAGGCATCACGCCATTCGTCCTGTTTCGTTTTTCGGGAAACTCTACGGCCATGTTAAAATAGTACATTCCGGAAAATCTGTCGCAAACATTAGCAGGGGCAAAGTATAGTTTCGACTACTCGGTACTTGTTTGGAATAGCTCGGTTACGGTTGTTGCTTGCTTGGTTGTTTTGCTGCATTTGGGCTTGCGAAATCATTGCAGAGAGATTGTTCAGTTTACCGAATGTTTAGCTATTTATAAGCATGCCAACAACTGTTATATGTAGGGCCTAGTTCGGCTATCAAGTAAAAGGAAGAGGAGAGTTGCCGGGATTGGACCAGTTCCTCGATCGGACCAGTGCTGTATTTTCCATACTACTGTGTCGATTATGTCATTCATCAGCGGCATTTCGGATGACACGGTAAGTTTCAACGAACTAGCGGTACTTTTTAAATGCCTGGGCCTAGTGTGAGCGGGCCGTGCCGGGCCGGGCCTGGGCTGGGCCTGGACCTAATAAAAATATTAATACAAAACCCAGATTTTTTAATATTTTTAAAAACTGATTATAAATTGTATTTCCGGTTAATGAATGTTTGAAATTATTTCTTTAGTATTACATAGTTGCAAATTGAGACCTTGCATGGAATTATGAATGACACCAGTGCTTTATATATTGGAATGTAGTTTAACCTCTTTTCAACAATGGGACTTCCAATGGTATAATTTTAATAATGTGCATTCTTTTAATAGAAACATTTCATATAATAGCAATGCATAGTATTGCATACACAGTACACACATTACACAGTACATATTACTACTACATAGTACATACAGAATAGAGATGTTACAGATACATATTTTTTGCATGAATGAACCCTTTTGCATAGATCTAATGGCCCCATAAGTTCACTTGAGCCTGCCCAAAATGTTTACTTTAGACATATTTGAAGAGGCAATCAAGCCGTGATTAACCATCAATGTATCACCCTTTGACCCTACCAGTGGACATTCTATTGTCTTCCCTCCAAATCTTGCCTGCCTGAATGACCTGCCCACTGCCCAGTGCCCACCCCAGTTGGTATTTTTCAATTGTTTTAACTAGTGTCTACTGTTTAGTGTCTACAATTTTTCAGTACTGATTCATTCAAACTTGTACTAATTCACACGTCTGAACCTGATCCATCTCAGGCTAGTGACTGCAGGCCTGCTGGAAATGCCACTGGGTGTCAGTGCCAGTTGATGAGATTTAATTGAAATTTCAATTAATACCAAATTAACTGCCCTTACTGGTAACATTAATTAATTAAATTAAGTTAATTTAGTTGAGCTAATTCAATTAACTTAAATTAGGGTTATGGTTTGCATTACGGTTAAGTTAGGGTTAGATAAACAAATCTCCTACCCTAACCATAAGCCAATAAGTTAAAGCCATATATAAAAATATGTTATGATACTTAATACTAATGACAATAAAAAGTTGATTATTTTTCTTCAGGATATTCGTACGTTTGAAGCAGTTGGTTGTGCTGGATTACTAGAACTCGTCCAGCACACTATGGACAGTAGACATTATACAATGTTCATATATTATTATTTTTTTATTTCAATAAAACAATACGTATGTGTTACAGTTTATTTGTATTTCGTTTTATTATAAGATAATAGGTTTATATTTTAAACATTTACCGAGCCTCGGGCTTCCGGGCCGCGGGCTTACCCGTCTTTGGCCCGCGGGTATGGGCCGGGCCTGGGCCTGAAACGTGCGGGCGGGCTGGGCTGGGCCTGGGCCAAACATTAACAGGCTGGGTCGGGCCTGGGCCTAAATTCTAGTTTGCGGGCCTGGGCCGGGCTGAGCTTGACGATTTTTTGCGGGCCTGGGCCAGGCCTGGATTCTAACTGCTAATTGCGAGCTAGCCTGTAGCTCAAATTATAGGCCCGTGCAGGGCACTAATAGGAGCGTAACGTATGTGGCGATAATAAGAACTTTAAAGTGGATGTCGTCTGCTTGTGATGACAATGCAATATTTTTAACACGTAAAGTTCCACGATTGGGCCACTGCAGTTGCCACAATTATACCAGTGACCCACATAAGGGCATGCCATAATACAGGTGTGTAATTATTCCAACATAGTTTACTGATTACCAGAAAATAGTATTATACAAAGGAGCAATTATAATAATGCAAATAAACGAGGTTAATTGCTAAGTGGTCCCATCGAGGGAACTTGTAACAGAACACATTTGGTCACAGATAAATTTACATTGTTTCGGACTACCAAAGACGTGGTATTTTATGAGGGTTTACATAAATTTAGTGCCAATGGTCATAATTATATAAACAGAAGAGGAAGAAAATAGTATTGACAAATGTTGGACCTCCTGGGGCAAACGCTAGATGTCCACTGAGGGGTTTGTTACTTGGCTGTGACATTTCGTAGATTTTGTTAAACCAACGAAGGAGGAGACTGTTGTGCTCATACTCATACTATAGTGTGTACATAGCATGTTACAAATAGTTGTGTAACATATGTAAGTAAGTTAGTAAGTACATTTATTTCCTCCTCATCATCATCATGTACAATATAAGGCAAACAAAAGCAATGAATATGAGGCAGTTCCCAACAGCTGTGTTATAGGTGTGGGCAGTTGGGTTGTTCACATTGGAGTGGGCATCGTGCATTAGTGTTAAACTCTCCAAGACATAAACATTTTTGAGGCTTGCTGGAGTCAGCTGTGGGACAACAAACATGTTTATTTCCTGTGTGGCTTACAACTGTACGAATCGACAGGATCTAACATGTTTTTGCAAAGGTAAGAATCCTCAATTGTATAAAAATAGTTTAGTTGACTGTCAGCACGAACATGCATTAGTGCACATATAGATTGTGCATGTAATAAGGCAATAGGTAAATTTAGCCAGGATCAGGTTGGTGCCCTCTCTCACTTTGAAGTTATTGATTAATTGCTCTAAGAAGTGGCTGTGAGAGGATTGATCTTGACTATTCCTTAGCACAGACCCTAGAGACCTGTGCCTTGAGCAGCGCCCAAGACGAATTGTTTGTAAACAACTAATTAGTTTAGTTAGTAAGTTGTAATAAATGCAACTTTACCTTACAGTGGTGTATTCGTAATTTCGCATAAGCTTACCACCCGCAGCCTACATATTATTATAGTTATTTAACAGTCACATTAATGAGACGTGTATTTTAACCCATTGT